>CM053623.1:269816956-269833857 GCA_028646595.1 Phalanger gymnotis
TCCTGGGCTGGAGTCCTGCTTCCCTCTGCCACTTTGTGGGTTCTGCAGTTCTAGAATTGGTTCAGAGCCATTTTTTTTATAGGTTTTTGGAGGGACTTGGTGGGGAGCTCACGCCAGTTACTGCTTTCCAGTCGCCATCTTGACTGCCAGCTTTTTGAGGTAAATGATTTCCATGCTTACTTTTCCCTCATATCTCCAGAATTTAACATACCAACTGGTACATAAAAAGTGCCCAATAAAAACTATTTCTTTCACTCATTTACTCATTCTGATAACATTTCCCAATATTTGCATCGCCCACAAAATTTTTAAATATATCTTTTGTCAGCTCCTTCCCAACATTGACTAAGCCTGTAATTTTTTTCTGTAAATATAATGCAATATTTTTCTCAATTATATGTTAAATGAATTGACATGCATTTCTTTTTAATTTTGACTTACAAATTCTCTCCCTCTTTCCCTTTATTACTACCTTTTTGAGAAAAGCAAGCAATTTGATATAGGTTATACATTTTCAGTCATGCAAAACATAGCCATATTAAACATGTTGCAAAAGAAAATACAAGCCAAAACAAAAACAAAAGAAAACAACAAAGAAAAGAAAAAAAAAATTAAAAGTTTTTTTAAAGGTATGCTGCAAACTGCATTCAGAATCCATCAGTTCTTTCTCTGGAGGTGGTTAGTGTTTTGCATCATCTGTCCATCAGAATTGTCTTGGATCATTGCATTGCTGAGAATAGGTAAGTTGTTCACAGTTGATCATCATAAAATATTTTGTTTACGGTGTATAATATTCTACTGGTTGTACTCATTTCAATTTGTATTAATTCCTATAAGTATTTCTGGGTTTTTCTGAAAGCATCCAGCAAATAATTTCTTATATCAATTTAGTATTCCATCATAATCATATATGACAACTTGTTTAGACATACTCAAATTGATGGGCATCCCTTCAATTTCCAATTCTTTCCCATCACGAAAGGAGCCAGTCTATGTATGTATGTATGTATGTGTGTGTGTGTGTGTGTATATGTATATATATATATATGTATATGTATATATATGTATGTATATGTATATATATACACACACGTATATACATATATACATAGATATATATGTATATATATGTATCTATGTATATATGTATATATATACACACACACATACATAAAGGTTATTTTCCTATTTCTTTGGTCTCTTTGGAATAAAGCCCTAGCAGTGGTATTTCTGAGTAAAAACGTATGCAGTTTCATAGCCCTTTGGGTGTAGTTACTAATTGTTCTCCAGAATGGATGAATTAGCTCTAAGTCCATCAATAGTGCCTTAGCGTCCCAGTTTTCCCATATCCCCTCCAACAATTGCCAATTTTTTTCATATTTGCTAATCTGAAAGGTTTGAATTTTGAGTTTTCATTGACATTTCTCTAAATCATTAGTGATTTAGAGAATTTTTTATATAACTGTGTAGCTTTGATTTCTTCATCTGAAAGCTATCTGTTCATATTTTTTGACCATTAATCAATTGGGAAATGAATCATATTCTTTAATTCTTTAAATTTGACTCATTTCTCTATGTATTTGAGAAATTAGATTTTTCTTGAACTATGCTGCATTTTTTCACACTTTGTGTTTTCCTTCTAATCTTTGGTGTAGTAATTTTGTTTGTGTAAAAACTTTTACAATTTAATGTAATCAAAATTATCCATTTTACATCTCATAATGCTGTTTATGGCTTGTTTCATTATAAATTCTTCCCTTAGCCATAAATATGATAGGTAAAATTTTCCATGCTCTCCTAATTTGCTTAAGATAGGACCCTTTGTGCCTAAATCATATACCTATTTGTATATTATATTGATACACAGTGTGAAATTTTAGTCTATATCTAGATTTTTCCAATCTGCTTTTCAGTTTTGCCTGGTATTTTTTTAATCAAATACTGAGTACTTGTCACAAAATCTGGGATCCATGGATTAAAAAAAAAAAGATTACCATGTTCATTTACTATTTTGTAGCATGTAGCTAATTTATTCCACTAATAAACGACTTTATTTCTCACCAGCAACAGTTATTTTTTGTTTTGTTTTGATGAGTTGTTTTTGTTGTTGTTGTTGTTGTTGTTTTTGTTTTGATAGGTTTTTGGTTTTGTGTTGTTTTGATGATTGCCGCTTTGTAATTTGTTTGAAATCTGGTACTTCCAGGCTTTATTCCTTCACATTTTTGTTTTATTGATTTCCTTGATATTCTTCACCTTTTCTTCTTCTAGATGAAGTTTGCTATTTTTCTAGTTCCATAAAATAATTGTTGCAGGTATTTTTTTTTGATTTTGTGGTTTGAAAAGGATCCATTTAATATTTCAAATTATGCATTTGATTGTGAAACTTTGATTCCCAAACACATGAGCAACTTTTGTGAAGGAGCTATGTGCCACCAAGAAAATTGTGTCCTCCTTTATATTTCCATTTGATTTTCTCCAGAGGTCTATCATATCTAACTTTTCTATTTTTTATTCTGTTAATTTCTTTCTTGCTTAGCTTATGCTTAAATTTATTGAGTTCTGAGAAGGGAAATTTTAGATCACCGACTACTGTAGTTTTATTATCTATTTCTTTCTGGAACTCATTTAGCATTTCCTTTGAGAATTTGAATGTTAGTTCATTTGATGTGTAAATGTTTAATATTGATATTCCTTCCTTGTTTATGATACTACAGCAATAAGAAAAGTTTCATGACCTCAGAGAGGGCCATGGGCATGCCTGAGTGGTTCAGAATTGCAAAGAATACGGGATTCTCCAGGTGGAAGGCAGAGGAAGTAAAACATTTATTTGGACTCCAGAGGATCAGATCCAAGGACCAATGCCCTCAATTTGATATTGTAGCAATAATATTCTGAAACTGCTAAGTCCACTTCACCGTAGTAACAATGAAATTATAACAAAATATTGTAGCAAGGAATCAAGCCATACTTGTAACTTCCCTTCCTATAAAAGATCACTAACAAATCCTAACTCTCCACTCAGCATTCTCTCCTGCAGCTCTGCTGACTCCCAGTTCCTTGATCTCCACAACTCTCTCTTGTTCAGCACTCATAGATCTGCACTCTCTCTTGATGTTGGTTCTCTGCTTCTGAATCCTGCTGCTCTCCATTCAGTTCTGCTGCTCCCAGTCCTGGTGCTCCCAGTTCTGGGGTCTCTTTTTATAGTCCCAGCTGTCATCTGATTGACTAATACTGAGCTTATATAGCACTGGCTCTGGTCTTAGCAACTCCCCTTAGGGCCCTGAGGGCTTCACACCTACTTACAAACAAAGATATAATTAGGCATCCCACCTAAGCCCACTGAGGCCCACTGAATGGGTAGGGAAGATCTTTGATCAGATTAATGCTACAGATGCCTAGTGGCAAAATATAGTCTCATTAGTTATTGTTTTTAATTAGGTCTATTTTTGCTTTTACTTGGTCTGAAGTCTTGTTTTCTATTCCTGCTTTTTTTTTGTTAGCAGAAGGATAATATATTTCATTCCAGTCTCTTGTTTTTACTTTATGTGCCTGTTGGTATCAAGCGTGTTTCTTAAAGACAAATTTTGTTGCATGTTTTTAATCCTTTCTGCTAAGTCTATTTTATGAGTGAGTTCATCCCATTCACATTCACAGTTATGATTACTATCTTTGTAGTTCCCTCCATCCTATTTTCCCCTCTTTATCCTTCTCTCCCTCTCTTTGCCCTTGCTCTCCTCAAAAGTCAATTTAGCTTCTAACTACTGCCACCCTTAATCCACCCTCCCTTCCATCAGCCCCCTCTCCCATTGTCTTATTTTTTTCTCTCCTCCTTGTAAGATAGATATTCTACACCCAATTGACTGTGTAAGTTATTCCCTCTTTGAACCAATATTGATGTGAGTAAGATTCCACATTGCCAGCCAGGCCTCTTCTCATCTCCCTCCCCCCACCAATGTAAAAGCTCTTCCTTCCATGACTCTTTTATGTGAGATAATTTCCCCATTTTACCTAGTCCTTCTCCCTTCTATAATTTAATTCCTTTTTCACTCTATTTTTTAAAATCATCACAGTATAGGTAATTCACATTCATGCCTTCTGACTATAGATACCCCACTTAACTACCTTAATAATGATAAAGTTCTTAGGAGTTACAAGTGTCATCTTATGCTATAGGAATGTAAATATTTAACCCTTGATTAGTTCTCTTTCATGCTTATCCTATGTTTATCTTGAATCTTGTGTTTGAATGTTAAATTTTCTATTTAGCTCTGTTGTTTTGCTTTGTTTGGTTTTGTTTGCCTAATCAAGAATGCTTGAAAGTCTTCTATTTCATTAAATATCCAGGGTTTTTTTTCCCCCTAAAGGAATATACTTATTTTTTCTGGGTAGGTTGTTCTTATGTATAATTCTATCTCATTTGCCCTAAGAAACATCACATTTCAAACCCTCTTATCCTTTAATGTAGAAGCTGCTAGATCTTTAATGCTGACTGTGGCTCCACAATGTTTGAATTGTTTGTTTCTGGATGCTTCAATAGGAAACTGGTGGTCACTGCTCCAATGGCCTTTTCTCTGGTTTTTACCCAGGAATACAAATTGTTTACTTGTAGCCACAAATGCTGGTGCTCCTGATAACCCTGGAACGGTGACCAGATCCCCTGTTCTCCTCTGGTTGCAATTACTGATTCTTCTTTTTGTCTTGGAACTGGGACCAAGGTCCTTACTCTTCTTTTGCAACAAGCATTAGTGCTGCTCTTTGCCAAGGGATTGTGATCCGGAATTGCATCCAGAAAATGCAACAAGATCCTGAAGACAGTGCCAACAAATTGTCACATGTAATCTCTTTCTGACCAGATTTCTGACCCCTTTTACAATCTGTTAGCTGAGAGCTTCCAAAACTATCGTTGCGGCTGATTTGTTTGCCTTTAAGGCCTGCTGCTGACATTGCTGGGGTGGTGCCTGTGCTGCATTCTGGGGCTGATCACAACCCAGATGTGACAGACCTTTCTTGAAAATCTCCTTTGTTGTCTTAGGCTGTTTCACTCTGTGTTGGTTTTACCACTCTAGAATTCGATTCGAAGTGTTATTTTAAAATTATTTTGGAGGGGACATTGGGAAAGTTCTGGTGAGTTTGTGCCTCTACTACGCCATCTTGATTTCATAATAATCTTGATGCAATAACTATACTAGGCATGATATTTTTAAAGATTAAACTTTTTAAAAATGGACTTTCTATGTCTTTAAAAGCTTATCTTAGTATTGTTTAAAAGTTGACAGATTTTTTTAGTTTGTCTGAAATAGGACTTCATGTAAAATTAAGAAAATTGCCTCATTCTCAAATTATAGTAAATGGGAATGTGGTTTAGTAAGGTCAATTAGGAAAATTAAGTGTAAGACATGAAATGAGTTTCTATTTTGATCATTCCTCTAATTTGGAATGTGTTAGGCAAGATTCATAATTAATCTCAGCTACAAAATATTTAACAAGTCCTGGAAGTTAAGCAATCAGAGGTAATGACATTTGTAGATAATTTTCAATAGTAACCATGTGCAATATAAAGATACTAACCATATCTCTTGAATTTATTGTGTCTCCTGCTGAGGAAAGACTAACAATTCCCAGCCCCTGGAGATTATAGTCACAGCCCTTGGACTTCCTACATACTTGTCTCTTTCTCTCTCTACTTCCTGAATAAGCAAATTTTTTATCACCTAAAAGGATATTATTTATGATCAACTAAAAGGATGTTACTTGTGATCACCCAATAAGGATATTATTTAGTATCAACTAATAGATATCTTCATTTGTTCTTTTATTTCCTTCTTTCCTTCCAGGTCTGAGTGTTCAAGTCTGGCATCAGATACTTACTGACTATATGACTCTGGATCAAGTCTCTTAAACTCTGTTTGCCTTAGTTCTTTCAAATATACACATTATCTAATTCCCTTAGATAAAAGACTGAAAAATTATCATGGTAAGGAAATGTAGTAGTCAAGGAGATGTGAGTAACATATCTTATTTGGAATTCCAACATTTATCTCTTCCAAGTAATTTCTCTTCCTTTATTTACATATATATTTTCCTTCATCTTTAATAAATAAAATATTAGCTTTTTGCATCAGTTATTTCCCTCCAGTCACCTACCAATTATAGCCTACTTTCTATTTTGGCATATTCTTAGTGTTCAAGTTCATTTTCATGTTAAGATGAGAGGATGTGAGGGTGTACAAGGCACTGAAATGACATTTAGTACAATTGCAGCATTTACAAACCCACAACTCACAGAGCAAATGCTGAACAATAATACAAACATTAGCTCACAGTATATGTAGAGCACAAAGTCATTTGTAACTCCCCATGTCTGCACCTGTTTACAAATGATGCAATGCAGAGTTATAAAGATGAATTTGAATAACAAAAGCTGAAAATGCTGTAGTTAGGAAGATCAAGAGAAACCCAAGGGAGAAATAATAAGAGTTTAGAATAGAGATGCTCTCTCAACCATATCAAAAGTTTCTCATAATATATTAAAAAACATAACTGTATTATGCAGCACAAAAATTTAGATTTCCCAATAAATCCTGAATATATGGAGCAAAATCTTAAAAACAAACAAACAAACAATATAACTCATTAAAAGTCAGCACCATCATCTTCTACAGCCTAGTCTTTGCATTTGGAAAGGGAGAATACTCTATAGTGACCTTCCTTCCCTCTCATTAGTGATTGTATTTGTTCCTATTGTGACAGCTTAGATTACCACATGGCAGAAAGCAGCTTGTTGTGATGATTTGTCATGTCTTCTTGCATCTTCCTGTAGCTCACCTAATGAAAGAGTATATGATGACATTACATAGCTTTCATATCTTGTCAGCATCTGAGGGCACAATTCATGCAGAAGCTCATGTGGTTAAGGAAGACATAATCATTCCAATCAGTTATTTCTCAGTGACCCATTCGAAGCACCAAAATCACTTTGGGACAAGAGATTGCTTTGGCAAGTGTTGGGCACTAAATAGATCACAATCCATCAATTAAGTGTTTATGAATCACTTTCTATTGTACCAAGAACTATTTCAGATGCTGGAAACTCATGTACGAAAAATGGAATAATCTCAACCTACAGGAAACTTACATTCTAATAGGGTAGACAAGTAAATATAAAACATGTGTGCAGATAGATAGATCTCAGTGGGTATGTATATTTGTATATGTGTGTGTGTGTGTGCATATGTATATATATATATATATATATATATATGCAAGCATGGGTACACATATACATTTGCATCAGTTATTTCCCTCCAGTCACCTGCAAATTATAGCCTACTTTCTATTTTGGTATATTCTTAGTTTTCAAGTTCATTTTCATGTTAAGATGAGAGGACGTGAGGGTGTACAAGACACTAAAATGACATTTAGTATAATTGCAGCATTTACAAACCCACAACCTGCAAGGATACACATATACATACTTGTGTGTATACACACAATCAGAGAGAAAATTAAGAGACTCTTTCTATAGACATCTTAGGAGAGAGAGTGGCTATATCTCTGTTATTTTTATAGATTCAGACATGGCCAAAGGATAATATTGATTCCATTAATTGTAACTTACATAATTGAGCCTATGAGCTATAGAGACTCAAATGCACTGGTACTGATATTAATAAAGACATCTCCTTATGTTCCTTTATTCCCTTCCTTCCAAATGGTGCAGTGGATAAAACACTGGGTTTGGAGTCCAGAAGAGCAAAATTCCAATCTGTCTTTAGACACTTAATAATTGTGTGAACCTAAACATTACCTAAATAATTTGCCTTAGTTCCTTGAATTGAAAAATGGGAATAATAATAGTACCTGCCTTTCAGGTTGTTGTGAGGATCAAATAAGATAATATTACTGGAATTTTTTTGCACAACCTATCATATCAGGGACATTTAAAAATATTTCCTGACTCTCTTGTCTTTTGCCATGTAACAGGCTGTATTCTAACCACTATTCTTGGGATTGGGGAATTCGATAGGGCGATAAATTATAGCACTTGCCCTCAATGAAATTATAGTCTAGTAGAGAAAGATATAAAATATACACATTAATGTAACACAAATATAACACTAACATTATATCTGAATGAGCATAAAGTACTTTGAGTTCATATGGAGAAATATCAACATTTAATTTAATAAGGAAAGTAATATTAAGCAACATATTTATCTATATTTCTGTTGAAATTATTTTTAAAAGTGGATTGATATGATGCTGAAAAACAACCAATCCCCCATCAAATATAGATATTTATTAGATAAAACATGTATATATGCATATATTTGCATATTATCTATAATATTATATGCACGCACATGTGTATATATGAATATAATTTGATTTTTTCATGTGTTATCTTTTTACCAATGGAAAGATAAACCCTGTTCGTAACCAATACTAAGGGAGTGCTTAAAACATATGTTAAATGAGTTCCCCAGTCAGACAGCTGGTAAGTGTCAGAGGCAGGCTTTGAACCCAGGTCTTCATAATTCCAATTGTAGGTAACTCTATCCACTACTTTATGGTAACTCTTACACAATTGTTAGTTATTCCATTCTTCCATGCTTCCTTTCAGATGTATAAATGGCTTAATGAACAAAAAGCCAGTCTGCCTCTGATACATCTGCATGTTCATGAACAAGTATATTAAACTTTGATCATCCCAGACCACACTCTAAGGCTAGGATTTGCCCAGAATTGAAAAGAACAAGTGAAGGCAGTTTCCATAAACACAGAAGATGTATAGTTCACTGAAAAGGATGTTAGATCTGGTGTCAGAAGAAATGGGTTCCAAACCTGCTTGTGACACATACTAATTATGCGGCCCTGGGAAATTCTCTTAACTGTTCTGACCCTCAGATGATTCTACATCTGTAAAATGAGATGCCTGAGATGAACTTCACTAGATAGCTACTGATTCCAGGAGCTATGGTAAGACAAAATCAAGTTGCGGGTGGATAAACGGAACAAGTTCTTACAAAAAGTCAATGCTATTGTGAGCAGAAGGATACTCTAGCTATCCTGATTGTCAGAAATATTGCATTATAGTTGCTGTGCAGGTATTAGTTCTTTCATTCTTTCTCTTGACCAGGCTGGGAGGCATAAGCTTTGAAAAGGTATATAATTATTGGAATTCCAGGAATGGTGCAGTTTGGTAATGTGATACACAGTTGGAGATGCCACTTGGAGGGGGGTTTGAGAGAAAAGACCAGTTAAAAGTTTATCTTGGTCAGATGAATGACTGGCCACAGTAGGAAGCTCTTTCATGGGGAAAAGTAGGATGTACTTTAGTTATAGTATCCACCTCATGGAAGCAGGCATTGGATTTCTAGGATGTCCATAGGTCAGCGACTAAATAAAATGGTATTGTTATCAACCACTTCTCATGCTTAGAAATCACTCTTTCTAGGGCTGGACGACAATGCATAATCTCCGTTGCCACAATCTGGCAGTGGCCTGCTCTAAGTCTTATGCAAAGTCACTTCTGACTTTTTTTGATTTGCTCCCCGACCTGGTGAGATATGAACCATGAGACAAGAGAATAAGAAGAGATGTGCAGTAGACACCTGGGAATCTCTCTACTAGTAACAAAGTTTCTGGCTTATATTACTGTTACTGAGAGTTTAGTGACTCCATGCTCTGAGAGGGCAGGATTGGGCCAGCTTTCTCCACAAAAGAGCTTGGGCAGTTACAGAAGTTCAAAAACATACATGATGAGTACCTTGGAAAACTGTTAATGTATGACTAACAGAGCCAATGCTAAGGCACTCCTCTTTGACAATGCCTTTATATAGAGACAACTAAATTTATTAGACCTTCCAAAAGGGAATACTATTTGTCCCTTTTTAGTTAGCTGAGATAGAGAGTTATTCATACCTGCTCCCATAAAAATTAATTCCCATTGCAGCTACGTCCATGATGGAAATCTGCAAATGAGGGGGTGACATTCTTAAAGGAAATGGATTTGTCAAATTAGATTCGTTTACCACCCACTTCAAGACTGCCACAGCCTATACCCAAACTATCCAATGGTCAATTAAATATTGCCTTCTGAATGAACATCACAAGAATGGCTTCAGATTTTAGTTATGGGTTTCCCCTGTTAGCTATAGAATTACATAACAATAGAATTGTGGACTGATCAATGGGTGACTTTTGAGCAGGGGATTTTGATTGGTCGTCTGTGCATTTATAGCTATGTGTATGAATGAATGCTCTGAGGGTGGTAAAATGAGTCTCTATGTTTTCCTGCTTGCCAGGTGGATGAAAGGAAATGGCACCTACTTCTCCAGGCAGTTTTGTATGTGAGTTTCTGGATTATGGAGTAAATAAAGCAAATGATGGTTGGTGTATGGGTCTGCTTGTATAACTGCTTAGGGGAATTCAGCACCAGAATACTAGGGGACTTTCAACCTCATCCAAGCCTGAGTAAACTTTCAAAGCCACTGCCCATTTGAGTCATTCAGGAGAGGTTAAAGAGAACAGTTCATTGTGGGGGGAGTGTTATAGAATCTTCATAGATCTTTTCAACAATCATTGTTCATAGGTCAAATGGAAATCTCTTAGAGTTAGATGAACCATAACATGTATTTGTCACCATGAAATATGGGGTCACTCTATGAGAATGAATTTGGTGAAAGATATTCTCTGGAGATAGAAATAAAGGAAGCTGGATTATTTCGTTATATCAACTCCCTTACAACAACTTTGTGGTGCCTGAGGAAAGCAGGTGGCCCCTGGCAGCTTATAGTGCAGCTGAACAAAGTCATAATGCCCAGCACTACAGCCGTTCCTGGAATTATCAATGTTGTCGAATATGTAACCCAGATCCACAGTGAAGGATATGGAGTTATTGACCTTAATAATGCTTGTTTCTTTAATCCTGTGTCTGAGACTAGTCAAGAGCCATTTGCTTTGACCTCAGACAAAATACTGTAAAATTTACCATCCCTCTCCAAGGCTACCTACTCTCTCATGCAGATCTCTACTGGTGGGCAAAGACTTAAAAGAGACCTTCCATCCTGAGGACATTGACCTACTCCAAGACAATGATGACATAATGGTGACTTGACCACATGATGCCATGATCAATGAGATCATTAAACAAATGGTCGTCCTCTTCTTGGTTTCAACTCCACTGGACAAGATATTTCTCCCTGAACAAGCTCATTACTTCTAATGTCATCACCATGCTTATAATTCAATCCTGGACACCACTGCCCTTAGCCTCCTCTCTTCTCTGATTGGAGGGCTGAAGAGTACAGTACCAAACTCCTCCCAAAATCTTCCTTCATGGAAAACAGAATTTGATCTTTCAGTTCACTCCATTTTGCATTGTTCTGCATATTTTCATTTCAGTAAAGAAGTTGTCATAGCACTTCCAGGTTCTACCATCCCCTTCCCCATCAACTTTCTTGCCTCATTTTGTATGTTTCCTTCTGCAATTAAATTATAAGCTGCTTAAGGGCAGGAATTGTTTTTCTTTTCTTATTTGTAGGCCTGGAGCATAGTGCAGTGCTTGGCACATATTATACATTCAGTAAATGTTTATTCAATTCAATTTAATAACAGTCCTCAAATCAATCCTAAGAAAATTTAGGTAACAGCACACTCAGTCAAGTTTTGGGGAATCCATTGGATGGGGAAATCCCAGAGGATTTAAGGAGTATTCTGGATTAAGGTCTTGACACTTGTTTCCTCATGAAATAAAAAGACTGAGAGATTTAGTACATTTTTTATATTTTGGAGGATACACATTTCTCTTCTTGGCATCATAATGGTCCCAATTTACCAAGTCATCTGCAAGTCTGCCTCTTTCAAGTATGTTCCAGAGGAGCCTATAGGCCTGAATGATATAAAGCAAGATGTCCAGTAGTCTCTCCTTTTAGGTTGTTATTATCCTGTGAGGACGATGTTGCTGAAAGTCTCTGACCAAAAATACAAAGTAGGATTGTCACTCAGGGAAATAACCTCACCATTTCCCACTAAGTTGCTGTCCTGGACTTCTGAATTTCTAGAATCTCATCTTTCTGCAAGATAACATCAATGACAAAGCTCACACATCCTCCATAAACCCTGCCCCTTAGGGCCCTCTCCACCTCAGATTGGAAAGGAAAGAGGCTGCACACCAGAAAGCTCTTGTCATGTCTAGTTTCCTGAGTTTTTAACTGGGTTATAAAGTAGCCTGGACTTTAGAGACCTATTTTTCTATTGTTACCTAGCTTAGCAATGCTTTCCTTTTTTGGTGGCTTCAGTTGTCACAGGAGCCAAATTAGAAGTCTGTTCATAACTACCATCAGTCATATATAGAATAAGTTTCTTTCGGAAATGCCTTGTCACTAATTGGAGTTAGCTAATCCAGTTTTAAAGTACATTAGTGATTGTTGTGTATTAATGAAAGCAAAGTTGAGCAAAATATAGATGAAATACATTTTTGTTTGTAGACTTATTGGAGAGGGTCATCCCAAGTAGGGCAATCTTAGTGTAAAAGTGCTTTTTCATTGTGGAAGAGCAATAATTTTCCCCTCATCGAAGAACTAAGAATAGCTGAGAAATTGGACTTAACTTTTCCTATTGATGAATTTAAAAATGCTATTGCCATGTAAGATAATGTTGTCCACTAACCAGTTCCACTTTTGAATGTGTGGAAAAAAGCTAGTCTGCCTCAGTGTCTGATGCTCAGGTCTGGGACTTGCTAGATGGAATCATTGATTCCTGTGCTGTGATTTAGGTAATGTTGCTAGTGTTGTAGCCATTTTGTGATAATTTTATATAGAGGTACATTTTTTTAGAGTTTGAAAACAAAGCTTGGTAACTATGAATCTGTATTTGGTCTGTCTGTTGATGTTTGTAATTTCTTTGTAATTTGCTCTGAAGTTCAGTGTGCTGGTCTCTTCCCCTGAGCTAAGCGAATGATATTTGTACGCTGAATTAAAGTAAGCTTGTCAACCCTTTCACCTTGCTTTCCTTCGTTAAGCAGATCAAAAGAACATGTGCTGTTGGCAGCTTTCTGGGTGCTGTCTGTGGGTGGATCTTACACTCCCACAGAAGCTGCTAACCGGATTGTTGAAACAAGCATCCACCACATGGACCAGGTCATTTACATTTTATACTTACATCTTCCAAAGGGGACAAGGGAACCTTTTGTCCTCCTTGACATTTTTTTTTCAGTAATTGTTTGGGGTGAAGTTAGATGTCCCCCATCACATCTTTTTTTTCTTTTTTTTACCCCCCAGTACTGCCTGTATTTGCGAGCAATGCAAAGCATAAGACATGAAAGTTTTTAAGTAGTATTTAAATGTCTTCTAGAAAAGAAGTATCTAACACCTCTGCAAAACTCCTGAATCAGATTTAAATGTAATGAGGAACTGTTAGACAGATTTCTTTTAAAAAATGGAATACAACAAAGACAATGTTAGTTTGGGGGTTTTCTAAGTCAATTTGTGTCCCACATAATTCTGTTTGAGTTTAACACCAGTACTCTAAAAGATCATTAGATCCTTTCCTTCATGGCATACATAAATGTTAGTAACAGAATTACCTTGTTTCCCTGCAACAGGGATTAGTTTCCCCTTTAATAAGAATTAGTTTTCCCTATAGGCCGACAAAGGAGGCAGCTAGATGGCTCAGTGGATCTACCACTAGGCTGCAGCTATGAAGACCTGAGTTCAAATCAACCCTCAAACATGCAGTAGCTGTGTGACTCTGTACAAGTCACTTAACCTCTGTTTGCCTTCATCCAATAGAGAAGGAAATGGTGACCCATTCTAGCATCTTTTCAAATGAGCACCATGGGAAGTATTAGTGTGCTATGGTCCATAGGGTGATGAAGAGTTTCACATGATTGAAAGACTAAACAACAATAACAAATTTGAACAAAACTGTACCTGGGACTTGATTGATCCCTCTCTCTTCTGAAGTAGCTTCTTGATCACCCAAAGACACAAGAAGTCCCACTCATTTGGAGGCAGGACCCCTCCTACTTGGTGGATTTCTTATGATCACATGCATCATGATGGGTGGTCACGTTCAGAAATGCTAAATACCACTTTAACTTTCATATATATTTTTGCTGTACATATGTTGAGACCAAGTAAACCTTATTTTGTTGAATTGTAAAATAACATATGAGTGCCTCATATCGTCCCAATATCAAAAATGAACTTAGGCAGTGTTAGTGTTAATCCTTCATGTAACACAAAGCTATATTAAAATAAATTCCTTTGAATGGCAATTTTGAATACTATGATGGTGTCATATTAGAATGGGTTCATGACACTGCTCTTATGCTTTCTCTTAAATGAGATATGGAAATCAGCCCTTGCTTGCTCATTTTCATTAAGATATCCCTTCACTCTTAATCACATCTTCTGGCACTTCTTTTAGATAAATGTGAAGAAAATAATACTTCCAAATGGTAGCATAATGACTTTAATGAGAAGCATAACATATAACACAATCAAGACTAAGAAGTAGGGGAACAGTCTGCAAAATATTCCCCCCCCCCTTTCTAGAATCTCACTCCTAGTCATTTGCTTCTTTCTACATAGTGTAGTTTGAAATGAGAATAGAAAGAATGTTTGCAGTAACTACTATGCTTTTGGAATAAATAGAAGCATTATTCCATATATTATTTCATGGTGTGGCAGGGAGGGTAAATGAAAGTTCAGATAAAATTTCTTCACTACAAATATCAATTACCAGTGAGATGAAAACACTCTACATTAAAAAATGATAATTGTTGCTAGAGCTGTAGGAACTCAAATGTCTGGGTAATATGAATGTAAATGGGCCATATACTTTGGGGCTGCCTAGCCTGACAAAACCTAGGGCATAATCACTTTTAAGTTGAAGAAAATGTGCCAGATGTGGTCATTTCAATTATAGTTAAACATCTCGATACATAGTTTCACTAGTCTGTCAGCTGTGAATATACTTCAGAAAAATTAAAAAAAACAGATAGTGATATTAATATTATACATAAAAGACTTTTGGCTTATAAGTAAATACATCAATTGTTTTTAATTTTTTTTTCTTTTTTTGAGGGCAAGGGAGGAAAGCAGGAACAAAAAAGAGAAATAGTTGAAACTAGGAAACATGCAATTTAGCTATGTATTCACACACACAATTTGCATGATCATGTTAGAGTACAAGTAAAACTTGCCTTTAACTCTTTTCACTTCTTCCTGGGACAAATTCAGGGAGAGAAATATGTACCAGTGTAAATTTTCCTGGACCAAAGCGGTATGGCAGACAGATCTCACCCCAAATCAGAAAGAGTTGAGTTCAAATCCAGCTTCAGATACTTATTGGAGATGTGACCTGAGCAAATCACTTCAAACCTCTTGGCTTCAATTTCTTCATCTGTAAAATAGGCATAATAATAACAAATACCTCAAAATGTTGTTGTGCTGATCAAATGAAATGATATTTGTAAAGCATTTTGTGAACTTTAAATTGCTATATAAAAGCTAGACGATGTTATTGTTCTTGTCATTATGGCAATTAACCACCTTGAACCAGTGTCCTTATCAATACAATACAAAGTTTGGAGTCTTTAGAGTTTGAACCCTTTCTGGCTCCAAGTTTTTCTTATCTTTCTCTATCATTCTGTTTGAATTCTCTCTAGATGATTGTCTCTCAAATATATATTCAGACTGATTGTAAGCCTCCCATCACCTTAATTAACAATTATTTGCCCCATTCTAAAATTGTTTACATTATTTTACCTTGTTTTTCCCAAGTTCCATTATACAGGATCAAATATTTCTAGAATTAAATTTAGTCAATTTGTAATAGTCACTCTAAGATTACTTAAACTTTAGAAAATCATCCTTGTAATGGAAAGCATTAAGGACTTGGAATACCTGGGTTTGAATCAGAGTCCCGCCATTTATTAAGCATGTGACTCCCTTGCAGAACCACTTTAAGGTTCAATTGCCTCATCTATAAAATAGAGATATTTGTATTCCATACCATTAAGAAAATAAACATGTATTCTTTTAAAATTAGACTAAAATTTATGTGCAATAATTTACCATTATTGTGATACACTAAAATTTCAAATGCAAAGGCTAGATAAATATGAAGACAATCATTATGACCATAATAGTTTTTGAAAATAGAAATATGGAGACTTTTCCCTCCTGAATTCAGGGGACAAAGGAACTGAGATAAGAGGGTTGTCATAGCGAGGCACCAACAAGTCAATCATTTTGTCAAGATCAGATACTTCCTGTAAAGCAATGTACAGTCAACCTTCCTTTAAACTTTAAACAGAATGCCATAAATTTTGGCCTCTAGGCAAGGGAGCCACTGTGAACTTTCTGATTAGGGAAGTGGCATGTCGATTTTTTTAAGTATTAACAATCTTCTTCCTATTTAGAATAATAACTGTAATAACAGTAAAGTACTAGAAGTTATAACTGATATTTATATAGTTTCAGTATTTGGAAAGTACTTATCAATACATATTGTTCAGTCTTCATGATTATGCTGCTAATTAATTACTGGAAATGTTATTATTCTTATTGTATAAGTGAGGATCCTAAGGCTCAGGAAGGTTAAATGACTTGTACAGAATGACATAGTAAGAATCAGCTGTTGATACCCAACCAGACGTTTTCTGACTCATCTAATTCTTTCTAAACTTCATCATGAAGTCTGTCCAATTATATATTGTAAATAAAACATGTAATTTTTATTTTAGAATTTTTTTTAATTTATTTTAATATGTTTAGTTTTCAGCATTGATTTTCACATGCGTTTGAATTACAGATTTTCTCCCCATTTCCACCCCCCCACTCCAAGATGGCGTACACTCTGGTTGCCCTGTTCCCCAGTTTGCCCTGTTC
>CM053623.1:269834357-269868958 GCA_028646595.1 Phalanger gymnotis
TATACCAAAACTTATGGGATGCAGCAAAAGCAGTTCTTAGGGGAAGTTTTATATCCCTATATGCTTATATGAAAAAAAAATGGGGAAAAAAGAGATCAATGATCTGGGCATGCAGCTGAAAAAGCTAGAAAAAGAGCAAATTGAAAATCCCCAATTAAATACCAAATTAGAAATACTGAAAATCAAAGGAGAGATTAATAAAATCTAAAGCAAGAAAACTATTGAATTAATAAATAAAACAAAGATATGAAAAAACCAATAAAATTGATAAACCTTTGGTCAATTTGATTGAAAAAAAGAAAGAAGAAAATCAAATTACCAGTATCAAAAATGAAAAGGATGCATTCACTTTTAACGAAGAGGAAATCAAAACAATAATTAGGAATTATTTTGCCCAATTGTATGCCCATAAATTTGACAAATTTAGAGATATGGATGAATATCTACAAAAACATAAATTGCCCAGGATAACAGAAAAGGAAGAAAAATTTCTAAATAACCCCATCTCATAAAACGAAATTGAGCAAACCATCAATGAACTCCCTAGGAAAAAATCTCCAGGGCCAGATGGTTTTATATTTGAATTCTATCAAACCTTTAAAGAACAACTAATTCCTATACTTTGCAGACTATTTGTGAAAATAGGTGAAGAAGGAGTCCTACCAAATACCTTTTATGACACAAATATGGTGCTAATACCCAAACCAGGTAGTTTCAAAACAGAGAAAGAAAATTATAGACCAATTTCCCTAATGAATATCGATGCAAAAATTTTAAATAAAATATTAGCAAAAAAATCGCAGCAACTTATCACCAGAATAATACACTATGACCAGGTAGAATTTATTCCAGGAATGCAAGGCTGGATCAATATTAGGAAACCCATTAGCATAATTGACTATATCAACAACAAAACTAGAAGAAACCATATGGTCATTTCAATAGACACAGAAAAAGCCTTTGACAAAATACAACACCCATTCCTATTAAAAACACTAGAAAGCATAGGAATAAATGGAGACTTCCTTAAAATTATAAATAGCATCTATCTAATACTATCAAGAAGCGTTATTTGTAATGGAGATAAGCTAGATGCATTCTCAATAAGATCAGGGGTGAAACAAGGATGTCCATTATCATCCATACTATTAAATTTGGTACTAGAAACTTAAGCTGTAGCAATAAGAGAAGAAAAAAGAAATTCAAGGAATTAGAATAGGAAAAGAAGAAGCTAAATTATCAATTTTTTTGCAGATGATATGATGATTTACTTAGAAAATCCTGGAGAAACAAGTAAAAAACTACTTGAAATAATAAACAACTTTAGCAAAGTTGCAGGATATAAAATAAACTCACATAAATCCTCAGCATTCCTATACATTAATAACAAAGCCCAACAGCAAGAGATAGAAAGAGAAATTCCATTCAAAGTTACTGTAGACACTATAAAATATTTGGGAGTGTATCTGCCAAGACACACCCAGGGCCTATATGAACATAATTATGAAACACTTTTCATGCGAATAAAGTCAGATCTAAATAAATGGAAAAAATCAGTTGCTCATGGTTAGGCTGAACAATATAATAAAAATGACAATTTTACCTAAATTAATCTATCTATTCATTGCCATACCAATTGAACTACTAAAAAATATTTTACAGAGCTAGACAAAATAATAACAAAATTCATCTGGAAGAACAAGAGGTCTAGAATACCTAAGGTATTGATGAAAAGAAATGGTAGAGAAGGTGGCCCAACCATAGCAGATATTAAACTGTACTATAGAGCAGCAATCATAAAACCTAACTGGTACTGGTTAAGAAACTGAGTTAGGGATCAGTGGAATAGGATAGGAACACAAGATGAAGAAGTTAACAACTATAGCAATCTACTCTTTGATAAACCCAAAGAAGCCAGCTTCTGGGTTAATAATTCACTATTTCACAAAAACTGTTGGGAAAATTGGAAAATGGTAGGGCATAAACTGGGCATAGACCAATATCTTACACTATATACAAAATAAAGTCAAAATGGGTTCATGATTTAGGAGTAAAGGCTGATACTATAAGTAATTTGGGAGAGCAAGTAACAGTTTACTTATCAGATTAATGGAAAAGAAAAGAATTCATGACCCAGAAAGAGATTGAGAGCATTACAAAATGCAAAACGGATAATTTTGATTATGTTAAATTGAAATGTTTTTGTACAAAAAAAGCCAATGCAACAAAAATTAGGAGGGAAGCAGAACATTGGGAGAAAATCTTTACAACTAGTGTCTCTGATAAAGGCCTCATTTCTAAAACATATAGGGAACTGAGACAAATATATAGGAATACACGTCATTCACCAATTGGGAAATGGTCAAAGAATATGAACAGGCAGTTTTCAGAGGAAGAAATTAAAGACCTCTATAGGCATATGAAAAAATGCTCTAAATCAGTACTGATTAGAGAAATGAAAATCAAAACAACTCTTAGATACCACATCTCTCCTGTCAGATTGGCTAAAATAACAAAACAGGAAAATGATAAATGCTGGAGAAGATGTGGGAAAATTGGAACATTGTTACATTGCTGGTGTAGTTGTGAGCTGATCCAGCCATTTTGGAGAGCAATTTGGAACTATGCCCAAAGGGCTATAAAAATGTTCAAAATCACACAAGCAGGAAAAGGACCCATATGTATGAAAATATTTATAGTGGCTCTTTTTGTCGTAGCTAAGAATTGGAAATCAAAGGGATGCCCATCAATTGGGGAATGGCTGAACAAGCTGTGGTATATGAAGGTAATGGAATACTATTGTGCTATAAGAAATGGGGATGATACAGACTTCATAACAACCTGGAAAAACCTATATGATATAATGCTGAGTGAGCGGAGCAGAGCCAGGAGAACATTATACACAACCACTGATATATGGATTCTGTGAGGACCAACCTTGACAGACTTTGCTCTTTTCAGCAACACAAGGTACAAAGACAGCTCCAAAAGACCCACGATGGAGAATGCTATCTACATCCAGAGAAAGAACTATGAAGTATGAATGCAGATTGAGGCACCAGTCGTGCTAGTCTTTCCCCACCCTCTTTTTTTTTTCCTTTTTCTCTCTTTTGTTTTTCTTTTGGGGTTGTTTTTTTTTTTGGTCCTGTTTCTCTTTTCGCATGATTCATTTCATTGATCACAGTTCTTCTCCACAACTTGATTAGTGTGTAAATTAATTCAATGTGAAGTTATACATGGAAGCTATGTGGGATTCCATGCCTCTTGGGGAAGGAGGGAGGCAGGGAGGGAAGAAAATCTGGAACTCAAAATTATGTAGACCGAGTGTTGTAAACTAAAAATAAAAAATACAAAAAAGTTTAAAAAATTGTCAGACTAAGTAAAAGTTATGATAAAAAAGAATTTGGATACAATATTACAAGAAATTATTAAGGAAAATTTCTTTGGAGTTCTAGAAGAAGAGACTAAAGTACAAATAGACAAAAAATCTACTGTTCATTACCTGATAGAGATCCCAGTAGGAAAACTTACAGGGATATTATAGCCAATTTTCAAAACTTCCAGCATAAGGAGAAAATATTGCAAGGAAAAAGGAAAAAAAAAACACAACAATTTAAATACTGTGGAAATACAGTCAGGATTTCACAAGACCTAGGAACTTCTACTCCAAAAGACAGTAGGTCTTATAACATTATATTTTGAAGAATAAAGGTGTTGTGGTTGTGTCCAAGAATAACTGACTCATTAAAATTGAATGTAATATTGAATAAAAAAGGATATTTGACAAAGAGAAAGACTTTGAAGTATATGTAAGAAAAACACCAGAACTCAATGGACAATTCAATTCAAAAGATCTAAAAGAAATATAAGGAAAATTAAACACTAATCATAATGTACTCATGAAGGTCAAACCATTTACTTATTATATATACACATACAGATAGATATAAATATAGAAGTATATAACATAGGTACACACACAGACACACAGAAACGTGTCTGTGTGTGTGTGTGTACATGAAAATATTTTCAGTATTCTTAAAATTTTCATTGTATATATTGCTAAGGCAATTTAAAAGAAAGATTAGACTTGAGTATAATGGGGTGATTCTACAAAAAGTAAAATTAGGTAGGAAAAGGTAAAAAAGGGACCAATTATATTATTAAAATGGGGAATGAAAGGAACAGCTAATACAGAGCAGGGAGGTGGGAGTGGAGGGCTGGTAATGTTGCAACCATACTCTCCTCTGGCTTGAAGAGGAAACAATGTGCATATCTGGAAGAGTGTAATTATCTCCTGAAAACGTAGAGAGGTGAGAAAGGCTGGTAACAGGGTGGGATGGGGAGTGGGGGGTGGGGTGGAGAAATAATTACATAACACAGATGGAGTAAAAAGAGAAGCTGAGAAATAAACTAGTAAATAAAAATATGATGGAGAGAAATTCACAAAAAAGTAATTATATTGTATCTTTGAATGTGAATAGGATGTTTACAGCAGCTCTCTTTGTGGTGGCAAGAACTGGAAATTGCAGTGATCTCCATCAATTGTTTAATAATTGTACAAGTTGTGGTATATGGTTGTGATGGGATACTATTGTACTATAAGAAATTATCAACTCAATGATCATAGAAAGGAATGGAGAGACTTTCATAAAGTGATGAAGAACAAAATGAGTGGAACCAAGAGAACATTGTATCTAGTAATAGTAATGTTGTTTTCAGAATGACTTTGAATGAGTAAGATATTTTGCATAGTATACACACTAAAATTAACTATAAAGAACATATGAAGAAAGAGAGTATCTGCATCCAGAGAAAAAACTGATAGATGCATGTATGGAATAATTTTTGACATGTGCATACACACATGTGTGTATATACTCACACAAATGTGCATATAAACACATATATGTATATGTATGTATAGTCATATGTACATGTATACACATACATATTACTATCTGTGTCTAATGGTAGCAATCTCTAGGACAGGGCTGGGGGAGCAAAGAAAAAAAGGGAAAAAGAAATTTACATGATGACTTTATTAGATATTTTAAAGAATTAGTAAGTTGTACATAATAGATTTGCTGTTTCACATACAAGTATCTTTTTTATTATACTATGTCATCGAAATGCTTATTTTATTCACTAAATTAAAAATAAAATAAATTTTACAATAAAATAAAAATTAAGTATTGCAGAAAATGTTAACAATGAAGATGAAACAAAAATTAAAATATCATATCAGTTAATGTTTTCATATTAATAAAAATAATCACTTTTAGAATGAGAAATAAACCTATCTGTTTTCTCCTGCATTTATATATTTGTGTAGACTTTTCCTCAAGCATAGAATCCACTCCCTCTTCATCTCAATTCTGTCAAAACTCATCTCTTCCTTCAAGTTTTAGTACATGTGTTATATCTTTTCTTCTAGTATAAGTTCTCTCCAACCTAATTTTTTTTGAGCTTCTTGTATCTCAACCTCGTTGTCATAATAACCTAAATTTTATCTGTAAGGGCAGGAATTGTGTCTTTGTCTTTGTAGTATCAGTGCTTAATAGTTAAATATGTATTAAGCATATGGTATGTGTGCTAGGTGGTGGGACATGATAGGATCGCTGTGTTCCTGATGCAGCTTCCCTGATTTCCCTGACTTCCTCCCCACCATTCATCCTAATTGGTTCCTTCTTTCCTGATGCAGCTTCCTATCCTGGGGACAAAAAAGCCCAATATGGGTGTAATCAATGCCTTGGAAACTTGATGAGTACCCAAAGCTATGAGAGTCACCATCTGATGATGAAGTACTGACCAGAGCCATTTCAAAAAGATGAATGGTTTTTTCTTCCGGAGAAGCTGAGCACCACTATATTCTTGTTGCACAACTTGGCTCTGTTTAGACAGAGTAAACCTCCTTTATTTAATCATTCAGGAGTGCCTCATTTCTTCCCAACATACAACATACAAGATTGTGCTGAGGTTACTACCATACCTAACATTGGAAATACTGATGCAAAACTGAGATAGTTTCTGTCTTCAAGGAGAACATTTTATTAGAGGGATATAATGTATTTACAAATGAGTATATACAAGTTATACACTAGATTTCTTACATTTTACCCTTCCCCAGGGTTCTTGAATATTCTGAATGGGGTATCAGGGTAGCCATTTCCCCTGCCATTGGCTTCAGTCCCCATGTATTGTCTTCATCCAATTTTACGGTATCCTTATATTCCAGTTCAATTTAACAATATAAGAGTTAGATTAACTTTAGAAATTAGTATTTATTCTGAGGCTGTAGCAAGAGCAAACATAAAAATACCCTTTCACCTAATACACCTAAACACATATGGGGCATAACTCTGGGGAAGAAGAGGGAGATTAGATTCACAAGTAATTTTGGTTCTCATAGAGCCTAGTTCTCCCAAAATCAGCATCCAAAGTACTAGATGGCTAAAATTTTGGGTAGCAGGCTTCTCAGGGTTTCTGGCCAGTCTGGATGCAAATTCTGGTCTGCCATTCTGCTTCTAAGATCACTGTGTCATGAGTTGGCTCTCCACTGCCTGCACCTAGAAATAAAAAAGACAAACAAACAAACAAAAAATTCCAAACCAGTTTCTAAAGGCTACTGTGCTGAGAGAGAGAGAGAGAGAGAGAGAGAGAGAGAGAGAGAGAGAGAGAGAGAGAGAGAGAGAGAGAGAGAGAGAGAGAGAGAGAGAGAGAGAGAGAGAGAGAGTCCAAGTCTGGAAGTTTTAAAGATGTAGACAGTGGCTACAATGGAAAGAGGTTATTCTTTCCTCTGTGCTGAGGGAACACAGAATATCTTATCCTGGAAATAGATTCACGTTAGTTGATTTGGGTGTGGGCAAAGGAAGCATTGTTACATAAAGAAGGAAATCTTGAAGACACAAATAACTACAATTCTAATGAAGTGGAAAAGAGGCAGTTGGCTAAGGTGATCAATGTGGACCAATTTGTACAAAGTAATTTATCAAATAATTTAAGCTTTTAAATGAACTCAACTAGGAGTAGAACAAAAAACAATTAATGTAGTATATATACAAAAATGTAGCATGTTCTTCTAAAGATAATATTGTTTGTTCATTTTTCAGTTGTGTGCAACTCTTCGTGACCACATTTTTAGTTTTACCAGCAAAGATACTGGAACGTTTTGTCTCCCTTTCCAACCCATCTTACAGATGAGGAAACTGAGGCAAACACAGTTAAGTAGCATCCAGAGTCATACAGTTCGTAAATGTCTGAGATCAAATCATATATATATATATATATATATATATATAACATTAATTTCTAAAATATGCAAGGAGCAGAATCCAGAAAGCAAAGATAATAATTTTTTAAGCTTTTGAGGTAAGAAAATAATCAGTATAATTGCCACTGATTAAAAATGTTTAGAATTTTAAGGCATGCAGAGTTCTATAAATATTAACTTATTTGTTCCACACAACAACCCTTTGATACAGCAGCAACTATCCCCATCAGGAAATTAAATGTGAGAGATTGTGGCTACCCCAGAATACAGAGCTTTTAAGTGTTCCAGGCAGTATTTTAACTCAGGTTTTCTTGCCTGTTAAGTCTAGGGCTTTATCTCTTATGACACTTAGATGCTTCAGCAAGAGGATAAGACCAGTGCTTACAGAAGAAACTCAAGAAGGAATGGTTACATAAGCCATCTTGGCTTCTTTCGGAGTAGGTCATAGAGAACTACTGCTACTTAGTGGAAGTAGTAGTAGTAGTAGTAGTAGTAGTAGTGGTGGTGGTAGCAGCAGCAGTAGTAGTAGTAGTAGTAGTAGTAGTAGTAGTAACAGATGTTGGGGTTCTTGTTGGGGTTGCTGTTGCTGTTGTCATCATATAGTAGTAGTAGTAATAGTAGTATTTGACAGTTCACAGACTGGGAGATCAAGTGGAAGGTGAACATTTAATTTATATTGATTTTAGCAAGGTATTTGACAAAGTCTCTCATTTTACTCTTGGGAAACAGATGGAAATATATGCACTAAACCAACATAATTTGGTGGATTTAGAAATGCTCCAGGACCAAAGAGGATTCACTGATGTTTCAATACCAACTTGGAAAGAGAAATCTAGGACAGAAATGTATGCTTGACCCAGTGATGTCTAGCCTTTTAATAAACAATTTAGATAAATGTGCTGGTAGCATGCTTGTCAAATTTAAATATGGCACAAAGTTGGAAGAGATGACACATTGGATTACATAACAGATTTGAAATTAGCCTGAGAGGCTAGAAAATTAGGCTGAGTTGAACACAATGAAATTTAATAGGGATAACTGGAAAGTCTTATACTTGAGTTCCAAAATTCAATGTCCTGTGCATAAGATTAAGGAAGCATAGGGTGACATGAGCTTTTTTTTTTGAGAAACATAAAGTCTTTGGATCCATCAATAACTTTAGAGGTCATGTAGCCCAATTTCCTCATTTTACATTTAAAGTAACTGAAGCCAAGAATGATGAAGCAACTTGACCAAGAGAGCACAAGTGGAACTTGAGGTCAGCTCTACTGTCTTCCAATTGAGTGCTCATCCAACTGCTTCATAGCTGTCTTCTTTGTTTGAATGCACTCTCTTTGCAAAGATTATAGATTTATGCGAATTACCATTATTATTTTCTGAAGGATGGGGATGATTTTGACAGATGGACAATGGTTAGAAGATATTCTGGGTTAGGGAAGGGCCTGAGAAAAAGCATAGTGATAGGAATTCCCAAGGTATTTTCAATCTACAGTGAGCACACCTGAATGAGTTAATGGTTCATATATTAAACAGATAATCATTAACACTAGAAATTGTAATTTCTTCCCACAAATCCAATAATAATCAATGTTGTCAAGTTCTCTCAAACCACACTTACATGCAGCAAATGTTCCCAACAGTTTTCTGTTATTTGTCCCCCACATGTTCTTGTGTTCTCTTGACTTCTCACATTTGTTTACACTGAATTGAAATGAACTTCTTTGAAACTCTACCTCTAACACTTACTGTTCTTGTGACCATAATCACATATCTTTAATTATTCCAGGCCTGAGTTTCTCTATCTCTAAAATGAAAGGGTGAGATTAGAGGCCTCTTAGTTCTCTTTCAGGACTAAATCAATGATACTTGTATCACAAGACCCTTTGGGCTAAAGATGGCCCAGTAGGTTGAATGTAAGTTAGGCTTAAAATCAGGAAGGTCTGAATTCAAATCCTACCTCAGACACTTTGTAGGCTCTTTAACTCTCTGAGTCTCCTTTTCTTAGTGTCAAACAGACACATTTACACTGACCTCACAGGTTTGTTGTGAGGATCATCTTCAATAATGTATGTAAAGTGATCATACAAACGTTAGTTTTTGTTGTTGTTCTTGTCTTTTACTACATTCTGTTGTAAGATCAATGCAATTTGGATTTGTGTAAGATTTTTGTATTCTTAGCACCCAGCACAATACTCCCAGTATATAATCTGAAAGGTTTAGTGTAAGGAACTTGAGAAGGAATGAGTCTAGAACATGTGACTTCTCACTTCTGCCTTTAATATTCATTCAGAATTACTTATTATGATTACTTAAGTTAACTATCACCTATAAAGCACTGTCAAATAACTTGAAATCAAATCAAAGTACTTTCTGGGGGAAAAGTGAAAATAAGAGGGAAAATACAAAAAGAGTAAGATGCAGATGGCCTAATAATCTTTATTTCTCTGTCTGTGTGAATTGATAATTTACTAAATTATTCAATAGGAGCAGACATGACCACTTCTTTGGGTACTTGCTAGAAAAGACCATACTTGGTAGCAGGAAACAGGGTAGAAATCATGCTTTAATAAGTCACAGAGAAAAGCATCTAAATAGGTACAGAGGCAGACAGCAGGGTAGGGATAGGGAATGGTGAAGGAAAGCTGGCAGTGTGGGGAAGAGGATGGGGATCAGGAGAGAGAGAATATGACTCGTAATCATGGATTAGAGATGAGATCAGTAGGCAGCATGGATGCTTAGGAGGAGAAAGAATGCTTGGGGGACAAGAGTCTGCTCTCTCATTTTTATAAGGTTTTGGTAAAAACCAGACCACCTTGAGGTTAGCTCCTTAATGTATAGAAATCATCTTAAAGTTGTCAGTAAGAATCCGAAGTCAGCATCCCAAAATTATCAGCACCTTTTTGATGTTCTGTTGGAAGTAGGAAGCTGTGGAAGTAGGACTTTAGTCTGTAATTTACTTATCATAAGATCAAAGTCTTCACATATAATAAGATGAGAATCTTCACAAGCAGTGCCTAGTTTCCCTTGATTTAGCATATTACTAAGATGTGAATATTAGTTTATATATCACATAATGTGTAAAATGTATTTTTGATTATTGGTAGATTTTATATATGACTTTTAGGCTCCCTTTGCTATCTTGCTCCTTTATACTATCTACCTATAAAATTTACTATACTGACTAGAAGGGATAACAGAACAGGATATCATTTTAACACATCATCTATGTGGATTATATATGTATGTGTATGTATGTACGTGTCTCTCTTAATAATGATTTTGCATTGGTTTGTTGATGATTTGTCAGGACTATGACAAAAAGCAATCCTTTTGAAATGTGTGCTATAGTAGGTAACACCTACTGCAAGTATGCTGAAAGATTATTTCTCTTCTTTGTGTCAGGGTAAATTGGAATATGAAAAGGTTATAACATCCATGTCATGGTTTCTGACCTGAGTGGTAAAGTTGCTTGCAAGACTATCAACAATATAGCCTTGTTATTCTGTTTGTCTGAATGTTCATGGAAAAGACTCTTTTTTCTTTTTTTTTTTAGCGTAGTTGTACAGTATATAGAGTTCTGGGCTTTGAGTGAGGAAGAATCCCTGTCAAATTCTGTCTCAGATGCTTAACTGATCCTAAGCAAGTTACTTAAAGTCTGTCTTACTTTCTTCGTATGTAAATTAGGATAATGAGAGTAGCTACTTCACAGGTTTACCGTGAAGATTAAATGAGTTAAAATATATAAAGCAATTTTCAAACATTAAAGTGCCATATAAATGCTTTTTTGTCATTTTATGGTTAAGCAGAGTCAAAGTTCCTTCAAAAATATTGTTGACGATGTTTCTGTCTAGGATATCCTAGACATTAAGTTGTTAAGCTACTCTTCAGTCATCACTATTAAGCTATCTTGTTTTCTTATGTATTTTAATTCTTATATATCTTTTATTTTTAAACATTCATTTCCCATTTCTTATAACTAAGAATTTTTTAAAAGAAATAAAGATTAAAATTTCATCAATATTAACCAAACCATTAACTAAGTGATAGTATAATAGTCCACTCCCATAGTCAACCATCTTTGCAAGCAGAGACTGAGAAACATGTTCTTACTTATTCTTTGGGCCCAACTTCATCATTACAATTACACAGCATTCAGCTTTGTAGTCATGGGAGAATCTTCCCTTTCTCTTCTCTCTGCTCTGAATTTCCCTACATTCAACCCTCATAAAGTTTTTTTTTTCCTTTTCTCCCTTTTACTCTTATCACTTATATATGATTTATATAACATGCCCGGTAGTCACAAGCAGCTGTTTCTTGAAACTAGAAACCTACTGCAATGACAGTTCAAAAGTGTACTACTTTCTTTATTTACATTAGCATAATCCAATTTCATGATTGAAACAGGTCGGCTGGAAGTTTCCTCTGCTTTAGCATTTTGCCTGCTTTAAACAAATTTCCTGAAAACTTCTTAAGAAACACCACCTATCCCAGTATTGTTGCTAGAAACGTGCTTTTTTGAGGATCTTGTATATAGAAATCAATGCGTTGCCTATTTCCCCCTTTCCAAGAAACTATATTTTTTAAAAAAGATCTCAAGGGAAAAGGAAGGGACAGGTATGAAGATAGAGACAGAGACACAGAGACACACAGAGACAGCATCATCAAAGAAGAGAGGAAGGAAGGAAGGAAGGAAGGAGGGAAGGAAGGAGGGAAGGAGGGAAGGAAGGAGGGAAGGAGGGAAGGAAGGAGGGAAGGAAGGAAGGAAGGAAGAAAGGAAGGAAGGAAGGAAGGAAGGAAGGAAGGAAGGAAGGAAGGAAGGAAGGAAGGAAGGAAGGAAGGAAGGAAGGAGGGAGGGAGGGAAGGAAGGAGGGAGGGGCGAAAGAAAGAGGGAAAGAAAGAAAGGTAACACAGGAAGGAAAGGAGAGAATGAAGGAAGGAAGGAAAGAAGGGAAAGAAACCAAAGAATTTATGTGATTCACTAAAATTCCTATAATCTTTCATTCAAATATTTCATTCAATTCTGCCCTCTAATCAAGGTCCAATTTACTTTGTCCCTTATAACTAACTGAAAAACTAGTATAGAGCTCTTTTCAAATGATAGTAAATAACTTGTCCTTTCCCATCAAAATCACTGTATTAAGGTTATCAAACATAATAAAATAAAATCAGAATTGGAAGAGACCTGGGAGTTTACCTAGTCTAAAGCACTTATTTTGCAGAAGAGGAAATTGAGAAAACAAAAGAAGTGGCTTGTCTAAGATAGTAAAGCTAGGAAGATGGGGCTCAGAAATAGATCTAGTTATTTTAAATCCAGGGCTCTATTCTACTGTTTGATACTGTCTCCACATATGCATTGACCATTCTAGTGAAAATTGGAAAATAGGAGGGAAAAGGAATTTGTTGTCTGATTTTCTATGTATGCAACACTATGTCAAATACTGAGGATGCAAATATAAAAACAATGGTTTCTGCCTTCAATGAGCTTATATTTTGATGGAAAAGGATGTATCTGGGTATGGTATTCTAGGCCTTTTGGTCTGTAATATTGTCAGGACCTTGAGATAGGCAACAGAGGATTATAGTGATATGCAGTTTCTTTTCTTTTTATTTATTTTAAGTGCATTATTTATTTATTTTTATCACTATTTTCTTTTTTAATCTTGAGCTCCTTTTCTCTCACCCCTACCCCACCCACTGAGAAGCCAAGCAATATGATATAAGTGATCAATGTGAAATTATGTAAGACATTTCTATGTTAGCCATATTTTCAAAAGAAACAAAAAAAATGTATGTAGGGTATGTAGGGGTGGGAGAGGGACTAGATGAATGGTCAGCCTTCCAGGATTAGGTGCCTTTGTGATGATAGTGTATCAATGGTACTTTGTGACACCTTCCTTATTGAGCTGGAACCATAAGGAAGTATTTAAGACTCTGTCTTACAAAACACTAAACTTATTTGAGATCCCCAGACCTAATGAACAGAATCACAAGATGCTGCTCTTTACTTGTTTTGTAGATAAAAAGCAGAAATGCATCGTTAGTATATTTTAGTCCAGTAGTTTAATTTTTTTTTGCTTGAGCAAGCTACTTATTCTGAGTACATATGCAAACAAAATATACATTTTCAAGCCTTTGACATGCTGTATATTAAACTTTCTCTACATAATTTAAAAGCATTTATCCATTTGGATAGTGAATTTTGAGCTACAAGGTGAGCACAATGATTAAGTGCCTAAGCAACGCTGTAAATCACACTATTTCCATGAACTAAAAATTATTACATTCAAAATCTTGTCTTTGAAAAAGTTACATTTTGTCCCAAACAGCAGTTGTTAAAACCATATATTGCCTTGAACTTTTTGTTGCTCCTCTTTTCTAGCATGGTTTAATGTCATATAAAAGCACACATTGTATTCATAAGCCTACCTGAATGGCATTCACTACCTCAATTCCAACTCCAGAACTCTAGGACAGCTACAGTAATACCCTGATGCTCCCACAATGAATCAAGCTACATCACCACATGGTCCTGCCCTTTCATTAGCAAAGTTCATTGGTTTTCTGAGTACTGAGTGATACATGTCATACTGGGTCCTGGCTATATTGTAAAGTAAGTATTCAATCCTATTGAGATGAGGTGAAATCAGAGGATTCTTTTTTAAGTGTCAAAACACTGAACCTCCCTCATACTTGATGCATATTCTTGTATGCTTACTTACTCCTCAGGGTGCAAGAGGATGGGAGTCTTTCCCAGAAGTTATAAACACCTATTAACACTTCCATTGGAATTTAACTGCCAGGCCCAGAATAGCTCATTAGGAGACCACACATCATGAGCAATACAAACATTTCTTTCTGAGACACCAGACACAAGCCTATAAAGACATTTAATAGGAAAGTGCCTCTGTCCAAATTAGGTCAGGCTTAATCCATACAATCCCATAGCAATTCATAGCAGGGCCTTCACCTACGCAGCACTCTAAAGGCAAAGTGGTTTTCCAGAAACACCTACTTTTAGCATTAAAAAAAAAAAGAAAAACAAATGTAAGGCAGAACAACCTGTGGCAAAATTTTGCTATGAAATTTTCATCCTGATCAGATTTTCCTTTTCTATATATACAGGAGCATACTCTATGTCCTAAAAGAACCAGATATCTGGAGTTGTAAGATAACTCAGAGGCTATCTAGTACAATATCCTTCATTTGACAAATTAGAAAACTGAGCTCCATGGATTTTGTGACTTGCCCACATCAGAAGCAAGATTTCGACCTATGCTGCCTCCCAAACCACTGGTTTGTTTTGTTTTGTTTTGTTTTGCCTAGTAAATCATGGTACCATAATTGATAATCTTTTTTGCATTTTTTTTAAATTTTATTTTTAATTCCTGGAATAAAACAAGTATTCCCATAATATAATACAATAAAAAAGATGATTGCACATGAAACTGCAAATCTCTTATGCACAATTGGCTATTTCTTTCAAATATACAACAAAATTATCATGTAAATTTATTTTTTCTTTCCTCCTCCACCCCCTAAACCTAGAGATGGCTGCCATCAGACACAAATAGGTATAAATAATAAAATAAAATTATTCTACGAATACTTCTATTTATCAGTTCTTTCTCTAGATGCAGATAGTATCTTTCTTCATATGTTCTTTATATTTAATTTGGGTATTTATAATAGTCAAAGTAACTTATTAATTCAAAATTATTCTTAAATATGTTCATCTATCTACATTCCTTTCATCCTTCCTCCTCTCCTGCTTCCTTCCTTCCCTATGTCCTTCCTTCCTTCCCTCCTTCCTTCCTTTCTTTTCTTCTTGATCTCTTTCTTATATATATACATATGTGTGAATGTATGCATGCATACATAAATATAAACATACATGCAAGTGCGTATGACTATGTAGTATTTTGCAGCTTTCCAAATCTTCATCTTGCAAGAACCATATTAGGCAACTAGTACATGGTTTTATTTGAGGTTCAGACCTGTGATTTCACCAATATGGAAGGTTTTGTGTTGAGCAATGGGGATAAAATAACAAATATAGAATAGTTTCTTCTGCAAATATTTTTTTTCTATTAGAACAGCCTATATAAGGTTGCCTACATTTCAAAAGAAAGCCACCAAAAACTGTTTGTTTTTCTTTTCCCTAAAATATTATCTCTTTATTCTTGATATTAAAATAAGAAATTTAGTGGTAGTAGGGACCTTAGAGGTTTATCTAGGTTTAATTGAGATTTTCTTAAACCTTTCATCTTATAGACAAGGAAAAAGAGGTTCTCATACAGTTAAGTAATTTGCCTGTGGATCATTCAAGTAATATGTATTTTTAACTGTAAGTAAAGATTCAAACCCGAATCTTCAGCCTTCAAATGCAACACTACCTTCATAGTATCACCCTGTCTCCTAATTATAATGAAATTATAAGGGACCTTAGAGTTTATGTAACACCAGTCTTTCGTTTTACCTCATTCTTTATCTTGGTTTCCAAGCCAGGGTAGATTTCCTCCTAAGTTGTAATTTCATAAATTAATATCTGTAATGAATTTTTTTCCATGGAGTGTATTCATCATGTATTTATATGTATATGTATATGTCTGCAGATGAATTCCCTTTTTTTGTAATATAAAATATTTACATGTCAAGTGCTTTGCAAATATGTAATTTGATAGAAATATTATTTTATCATTATTACTAATTATATTAGAAGTATTTTCCTGTTTCTGAAATAAAGACTTTTGAAGATATGCTTATGTTCAAATTTTTTATTGACAACAACTTTTAAATTGCTCTTTGGTTTAAAGATTCTACTCCAATCTCATATTGACTATGTCTCTTGTATATTATCTGGTAAACTTCAGAAAGAGGGAAAAAAGCCAGTCTGGAAACCTTCTGATGCTTGGGCTTTTATATCAACAAGCATTTTAATTTGAACTGTCTCCAAGGTGGAATTTATTTGTTTTATATTAAATGAGCCTTTGGTACCATCATGTATGTGAAAGCTAAGGCATCTCTAAAGTCAGTAAATGCTAAAATTAGATTTGTCTGTATTTGAGTTTCATATTGTTTCCAAGACCTTGGAGTTTTGGTATGTGGATAGTGGTGGGTAAGTACTACTTATACGTGGCAGTCATTCTTGGAATAGTGCAAAGAACTGAACTACCTTCAAAATACTGGAAGAGGGTTGAGAATGAATTTAACAGTTAATTTTGTACTTCCTTATGGTTCTTAGAAGCTGTTTTCATGACTAAGAGGCTCTTTCTGTCAAGTTTTGATATTAGTAATTGCTTCAGTACTATAAATAAAGAAATTAATATTTACTAGATATGAAGTTTTAAAATCAGACATCAAACATCCATTGATTGTTATTCTGATATGAATATGCTTCACTGACATTTTAATATTCAAAAGGAAGTATCTGACAGATTTTGGTAAAAATCACCATTCATTACAAGCTTAAATTTAAGAACTCATAAAAATAAGGTTTCAAATTATTGGAAATCAAATGAATTTACATAAAAATAATTTAAATAGAACTTAGATTATTTATGCTGTCAAAGATATTGATCATGTCCGCAAATTGAAGTGAATCTGGGTCTCATTTTTATTGAAGAGATGGAAATATCATTATTATTTTTTGTTTTGTTTTAGGTAGACTGAGATGAAAATTTGATTTGCTTTTTTCTTCAATTAAGAAACCTTAATGAAAAAATCTGGATGTGTGGAGAATCCTTCTGGCTGGCAAAAGGAGTTCAGTTACCACTGAAAGGAGCAGTTGAAATGGAAAGTATTTCCTGAGAGGAGCAACAATTACAAATTCCTTAGATTTAGTGTAAGTCGATTGGATTTGCATCTGGTGTCTTAAGGTCTACTTCTGTTACTGACATCTGGGGAGGGGATACCACAACACTGGGGTTGGGGGGAGGATATCTGGCTTAACAGAACTGATTTTTCTGTGCATTTACTTTGAATTAAACTGGTCAGAGAGAATCAATCAACAGATAGTCACAAAATCCCTGCCTACCATGTGTTAGGCACCATACTAGGGAATGGAAGCTCAAATACAAAACTGAAATAGTCTCTGCATTCATAAGATAAACACTTCCCTCAAGAACTTCACAGTTTATTAAGTAAAATAAAAATGTTCTTTCTCAAGGTTTATAAACTTCTACAAAATTACTGTCTCAATTTTGGATCACATGGCAAATTAGCCTTCCTTTCAAGGTTGCATCCCCGAAGTAGAGAAATATAAATTGGGTAAGGTGAATGGAGCTTTGCCCAGGACACCAAAATTTAGAGAATGCAAACAGCACTTCTGCACTAGAAAATGAAAAGGCAAACTGCTCCAGTATATTTACTAAGAAAACTCCACAGACAATATTGTCTTGTTATTGTCCACAGGGTTACATAACTGAATGACTAAACAACAAAAGTAGCATCACTAACTACCAGCATATTTGAAAATAAATGAACTTAAGGATGAACTTAGTCAGAAAGTTTAATTAGAGAAGATGGTTAGTGGAGGATGTATTTCCTCCCTGGCCTGAGCAGCCACACTTCAAGTGAACTCCCCCTCCTTTCAATAGAATGACCTCTCTCTGTCTCATCCTCTTTCTCTGGTGCACCTGCACTTAATTTGTTTTATCTGAAAAAAAAAACATTATGAATTTTCATTTCTTTCTGCTTGCCCTGAGTGTAAATTCAGAAGGTCATTTCTAGAGGTCAACCACTTGTGTAAACACAGTGATGAATTTAAGGATCTTAGAAGTATTGAAATAAATAATCATGCAGTTAAGGTGAATATACTTAGAGATAAGGAATCTTGGAAGTGTTTAAGGCATATAGTTTAAAACCAATGCTTATATCTTTTCTTAAAGACTTTGAATGGATATTAATTCAGCTTATGCTTTGACACTTAAAAAGCAACTAGAAACTCACCTTGCAAGCAACACATCCCATTCTTGGTTTGTAGCAACAATCTGCTAGCAGCTACTATAGGGGCGTTAAGAACCACCAACAATCAGCACACAGAAAGCTGCTAATCCAGGTTCTTTGATCTGCTTTTCTAAGGAAAGCAACTTTAAGGGGTTAACAATCTCAATTTAATTAAACATACATATATCAATCACTTAGTGCAGGAGGAAAAAGATCATCCCCCTGGACTTCAAGGCAAATACAAACAAATTACAAACATCAACAGACAGATCTTGTCTGATTAAAATCACAATTCATACTTACCAGAGAAGCACCAATATCTGGGTTACAAAGGCATGCAGGGGGCAGTTACAGCTTGCCCAGAGTCTCAATGCTCCATCCATGAGCATGCCCCAAAAGTCAAACACAAAGCTCCCTTCAATTATATCCTGTTTAGAACTCTGATGGCTCTAATCTCACCTAGGCTGGGTGTGTGAAAGTTTCCCATCTCTGGTATCACATAATATACAGTTCAATGACTCTTGATTGTCTTAATGCTGAGAAACACTCCAAGGCAAAATCCCACTTTATCTGCCCCATTCAAACAAAGGGGAGACTTCATAGTCTTAGCATCCCAAGAGGGAAAAGCTGGGAAAAGTCTGTTTGCCATAACATGGTTATATATAGGAAAGCAGATGGAGAGATATAGGCATATAATGATGGAAATGAAAAGATATACACACATATGTGTGCATATATATATATATATACACACATGCACACATTTATGTGCATATATACATTTCTGTGTATGTAATCTAAATGTATACCACATATACACAATACATGCACATACATACACACACACATATATACTCTGTATATTTACATATGGATAGATGTATATACAACCTGTATGTAAAACCTTATACATGTATATATCTATAAACTTACACAAATATACATGCACATGCATGCATAAATAGATATAGAGATGGATATATGCATATACAAGGATAGATGTGTAGAAATATTCACATCTTTCTATCATGTCTCTTTCTATTATACCCTTCAGTTTTAATTTTGCCTTCTGAATAAATGTGAAATAAATACATTTTGTCTGCTGCATTTTGACATTTAAATATTAGCAATGAGTTTATCATGTATTCATTAATTCTTCTCTGTGATAAAATACCTGTATCTCTCAAACATTGAAGGGCTTAGAGAAGTTAAACTTGGAGAACAGTGGATTCTGGGGGATATGATTTTTTTTTTAATTCTTAAAGGATGTATGTGGAATATGCCTTATATTTTTTGTATTTTATCTTAAAATGACAGAACTGATAGGTGTGGATAAAAGATGGGAAAACAAACAGCATTGATGAAGAGAAAAAACATAATAAGAGGAATCCAAAATTGGAATCTAAGACTTGGGACAGTAATGAGTGGCCCTCACTCCAGGTTTTCAAGCAAACAACAAAATAACAGGCATGTTATAGAAGGGATTTTTGTTAATACAAAATTGTATTCCATGGTCCTAAGATCACATCTGACTATGAGGTTCTTTTCTTCCCTGTTAATAAAAGCATTTTTTTCAATGAAACAGTATGAGAATGAATGAAACCACATCTGGCAAGGAGAATGAAGGAGAGTTAGAATAAGCAAAGAAATAATCAATTTATAGTTTTAGAGAAGTAGGAGAGACTGACTCTGGGGAGTTAAGTAGGAAAAATAAGTGTAGAAACAGAGAAGAAATGTAAGTGAATGCAATAAATTTTCTAATTTATATTTAATTAAGCCAAAAGAAAATAAGATGTTTAATCAAATTTTAGAAAAAGTTAAATATAAAATGCTTCTGGGAAAAAAAATGAATTAGAATTCAAATGTAAATGGCACCTTCAAAAAAACGAACATGTATCAGGACATAAAATTCTCACAAACAAATGCTGAAAAGAAAAAAAAATACAATGCAATAAAAGCTACACGTAATAAAGGGCACTGGAAGCACAACTGAAAATTAATGTAATCCAAAAAACGAGCATGTCAAAGAACAAATCATAGAAACAAACAATAATTTAAAAAAAGATAATAAAATAGTCAGAAAACATACAAAAATTTTTGTGATGCAGTCAAACCAGTACTTAATGGAAAATATACATCTCTAAATGGTTATACCAAGAAAAAAGAGAAAGAAATGGGTCAATGAATTCATCACCTTAACATCTTTTTGTTTGTTGTTCAGTACAGATTTTTTTTTTATTTTCTATGATATCTTTTAGTGAGATGAAGTTTACTTTCTTATTTTTTTTATTTAGGTCTGTTTCTGCTTTTGCTCTGACATCCTGATTGCTACTCTTTTTTTTTCTTTTAATTTCAGCAGAAGCATAACGGATTCTGTTCCAGCACTAAAAAATAATTCACTAAATTTTTTTCAGAAGACAATGAGGTTCAAGTGTTCTCCATTCCCTCTCCCCAAATTCCTTTTCATTTTAAAAATTCTTCCTTATGACATTCATTTAGGTGAGATAATTTTCCCCATCCCTCCTATTCATTCCCCCTTCTCCCAGTGCACCCGTCTTTCTCACCCTTCCATTTTTCTTTTCAAATCATCCCAACATAAAAGACTCACACATTGCCTCTATGGAAACTCCTTCTGACTGCCTTAATAATGATGCAGTTCTTAGGGCTTACATGAATTATCTTCAAGTCCCTTATGATTTCTCACTCATGTTGCTTTTTCATGCTTCTCTTGAATCTTGTGTTTGAATACAAAATTTTCTCTTCAGCTTGGGTCTTTTCATCTAGATTGCCTGCAAAATCCTCTATTTCATTAAATGTCCACTTTCACACAGTGAGATTGTTCTTAGTTTTTCAGTATAAGTTATTCTAGCTACTTTGATTTTTCAAATATCATATTCCAAACTTTCTGCTTCTCCATTTGGTACCTCCTTTATCTTGTGTGATCTTGACTTTCGCTTCACTCCGTATTTGAATTATTTCTTTCTGGCTCCTTGCAGTATTTTCTTCTTCACCTAAGACCCTAAAATTTGGAATGTAATTCCTGGCATTTTTCATTTTGAAATCTCTTCTAGGATATGATTAGCAAAATTTTCAACTTCTACCCATTGGTTTAAAGGTATTAGGGCATTATTCCTTTATATCTTTTTTCTTTTGTAATTTTTTTTTTTATTTTAAACTTAGATGCAAAAAAAAGAGAAGAAAAAAAGAAACTTAAATACTAAAATACAAAAGAAAAAAGAAAAAAATGCATGTGCACAGCAGAACATAAGAGAGCATTCAAAATTTAAAACAATTAATTTCCATTTCAAGAAAGCCTATATAATAAATACTACATATTGTGTTCAGTACTATCCATCTTTTCTTTACATAGTTGTAGGGTTTTTTTTTTTTTTGGTTCTCTGCTTTGCACTTTTTACCTTGTTCTTTTTTCCCCCTTCCTCTCCTCCCTCAAGAAGGCTGCAATTAAGTTTGGATATGTAGATATGGATAGATAGATAGATAGATAGATAGATAGATAGATAGATAGAAAGATATGCACATACATATATATATATATACATACATATATATTCACACGCATACACAATTTATATATACACATATATACACCAATATACGCAAACATATCTACATATATACACATATGTAAAAATACATGAATATACTTACACATAGATATACATAGATATCTATAACCATACACATATATATATATGTATATATCCTTATGCATCTGTGTAAGATGTTTGTCCTCTGTTTCTCTGAAGGTTGATAACTTCTTCCTTCCTATGTCCAAGAATTTCCATATTTTTTCTAAATCCACCAATTCATCATTCTCCAGACAACAGCAATATTCCAAGCTTATATTGTCTAATTATTTCAAATAGTCTAGAACAATATTAATAAAGCTTCTTTGATTAAATCTATTTTAGCTTTAATTTTATCTAAGATCATGATTACTACCCCTGATTTATCCCTAATAAATTCTAATTCTGATCTTTATTGTATGTTTGTGTGTACCTCTTATTTCCCATCCCTCCCAACTCCTCTGCTTCACTTCTGCCTGCTACCTCGCCCTTCTATTACTTAACCTTTGCCTGCCCCCACAAGAAGCCTTCCCTTATCTTCTCCCCCATTCCTTTTGCCCTCTTGTTTCTATTTGAATTTAGAAGACTTCTATATCTTTCTCTCTCTCTCTCTCTCTCTCTCTCTCTCTCTCTCTATATATATATATATATATATATATACATATATACATATAGTCCCCTCTTTATCCCTTTCTCATTAATCTAGAAACCCTTCTAAACCACCCCCATCCTATTTCCTCACTTTTTATTTCTCTATAAATTTGAAACACTTTTATTCCTTTCTAAATGTATATATTGTTCTCTCTTTAACCATGATATGAGCAGCATTCCCTCTTCAAAATCTCTTCCTTATCTTCTCCCCCTGTCTATCCCTTTAGCCTTTTATTTTTTTTTGATTTAGAAGACTCTCACACCATTCATATATATGTATATATATATGTATACATACATATATATATACACATATATACGTATATATGTATATATGTGTGTATATATTGTTCCCTCTTTAACCCATTCCCAATGAGAGTACGGTGCCAGAAATACCAGCCCTCCTCCCCCATATAATGCTTCTGTGCCAGTTCTTCCTCTCTCAACATATTTGTATAATTACTCTTTTTTACCTTTTCCTAAGTGGTATTACTTTTTAGAAGCACATCATACTCAGCTCTACTTCAATCTTTCTTTTGAACTACCCAATTACTAATTACAATCTTAGACATATACTTTACATTTCCTCAAATAGAAATTGAACAGTCTGTCCTTTTTGAATCCCTTGTAATTAGTCTTTGATATTTAGCTTATATTTTCCTTGGATCTTGTATGTCAAATTTTCTATTGAGTTCAGTTTTTTTTTAAATAAAATCCTAAAAGCCTGGAAATTTGGGGATATCCTTTTTTCTTTTTTCGAGATTACACTTAACTTTGCTGGGTATAATATTTTTGAACACAATCCCAGTTCTTTTGCTCTTCAATATGTAGTGTTCTAAGACCTGCAGTATTTTAGTGTCACCACTACTAGGTCTTGTGTGATTATAATGTGGCTCTGCTGTATTCTATTTATTTTTTGTTGTTTATAATATTTTCTTCTTCAGGTGGGGGTTTCAGAATTTAACTATGATATTCCTGCAGGCTTACTTTGTAGGATCTTTTTCAGGTGGTGATCTCTGGATTTTTTCCACTTCTACTTTCCCCTCTTGTTCTACTACTTCATGACAATTTTCCTTAATTATTTCTTCTATTATTTTATCAAGATTCTTTTTTTGATCACAGATTTCAGGTAGTCGAATTATTCTTGTTTTCTCTTCTTTATCTGTTCTCCAAATCAGTTATTTTCCTTATGAAATGTTTCACATTTTCTTCAATATTTTTCTTCCTTATACCTTGTTTTATTATTTTTTATTCTCTTATAACTTCACCAGCTTCTCCTGGTCCAATTCTAATTTTCAAGGAGTCATTATTTTCCTTAAGATTCTGGATCTCCTTTTCCAGTTGGTTAAACTTTTCATAATTTTCTTGCTTTTTCAAGGATTGTTCTTCTTAAAATTTTTTCCTCAATATCTCTCGTTTGATTTTTAAAATCTTATTTAAGTTTTTCTATAAATTGTTTTTGGACAGGTGACCATTGACATTGCTCTTTTAGGTAGTAGAGGCTTTCCCCCCCAGAGGTATCCCCTCTAAGGATTAACCCTGATCGTCTCTATTCCCACAGAACTTTCTATGCTTGGGCTCTTTTTTCCTTTGCCTGTTCATTTTTTTTTATTTAATAGCAACTTATTATTTTAATCACCCTAGTTCTGGGGTATGGGAGATTCTGCCTCTGGCTTCAGGTCTTCCTTCAGTTCTCTCCTCTGGCCTGGAACTGAAACCATGAACTCTGCCCTCTTGTAAGAGTCCACAGTCAATGTTGTCCTTGCTCCATTGCTTCAGAACTCACTAGGAATGTGCTGATTGCTTCTCCCCCAGGGCTGCATCTCAGCAGCACAGCTGGTCTTGGCATCCCTTATGAGCAGAGGTTCTGTCAATCTTCCCCTGTTCAGACTACCAAATCCTTACACTGTCCATGAGGTGAAAATTCTTATGGCTGAGGCCAAGGCTATCTCCCAACCCAGCAAATGTCAGGGCCCACTGCTTGTTGTTTCAAGTAGAACTGACCTGGAGGTGTTTACATTTCATGGGTTTTCTTCAAAACTTCTCTGGTTGTCCCAGAATGATTATATTCTGCCTCAACTCTTGCTTATTTTTACCTCTCTACATTTGCCTGAGGGGATATTTTGTCTTGTTTGTGGAATAAATCTGGAAAGCTTGAAATTTTTTGACCTACTTTGCTATCTTCCCAGAGTCCTCATCTATAATTTCTTGAAATATGATGTCTAAGCTCATTTCTTATCTTAACTTTCAAGCAGCACAATAATTTCATTAGTATTTTCTTCTATTTTTCAGACTTAATTTTGTCTTATTGTTTCCGGATGTTTTGTGGAGTTATTAGCTTCCATTTGCTTAATTCTAACTTTCATAAAGTGATTTTATTCAGTGAATTTTTGTGCCTCTTTTACCATTTGGTCTATTCTGATTTTTAAGGAGTTATTTGCTTTTTAGAATTTTGTGCCTCTTTTATCTAGTTGTTCATTTTATTTTTTATTATTTTCTTGCCTTGTTCTTGTTTATTTTCCCAGTTTTCCTCTACCTCTCTTATTTGAATTTAAAATCATTTTTTTTTCTTTCTTTAGCTTGTCTAAGAGTCCTTATGTTGAATTTACATTTTTTTCTTTGAGGCTTTGCTTGTAGATATTTTCAAGTCATTGTCTTACTCTGAGTTTGTGTCTTGAACTTTCCTGTCAACATAATAACCTGTTATGGTCAAATTCTTTCTATCTTTACTCTCTACTTCCTTTCTTTTCTTTTTTTGCTAGTTCATTTTCCAGGTTATTTCTTGACTTTGAATTTTATGTTAGAGTTGAGGACTCCTCACCTTTTAGGGCAATGGGATATCTTTCTTGATTTGCTAACTTTTATATTCTGCTGCTTTAACATCTGTTATACTGTTAGGTGTTGGTGCTTCCAAGGCGATATGATCCAGGGAGAAGTCTAAGCATTGTCCTCCTCTTCTGTGCTCTGGTTCTTACCTGTACAGAAACTGTATTCTTGTGTGACCTCAGTTTCTCCTCTTCACCCTGCAGCTGTGACTTGGAATTGAGTGATGGGCAAAGGAACAGTCACATGTCACTTGGTCCTGCAACTAGTGTTAGCAAAGGGTTCCTGCTGAAATTTCTTTCTGACCATGTATTCAGTCCTTTTACCATCTCTGGGCACCGGGTGATCCAAGTATCACCTTTGCTACTGTCACCTCCAAGGTCTATAATTGGGTCCACTCCACAGCACTGTGCTCCTTTGTCAATGTCTTCAGACTCCTCTTCCTTCCTAATCTGTCATGAGATATAAAAATGACTTCTTGTGATTTTTGTTGGTTATCTCACTTGGAATTTAGCTTGATGCATTTTTAAAGGTTTGTTCTTTTATTGTTTGTTTTTTTTACTTGTTTGTTTTTTGGTGGGGTGGTGGTGTTGAGAGTGCCAGGCAAGACAGTTGCTTCATTTGCTACCTAGCTGAATGTGTTTCAAATGTGACCTTATTGATATCTGGCAGCCAGAAGCTGCTCCAGAGCTAGCATTATGAAATCAGCAGGATTAAAGGGTATTATTTATTTATTATGCCAATATTTTCATTTTAATTTGGTCAGGTAACGCACTAGAGCATGAAATCTTTTTAAATAACAAGAAAATTGATCCAGTATGGACTGGTAATATCAAAAGCTTCTACTACAAAGATAGGTTGAAAGGATTCAGGAGCAATACATATATCTAGACATATATATATATATGTACATATATATGTATGTATACATAAATATATGTGTGTATATGCACCTTCATATATATATATGCATATATATGCAAACATGTATGTGTGTATAGACATATGAATATATGTGTATATATATATACATATATATGTGGAGGGATATGTGTATGTGTGTGTGTATTCAAACTATTTTCCTAGGTAGGAAAACATGTGATGTAATAAACATTTTTGATGTATACCTAATTTCATAAGAGCCAAATGTATCACTATTGATTTTTTCTTGGAATGTCTCATAACAGGATTCTGTAGAAAGAACACATGTATCTGCAGAACAGTGTGAAAAATGCTAGTGAATCATTGTGAATTCTCAAGCAAAGCAGTAGGATGTGATGAAAGCAGTATTTTAGGAAGATTTTTCTGACAACTGTATGCAGGATAAATGATGAGAAATGAGTAAGAGTAGAACCAGAGAAAATGATTGAGATCCCTTTGCCGTAATCCTGGTGTGAAATGTTGAAAGCCAGAATTAAGACAGTGTCAAAGGCCAAGTTTGAATAAAATAGAGCAATTTTATTTTTGATGCCTGTAGCCCTCCTTTTGTCTTATCTCCTCTTCTGGGGTCCATTAACACTCCACTTTCAAAACATACTCTCTGAAAAGACTCCTGTATTAGTCATTTGCAACACAGTGTGCATTTAGGTCTATTAATTCTCTCAAGGATACTTGGATTTTAAGATCTGTAGTCATGGAAGGAAAGATTATGAGGATTTCAATCAACATAGAACAGGTAGTGAAGGCATCCTGGAGTATAAGGGGCTTGACTTTTTAAACTTTACATTTCAATAAAAATAGGACTCTTTGGCACCCCTATGTATTTTAATTTATGAAATTATTATTCTTTTTTCTGAGGTCTCAATAGGCTTTGCCAGACTTCCAAAGGAATCCTTGATACAAAAAAAGTTTAAGAGCCCCTGCTGTACAAGTATATTTCCTTTACTCCACGTACAAATATATTTCTCTTTATTCAACCATTTTTCCACTTAGATTTTGATTTTTCATCTGTTTCCTCTTCTCTCTAATTGCTTAAAAGTTTTATTTTAATTTAAGCAAAACAAGTATATCCACATAATTTTCAATATACATAAAGAGGTTAGTCAGCAATTACTATTTATTCAGTGCCTACTATGTATAAGATACTATGCTAAGTGCTAGAAGTACAAAGAGATAAAAGAAAGCTAGTTCCTTCACAGAGTCCCTAATAAAATGGAAGAGGACAACATATAAAAAGAATTTGAAAGGCAGAGTAAGATGTGTGGGAGTGGATGGGTGAGGCACAGATTGGTCACCCTATAAAATGTCTTACCTGATACCTCTTCTACGGCTATATCCTAAAGAGATCATAAAAATGCGAAAAGGACCCACATGTACAAAAATATTTAGAGCAGCTCTTTTGGTAGTGGCAAAGAATTGGAAATTGAGGGGATGCACATCAATTGGGGGTGGCTGAACCCATTTTGGTATATGAATGTAATGGAATACTATTGTGCTATAAGAAATGATGAACACTTAGACTTCAGAAAAACCTGGAAAGACTTAGGTGAACTTCTGCTGCGTGAGGGGAACATAGACAGGAAAACATTGTACGCAGTTATAGCCACATTGTGTGATGCCTAATTTTGATAGACTTAGTTCTTCCCAGCAATGCAAGGTTGTAAGACAACTCCAAAAGGCTCATGATGGAAAAAGCTATGCACATACAGAGAAATAACTATGGAGCCTGAATGCAGATCAAAGCATGGCTATTTGCTCTCTCTTTTTTTGTTTTGTTTTGTTTAAGTTCAAAACTCAAAAGCTTGTTGCATTTGCATGTTTCATGCATGAATTGCATGTTGAAAACTAAAAATAAATTAGTTAATTTTTTTTTAAATAAGATCTTCCCATCCTCTCTTTCTAGCATTTCTCAGATTCCTCTTATGCATTGTCTTTACAGAGCAACCCAAGGTGACTACTTGCCCTTCTGAATTTTCCTACTACCATTGCAAAGATGGTCTCTAATGCCTAGAACGTTTCTGATGATACCTTGGTTGAATCTCTACCCAAGTTTTAAAGCCTAACTAGATATCATACTTTACAGAAAACCTTCCCTGGTTCTTATCACTATTGACCTTTATTTAGATCTCATATATTAATTTCCTTATACTTTTCTTATGCAATTATCCTTTATTAATATATTTTTTTTCAGTTTATGAAAATCCTGGAAGGGTAAACAAATTACAGGTTGACACCTCTACTTTTACAGGCTTGAGAGTTGCTTTTGACACTGGGAGGTTAAATGACTTTCCTGAGATAATACATCTAGTATTCTAATATGTACATCAGAGGCAGAATTTGAATCCAGAATTTTCTGACTTGGAGGTCACCTCTCTATCCACTATATGACACTACCTCTTATTTCTTTATATTATAATTATTTGCCTTCCCCCCTCACTTTCCCGTCCTATATTCTTTGGGGGAAATGGCTGTGTCTATTCAAAATATTTATTACCCCTCAGCACCTTATCCAATACTTTTCAAAAAATAGGTGCTTAAGGCATATTTGTTGAATTTCCAAACAATTGACATTTGAACAAGGGTTTGTTAAAATAGTACATTTGCTAGAGATACCATGATATAGTGATTAGACGATGCGACTTGGGTTCAGGAAGGCCTTGGATTGGATTTTGCCTCAAAGATTTCCTTGGTGTGTGACCCTAAGCAAGTCACTTAACATCTCTGTGTCTCAGTTTTGTATATCTGAAAAAAATGGGGGGGGGGGGGGGGAGAGAATGACATATTACTTGGCCTTTCTATGACATAGGGAAGTTTTTAAGTAAAATCTATAGCATCATTCTAGAAACTGAAACTGTCGATATTAAGATCTTGAGCCACCTATGTACCAACGGAAGAGCTAGTAAGGTAGTTTGATTTGTGTGTCTCTGTGAGGTGACATATTGTGCTTTGCACCACAGCTGCAATAACAAAACAGAGACCTATAAACCTCTGCATGGCTCACTGTGCAACAATGTCTCTCCAGATGTGTGGTCTGTTACACTTTAACAGAATTTACTTTACAGCTGCTGCACATCACTCACTATGAGTAGAATATTTCCATCACAGTCAACCTTACCTACATTCACAGTCCCACATTCATTCCACCCTAAGGCTTATGAAACAATGAAGACTTTTCAGTTTGCAGCACAGGGTCATTGAGAATCATCCCCTTTACCTTCTCCCACACAGCTCTGTTTTTCAGGGACTTCTGTATCATTATATCCACAATTCAGAAAAGAAAACTAGATTCCTGTTTTTTTTTCTGCAAATAATGCTGTTCTGTAAGTCTCTCTCTCTCTTTCTCTCTCTCCCTCTCTCCTTCCTTCCTTCCTTCCTTCCTTCCTTCCTTCCTTCTTTCCTTCCTTCCTTCCTTCCTTCTTTCCTTCCTTCCTTCCTTCCTTCTTTCCTTCCTTCCTTCCTTCCTTCCTTCCTTCCTTCCTTCCTTCCTTCCTTCCTTCCTTCCTTCCTTCCTTCCTTCCTTCCTTCCTCCCTCCCTCCCTCCCTCCCTTCTTTCCTTCCTCTTCCTGCATTCCTGATAACTGAAGATTCCAAACAAATTTCTGTTAGCTTAGTCATTTAACCATTCAAAACCTTGATTTTTTTTTAATCTATAAAATGAGAAGTCAGATAATGTCCTCTAAGATCCATTTCAGCGGCAAAAATGTGACCCTGTGTATCTGACACTGATTAAAAATACTCAAAAAGGCCCATTCATAGATAAAAGTAAGATACTTGAAATTCCCAAATTGATATTACTACAGCCTTTCAAAATTTTTCCTTTTTAAAAAAAACTTATTTTTATTATTATTTTGTTGCTTTAATTTCTCTATGCCTTGTTTTTGTATTCTGCAAAATCAGGGCTTGGACTGGGATTGTAAGGTACCTTTTGGCTCTTAATCTATATTTCTAATTCTGAGTCCATGAAGGATGGAAACATGACCTTAAATAAGGAGAGATGGCTGAGTTTTATAAAGGTCCTTAAATTTCAGATATTCAACCTCTATCACTTTGCTTATAAACTCACACTTCTCTTAAAGGAGCAGTGGGAATTGAGTAATGGAGCTTAAAGTTACTCATATGGCTGGTTTCTTGAGTTCCAAAAATGAATTCAAACAAACTGCTAAGAATACCTTCTATGAAAGAATAGGTCTCCCTCCACCGACTTTGCAAAAGACTTGTGTGGCCAAAACGAGATCTAAGTAGCTAGTATTCAACTCAATTATTAATAATAATGCTTTAATATAATATCACAAAAAGTTTTATGGTTGAGGCATTTCTTACTGTAAGCAGGGCTATAAAGAAAAAAAAACAAATTGAAACAACATGCTAAATATAATTACTTACCAGCTATCAATATCAATCTAGAATGTTTTCCCAATGTTATAAAATAGTTTTTGTAATGAAGAAAGGGATGATGCAAATGTTAAAAGCTGAAATGTTACTTTTCTTTTTACTTAGAGGCAATCAAAATTGTTTTCAGAGCTTCTAAAATGAGTGCTGCAACTCACAATAAGTCTTTCTTGCTCTCCACTCCCCCCCTCCAAAAAAAAGCAACCAAAATATTGCATTTTCAATTTTAACAGACTCAAGCTCAAATAAACATTTCAATAAAATTATATAGTTTTTCCTTTTGCAAATAAAAGGAGAGCGGCCCAGACAGCACTTTTGTGTAATGTTTAAGTACACATGTTGGCAATTGTGTTGTGACTAGAATTATACCCTTCCCCACCCCAGTTCCAATTATCTATTAGTTGATTAGTATTTTGCCCCTTACTTTTTTTGTTTAAATCCAGACATGTGGTGTCATCAATGTAGGGGACTCCATGCGTAGATCATATCACACTTTTCTGTATCTTAGAGTACTGTCCGTGACACTGATTTTAGTGACTTACTAAGGTTCACACATAGCTATTATGCATGAGAGAAAAAATCATGAACACTTATCTTCCTGATTCTTGTGCCCTTTATCTGCTATGATATGATGTCATTCTTCTATTTGAGAAAAGGTTTAAGGTCACGCAATTTTAGACCCAGAACTAGAAAATGATGCAGAGGACATGTGGTCAACTCACTTTTATATGCATAGAAACTAAGGACCAAGAAGATTAAATAATTTTCCAAGATAACATAGCTGGTAAGCATTGGGGGCAAAATTGGACTCTACAGACAGTATTCACCCTTGCAATTCTATATAGCTTCCCTAAGTTTGGAAAAACAGACATGTCATTTTATACCTGGGAAATAATCAACAGAGATGAAAAAAATAAAGTTGTCTCTGTGATGTTGAATTTGGATAAAACAAATAAACCAAAACAAGAAAAAATATAATGAATGAAATATAAAACTAACAACATCGAAACCTAGAAATTCATATTGGTTAAGGTAATTCATTGATTGTTAATTTAAAAGACAGCCTAACATTAGTAATGTATCCACAATAGGTCAAAAATACATGCTGAACTATGGAACTGAGCATAATCTTTTAGCACAATGGTGTCAGACTCATAACCCTCTTGCCACAACGAGCTAGGGTGTTGGGCCAAAACAGATTATAACAAAATTAAGAAATGTTTAATAAAAAATAACATTAACCTTAATGTGTAAAGGAGGGTGAGGCTGTATATGGTTGCAGAGCTTCATTTCTATTTCAATTTGATACCACTGTTTTAGAAAAAGTATTTGCTTTTGTGTTGAGCATAAATCAACATCACCAAGAATGGTTATAATCTTGGGGAATTATTTACAGGAGGAGAAGGGCTTTATGTAAAAGATAATTAAATGCTAATTGCCTCCTTTTTAATCCTATCAAATCAGATATAACTGATTTTGGGAAAATGCCATCTCCTTTTCCTCTTCCTCCACCACCATCACCATCACCCAACACAAACAGCAGCAACAATAAATCACCTGAACTGAACTGAAATGAAGGTCCATAATGTGTGGTTCCAACTAAACATCAAGGGTTCATGATTTTAAAAAGAATTCCATTCTGATCTAAATTAGTGTAATTGCTATCAATTCACAAAAGAGAATAATTATTAAGAAAATATGATATTATACCCCTCACCTCATGAGTATACTAGCTAAATTGATAGTCTCATCAGCAGGAAAATTTTCTCTTCAGGATCCTTTGCACTTAAAAAGAAAAGCATTAACACAGCAGGAAGGTTCTGGAAGCTTCTCAAATCAGTAAATGAAATACTAATAACAACAGCAGCTGCTACTACTACTATATTTTTAAGTAGTAATGAAAGGGATAAAAACAAAAAACTTGCTAACAAAGATTGAATGAGAACAAACAATATGAAATAAATGCTATAAAAGAAATTGTAGAAAGTTAAATTTGTATTATTTGTTCCTGTGATAAGTGCCAAGGAGAAGTGTCTGTGTTATAGCAACAAAACAAAACAAACACAAACAAACAAAAGCCCATGTTTTAATGCATTAAATCGGGTGAAAATAAGTTTTCTCTTTATGGAACATTCAATTCAAAACCAATTCAGTACAACTCACATTTATGAAGCTGTCTGCTGGCAGTCAGATAATATTAATCTGCCCGTGAGGTACAGATCACTATGATGAGTGCTAGAGCAGATATACGGTTTTAAATAGGACTTAAGTAAGTCCTGAACCTCACAGACTTGAAAGATTAGTAAAAGGATGTGATAGATGTACCTAGTATATATCATTATACATGGTTAGTGCCTTTGAGACGGGCAAGCAAAGTTATGTGAAGTTGAAGGGAGGAATAAGGCATTACTGACTAGGAGAGAATCAGGGAAAGCTACAAGGTAGCCTTTAATTTGAACTTTATAAGAAAAGAATTGAAAAGTCAAAGAGATAGTAGGTAGGTCATTTAAGTAATGCATGAGAAAGTAGAATATATTCCTTTTTTCAGTTGCAGAATCGTAGGATCATATATGAATTCCAAATCCTCATTTTAATATGAGGACACAGAGGCCTAAAAGATATAAAAATCTGGTCCAAGATCAAACAAATACTAACTGACAAAGGCAGGATTTGATACTCTGTCTTAACCTGGTCCCAAATCTTTCCACTGTGCCATTATGAATCACAGAATTATGAATTTTTACAGTTGGAAAAATCATAAAAGTTCATTTTGTCAACCATCCACCTAAATAAGTATACTTTATATGACATCTCCAACAGCATTTAACTGCACAAAGTTAAATGCTTAGTAAATACATACTGACTGATTGAAAGATCTCTCGGAACAAAAAGTCCATGTCTCCTAAAGCAGCTTGTTCCATCTTTAGAGCTCTGTCAGGCACTTCCTCCCTGGCCTCATGGAACTGAAATCTGCCTGCTTGCAACTCTGCTCATTCTTCCCGGAGCAATGATTACATATAGAAACTATATATATAAAATATGATGGAAGTTATAGGTTTACTAGCCTAAAGCTCCCTCCTGTTACTTATACCCTCTTATCTATGCCAGCTTCACCTCTGTAGTTTCTATATCATGGAATATAATGTGGTACAGTGGGTAGGACACTGGTGTACTAGGCAGAGAAAAGATGAACAAAAACGTAAGTAATTTAGAAAGTATTTACTCAGCACTTACTGTATGTCAAGAAGACCTGGGTTCAAATCTTGCCTCAGACACTTACTAACTCTGTATGACCACAGGCAATCCATTTAAACATTTTGTGCTTCAGTAATCTCACCTGTAAAATAAGTGGGTTGGCCTTGATGGCCACTATGGTCCCTTCCAGTTCAAAATCAATAATCCTATAACCCTACTCTTCCTACCTCTTCTGTTTTGCCCTCTCTAAATACCTGTTTTATTGAACCAATTTCATGTCATTAGACTTAAAACTTACATAGAAAAGCAGCTTGACTTTGGGGTAGAGATCTAATTCAAAGTCAAGAATACTTGGGTCCAAATCCTGACTCTGAATCATACTGGCTGTAAGACTTAGGGCAAGTCATATAACCTCAATTCTCTAGACTACTTTCTAAGCCTCTAAGCTGCTGAGAAAGTACCAACCTGTGTTGATAGATTGAATTTAAGTCCCATCATTCAACAAAATCACAGGTTGAACTCCTGCTGCTCCTGACATATGCTTATATATGTAAGCCCCTTTCTCTATAGATAGATATAGATATATAGACATGTCTGTATGTGTGCCCACACATCTATGTCTCTGTATGTAAATGCACATACATATATGTGTGTCTGTATAAGTTTCCATTAGTTTACTAGCCAAGCATGTTTTTTTTTTTAACAGAATGTGAATATTGAGATTAAGGTTGGAGAGAATAAGCTTAGGCAAAGAATATCTTGTTGTTTCAATCAAAGAGCAATGGTAGGTGAGTTGTTCA
>CM053623.1:269869458-269894068 GCA_028646595.1 Phalanger gymnotis
GGGTTCTGTAGTTCTAGAATTGGTTCAGAGCCATTTTTTCATAGGTTTTTGGAGGGTCTTGGAGGGGAGCTCACGCCAGTTACTGCTTTCCAGTCGCCATCTTGGCTCCGCCCCTTAGACTGAATATTTTAGATAATTCCTGACATGGGTCCTGGAAATATATTGTTTACTTACCTCAAATATTAAACTGGTTTAGCTTTAATTTCCAACTCCTTCCTACAAATTCACATAAATTCAAGAAAAAAATAAAATAAAATTGAACCCAGCAAACCCAACATAATTCAATATCTCGGAGTCTTTTTAAGGTCATACATATGTTGTAAATAAAAGACAACATATGGTTCTTCCTTTTTGCTAAGCTATCCATGACACCTGTGGACAAAATATTTTAGAATGGCAAAAGGAAGTCTCTCAAGAAACTTCAGGCTATGTACAAAGGTTTCAGCTACATAATGCTTTCACTTATGTATTACAAAATTAATCATATTTCTCTTTGAATAAGAAATTCCCTTTAAATAAATGAACTCACCTTCCCCAAAACTCTGTGAGGTAAGCAATGATGACTAGCATCGTATTTGAATAAACTAAGCTCAATGATGTCGGGACTTAGTGTCACACTATTAGTAAATTTTTGAGCCCAGTTTTAAAATTGAGTATTTCCTGGATCCAGAATATTGCACTTTCTGTGGTGCTATCTATTTAGAAGAGCCTTGCCAGCAGTAGTAAAATCTAAATTTGGCAATGATCTCACTGCCTATAAATGTATAATCTGGTGTTCATAACCTGAAAGCATAATAATAACTTGATAATTTGATAAAATATTTTACTTATCTTAGAAGCAGAATGTAGGTTGTTATTGATTATGTTCAAAGGACAAAGAACAATCAATATTTTAACCAAACATAGGAAATTTAATATACCTATACAATATGTTTAGTTAAAATATAAATACCATATTATAAATACATTCCTGAGTATAGTTACTTCACAATTTTACCTTTGTATCCCATTTATTAGTAGTTTCTTATGTTTATAGGTGCATATATTCTTTTTTATATTTCTCTTTCAATTTCTTCTTGTTGTTTTCATTGTTCTGGTCCTGTAACTTTGTTGGTATTTGGATAGAATGATGAGAAGAAAAAAAATCTCCGTCAATGTGGATCAGTTGTTCTGGAATATACTGTTTTAGAGAATAACCATAGAAATGAGTGGTGTGATGATTTTCCCAGGGTCACACCAGCAGTGTATGTAAGAGACAAGATTTGAGCCCAGGTCTTTGTGGCTTCAATGTTATTTCACTATTCACTAAATCTTGCTTCTATTCGATATCACATATGTACTTCTATATATTCCTAAAAGGTATAATGGTGTAAGGACCAGTATATGGGACATGGATTCTGAAAAGCTCTGATTCTGAACTTTAGAAATATGGAAGCTCTGTGACCACGAACTGGTCATTTTGCTCCTCTAAGTCTACTTTTTTTCAATTTCTAAGATTATGATAATATGAAGTACTTTTTCATAGAAAGATATTTTTATTTTTGAGAAATCATGGGAAAAATTTAAACTCTCTCATTAAAATTTAAAACATTGATATTTAGAAAAGTCACTACCAGCCCATGGGTTATTTAGGCCCTTGCCCTAGAATTTGGTTCTCTCAAGAAAAATAGGTTGAAATTGTAATCTTGATATGAACCAGTTAATTGCAAACACAGCAAAGACTCTTTATTAATAATTGACAGCATTACTAAGCAAGAAGCGTTCCTTCACACATGAATGAATTTGGTCTGATTCCAAAGCCAGAGTTCTTTGCCTTCTACAGCATTGAGAGGGGGCAAAAAACAGATACTTGTGGTGGACACATGCAAAATTGTGGAGTAAGGAAGGACTGGGCTCAAGACCTTCCTGCTGTGTATTAGAATCTGGTGTTTTACTGGAGTGTGTATGTAACATACACTTAGGATTTGAAAGAAAATTTTCAAATACATTAAGTTTAAGGCAAGTTCTCATTCGGAATTGGCAGAGAGAAGGTCAAGACTAGCATTGCCAACAATGATAAAGTTACAGCTCTGCCCTCCCCCCAATAGTGGGTCAAAATGGAGAATCAGTAACAAATTATGGATGTATCAAAATTACAGTTCTTCACCACTACAAGAAAAATGAATACAGATAGCCACCAATTTCATGTTCAGTGATTCGATGCAAACTCTAGATAGAACAAAGACATTTCAGGCTTTTTTGACTCATCTTGATCCCATTTGGTGCTTTGATGTCAGATACTGGAACGTTTTGTCATTTCCATCTCCAGATCATTTTACAAATGAGGAAACTGAGGCAAAACTGGATTAAATAACTTGCCTGAGATCAGATAGCTAGTAAGTGAGGCTGGATTTGAACTCATGGAGTTGTCCTCCTTATTCTAGTCCCCACACTCTATCCACTGTACCACTTAGCTGCTCTGGTAAAAAGATAGAGATATTTGTGGGCAGGGAGACTTATCTTCTTGATTTCAAATCCACCCTCAGACATTTACTAGCTGTGTGACCCTGGACACTTAACCTTGTTTGTCTCAGTTTTTTTTTTTTCTCATCTGTAAAGTGAGCTGGAGAAGGAAATAACAAACCCCTCCAGCATCTGCCAAGAAAACCCCAAATGGGGTCTCAGAGTCAGACACAATTGAAATTACTGAATAACAACAAATACATACACATATAAATGCATATTTATATATTTGCATAAATAACATTTATTTACCATTTACTATGTGCCAAGCACTGAGTTAAGTGGTAGAGTTTCAGATTCAAAGAAGACAATGTATATTCTCAAGGAACTTCTATTATATCTGAGGGAAGACATCATATAAACAAAATGGTCAAGGTTGACAAGACTTGAATGGGGTAAAGAAACTAGCAAGTCTTTACATGTGATGAATAAATATTCTATGTTTTGCAGAAGAATAATAAGAACTTTTGAAAAACACAAGTTGCAAAAACATTCATGACAGATAATAAATTGCCTCAGATTTCTCATTGCAATGTCTATCTTCACTATTGCTTTAACAGGCACAAATGTTATTATGTGTGTGTTACTTGTTATTCTTAGAAGACAAAAAGAGATTTTTAAAGCTATCATTTGTTTGATTGCATTTAATGTCTTTAAATCTTATAAAATCAACAAGTAGTAATTTTCTCTGTTCAAACTTATCCTGTTTTCTGTAACTTTATTTTAAATATCCTGCTTACAGGAAAGATAGTTATTTCAAAGACTATAATAAGTAATTAAAGTAGTTTTGAGCATCATTCATTCAGAAGGAAAGTGTTTCATCTATCCTCCTAGGGATAAAAAACCAACTTTAAGGTTTTCTAATTTCCTGTAAAACCTATGGGGATTCTTGCAGAATTAAGAATATCTCTGCAAAGCTAATAGTCCTGATGTTGCCAGAATTCTGTAATTAGTAGCTAATCAGATGTCAGTGTAAGTTAATTATGACTTAGGATAATAGATAGTATTTGTGATATTGGTCACAAGGTCATCTTTAAGTCTGTGGATAATTATAAGTTGCAGCTAGTACTAAAATTAGTAGTGAAACACTAGAGATTTTGTTCTGATTAAGAAGATCCTGAAAGGTCCTTGGCAGTATGCAATCTATCACCAGTGAACCCATATGGCAGCTAGTCATTGCAGGCCTGTTGCCTAAGGGATTGTGTTAAAAAGCAGCAGGACCCTAGCAAGTAGCTGGAAGTCACAAATTAAAAAGCAGAGAAGCATGTTAGGGAGTTGGAACTGAACATTCAAAGGCAGGGGTTAGATAAACACTCTCTGGCAAGTTAGTAGTGGGATTAAACCTGATATTTTTTTCCAGTCTCAATAATTGAGACATGTGCTACACTTGAACTTTTTTACCTTTCAATTTTGCTTTTGAGATCTTCCCAACATAATGGCTCCTGTAGAATGTAAGATTTTTGAGTTCAGGGACAATTTTTAAACTTAGTTTTATATACATAGAACAAAACACAAGGAAAATTTTGTTGCATTGAATTGATTGAAGCTTGTCATACTTGTCAGCTACTGATTCTATTGTACCAGATAGAAAGCAAGAATGACAATTTGACTACTTTATGTGAAGGATTGTTTTGGCTACAAAATAATAATTGCACTGGCAGGAATATAACTGAAGAACATGGTAGTGTATCTGTTGGACTGCAACTTAACTGAAATCTCTTTCCCCAAGGGGCACGATGGGTAGATTTCACTAAATTTCTCACAAATTCCAGGTGAAAATGAGGAATTATTTTTCTCACTTCTGATAGTTCAAGGATCGATAGTCATTTAAAGGAGGTTTGATCTAATAGCTGAAATTGTCTGACTTAAGTGTCTATCTCCTATTCCAAAATATAAAAATCAAGGTACTTAATTAAAGAACAAGAGACTAAGGATCTTCAACTTAAGGTCAGAGAAGCAATCTAGACTAACCCCCTCATTTTACAAATGAGCTAAATGAAGCCCACAGAGATGAAAAATTTTACCAATGTCACATAGCTAAGGAAGAGCAGAACTTGTCCATGGACCGAGGATCTTTGACTCTAAGACCAGTGATGGTTTCATTACTCAAAGCTGTCATTCCACTGCACCACTTGCATTTGTCTTATATCACTTCTGAAAATGTAAGATTTTTTATGTCAAGGACATTTTTGTAACTTGGATTTGTATCCATAGAATAAAAGCAAAAGTATGTATCAAGTCAATTTTTATTGCATTGACCTGAATTGAAATTTGTCATACAGATGGAGGCAGATGATGGGGAGTTTTCTGGTTAAGAATCCATCTTACAGGAAGACAAACAGTTGCTTGAGAGTTCTAGTTGCATCTTCATGTTCAATGTTTGGATATGTTCCTCGGAGACTTAAGGAGAATGTGTTTTAATTTGTTGTTTTTGTTCAGTTATATTAGTCATGTCCTACTCTTTGTGACCCTATTTGGGGTTTCCTTGGAAAAGCTATGGGAATGGTTTGCCATTGCCTTCTCCAGCTCATTTTAGAGAAGAGGAAACTGAGGTAAACAGAGTTAAGTGATTTGTCCAGGTTCACACAGCTAGTAAGTGTCTGAGGTTGGATTTGTACTTGGTTCTTCCTGATTCTAGTTCCAGCACTCTATCCACTGTGCCACCTCTCTGCCCTTGGGTCTCAGTTACTGGAGGTGACATAATTGACTTAGACTGTTATGGAATACATTATTCTGGGTGGAGCCATCCTACATTGTCCTAGCAAATAAAAGGGATTTTTCGGTAACAGACTTCAGTCTGTACTTTGTTCTATAGTATTACAATGAGTTATTTGAACCACGTAGATCCAGTGAGAAATGGGTTGCCCACCCCAAAAGCCCCAAGGTTTTCTTTCTTCCAGGAATGGTCAAGCTTTTAGTTTAGTAAGATGGACACTTCTATAGGCTATATGCTGCAAGTGAGGCAATCTAGAATCTCAAGAGTTAACCCCATTAAGAACTCAAAATTCATTTCCATTCAGTGGGATTTAAAACTTAGGATAGTTCTATGAGTATAGAATCTAGAAAAAATAAAACTAAAGAGAGAGTGATTTGTGCATATTCTCCATTCCACCCTTACCCTAGGACAGTAGTCTAATCTTCCATATTTCAAAACACAGAGGTCCATTTTCAGTGCCACTTAAGGATATGTACTGTACAGATCCACCAAATATGTCTATTTTTTGCCTAGTACTTTGCATTGAGCTTACATACATGTATATTGATTTTTTTTTGCTTCAGACTACTGTCTCAATTAATCTATTCTCCCTCTTACCACTTTCCCTTTCTCTTAATCTCTTCCCATTCTACTTCCATGTTGGATAATTGAAATTACTAATACTCAAGTGTGTGTGTGTGTGTGTGTGTGTGTGTGTGTGTGTATGTGTGTGTGTGCATGTATGTGTCTGTATTCTACACTCTTTGAACCAGATCAGATGAGTGTGAATTTCAAATATTCCTTGCTGCCCGTCCATTCTTAAAACTCTTTCCTGTGTGGCTCTTTCATGTGAGATAATTTTCCCCATGCTTCCTCTCCCTTCCCCTGCTGTCTAAATACCTCCCTCTCTTTCAACTTTCCATTTTGCCTTTTGGCATCACCCCATTTAATGTACTTATACTCATACACTCTCTCAAAGTAGGCTTCTTCTAATTGCTTTAATTAGAATAAAGTTCTTAGGGGTTACATTATCCTCTCCCCATGTGGGAATGAAAACAGTTTAACCTTATTAAATCCCTTATGAGTTCTCCTTCATGTTTACATTTTTAAGCTTCTTTTGTGCTGTGTGTTTAAACATCAAATTTTAATTCAGCTGTAATCTTTTCATCAGGAATTCTTGGAAGTCTTCTATTTCATTAAATATCCCTTTTTGTCAATAAAGATGATACTCAGCTTTGTTGGATATGTTATTCTTGATTTTAATCCTGGCTTCTTTGACTTCTAAATTGTTCTATTTTAAGACTTCTGCTTCTTGATAGTGGGAGCTACTAAATCTTACATGATCCTCTCTGTGTCTCCACAATTTCAAACATTTCTTTGAATGCATAAAGGGCTGCCTTTAGTCATTTGTTTTGGATTTATCATAACTATTCCTCAGTTGCTAGTATTGTGAAATGAATAAAAATCATTTTTGATGTCAGCAGATAGGATTGTTCAAGTACTTTATCAAACACTAATCAGTTCCTTCAAAGATTCATGAGGCTTTCCAGTCCTATAAATTCTATTATTCCTCTGTAAAAAATAGGCAGGAGTCACATCTCTTGTAGGGGCTGGCAGTGTTGGGGTCTAGACTCTCCCAAGTTAGAAGAGGTAATCATCTTGTGTTTCCTGAAATAAGGGACAAAATGGCTGTCACAAAGGTCTTCTTGTAATCACTGAGGTCAGATGGGCTTTTAGATTTTGATATCACCTTCCTAGACAAAGGAAACTATCTATCTTATGGTTTCCCAATGTAACATAGGTTTCAATTTAGAAATATGTCAGCTAAGCTCTTTTCTACAATGAGCATTCACATGGATTCCATTTCTTTGTTGTAGCAGAAGATATTACAACACCTTATGTATGTTTATATGTAGAAAAGAACCATCTTTCTTGTGTCTTTTTAGTGTATGACCCAGTATTTACAGAAATAGTGCTTTGAAAAGCTACAGCAACAACAACAACAACGACAACAACAGAACAACTCCAGAGGTGGTACACGCATGAATGTGAGTGGGGCTGAATCATGGAGAATTCTAAAAAGACCTCTTTTTAAAATAAATTTATTTGGATTTTCACATCCTGTAACTAATTGCAAATATATTAACAAAAAAGACATCTCCACCCAAAGACTGTACAATTTCTGAAATAACTCAAGAAAAGCAAAGACGACACAAAATTATACTTTTCAATGTAAATAGTACATATCACACAAATACTTGCATTCCTCCCTCCCACACACCCATGGTTTTATGTTTTATATGAAGGAAATGAGTTACATTATTCCTCTTAGCCAATACCAAATAATTTTGGTGATTGCTCCTTTATAATGCAATTTTAGATCTGGTAAGCCTAGGCTGCCTTCCTTTGCATTTATTTTTTTCATTAATACCCTTCATATTCATGACTTTTTGTGCTCCAGGTAAATTTTGTTTTTAATTTTTCTAGTTGTCTAAAATAATTTTTGGTTCTTTTATTGGTATGGCACTGAATATGTAATTAGTTTAGGCAGAATTATCATTTTTATTATATTGACTCTGACCTATTCATGAGCAATTGAAATTTTCCCAATTTTTTTATATCTGACTTCATTTTCATGAAAAGTGTTTTGTAATTGTTTACATGTAGTTCTATGGTCTGTCTTGGCAAGTAGATTCCCCCAAACTTTATATCATCTATAGTTATGTTAAGTATGATTTCTCTTTCTATCTCTTATTGCTGACCTTTGTTGGTAATATAGAGAAGTGATGAAGATTTACATGCGTTTATCTACATACTGCAACTTTGCTAAAATTGTTAAATATTTCAAGTAATTTTTAGTTGATTCCCTTTAATTCTCAAAGTTTACCATCATATCACCTTCAAAGAGTGATAGTTTTGTTTTCTCATTCCCTAGTGTAATTCCTTCAATATCATTTTATTCTCTTGTTGTTAAAGCTAACATTTCTTGTACAGTATAGAAAAAATGGTGATAATGGGCATCTTTGAATCAATCCTGTTCTTATTAGAAAGGCTTCTAGCTTATCTCCATTGCAGATAATGCTTGCTAATTTTTTTAGATGCATACCACTTTTCATTTTAAGGAAAGCTCCATTTATTGCTATGCTCTCTACTGTTTTCAAGAGGAGTGGGTGCTGTGTTTTTTCAAAAGCTTTTTCTGCATCTATTTAGATAATCATATGATTTCTGTTGGTTTTGTTGCTGATATGCTCAATTATGCTGATATTTCGCCTATTGACCTGCATTCCTTTGGAAAATCTTACCTGGTCACAGTGTATTATCATGAGGATAAATTGCTCCAATATCTTTGTTAACATTTTGCTTAAAAATTTTCACTTAATATTCAATAGAGAAATTGTTTTATAATTTTCTTTCTCTGTTTTGGCTCTTCTTGGTTTAGGTGTCACCACCATATTTGAGTTATTCAAGGAATTTGGCAGAATTTCTTTGCCTATTTCCTTCCCAAATAGTTTATATTATATTGGAATTAAGAATTCTTTAAATTATGATAGAATTTACTTGTATATCCATCTGGTGCTGGAGATTTATTCTTAGGGAGTTCCTTGATGGTTGGTTCATCTTTTTTCTAAAATGATGCTATTCAAATAACTTATTTCCTCTTCTGTTAATGTGAGCAATTCATTTTTTTTGTAGATATTCATCCATTTCTCTAAGATTGTCAAATTCTTGTCCTTCAGTTGGACAAAATAGCTTCTAAATATTGCTTTTATTTTCTCTTTATTGATGGTGAATTCACCCCTTTCATTTTCAATACTGTTAATTTGGTTTTCTTCTTTCTTTTTTTTAAATCAAATTACTCAAAGGTTTATCCATTTTATTGTGTTTTATTTTTCTTCATAAAACCAGCTCTCAGTTTTATTTATTTGTTCAATAATTACCTTAATTCGAATTTTATTTTTCTCTCCTTTGCTTTTCGACATTTCTAATTTGGTGTTTAAATGAGGATTTTAATTTTTTCTGGCTTTTTAAAGGTTATGGCCAATTAATTTATCTGCTCTTCCTCGATTTTATTCATGTAACCATATAAAGATATAAAATTTCCCCTGAGAATTGTTTTGGCTGCCTCCCATAAATTTTGTCGTGTTGTCTCATTATTGCCATTCTCTTTGCTGAAACTGTTGCTTGTTTCCATGATTTTTTGTTTGACTCATTCATTCTTCAGGGTTAGATTATTTTGCTTCCTATTAGTTTTTATGCTATCTTTCCAGGGACTTCTATTACCCATAATTTTCATTGCATTATGATATGTGTAGTAGAAATTTAGATTTGAAGATCTTTCCTACCCATTAATAGGCCATGTGACCTGCTTACATTACAGGAAGCCTAAGTTACATGTGGTAGGAGGTGCTTCCTGGCAGGAAAAGGAGGTTATGTCACAGGAAATGCAGAGAAAGAAAGAGAGCAGTTATGGCAGCTAATGGCTGCTAATGGCTGCCATCGTAATAGTTAGAACTGAACAGGCTAACTTAGCTGTACTGTGAGTTTGTTTTTGGGAAAACCCCAGCAGGGTATCAGAGTTTTGGGATGGTGAGGCTCCATGTTGTGATGTTGTGTTTGAGGTCCTTGCTGTTATGATAAAGTAGGCTAACAGGCTGTGGGAGCTGAAAATTTGGTTATGGGATATGGTTTTCTGGTGTCTGAATAAATTATTAACTTCTACCTTTTATGTGGAGAGTCTCATATACTTTGAGATACAGAGCTACATAGGTATATTCATGATTATCACTGATGTCATGTTTATTGCCTTACTGATACATTATTAAAAGAATGCATTTAATATGTCTGCCTTTCTGCTTTTGATTATGATGTTTTATGCCCTAATACATGGTCAATTATTGTGTACATGCCGTATTTTGCCAAGAAAGAGATATATTCCTTTTTGTCCTCATTCAATTTTCTCCAATATTCATCCATATCTAACTTTTTCTAAAATTCTATTCACCTTATTTCTCATTTATTTTGTGGCTAGTATAGTTTTACTGTTTATTTTTTCCTATAACATTTAACTTCTCTAAGTATTAAATGCTATATCACTTGCTACCTATATGTTTAATATTGATATTACTTCATTATCAATGGTACCTATTTTTAGCAATATGTTGTTTCTTTCTTTGTTACTTTTAATTAGATCCATTTTTACTTTTGCTTTGTCTGAGATCAAAATTGCTGCTACTCCTTTTTTAGTTCAGTTGTAACATATTATATTCTGCTCCAGACTTTACCTTTACTCTTTGTGTTTCTCTTTGCTTCAAATTTATTTCTTGTAAACAGTTTATTATAGGATTCCAGTTTTTAATCCATTCTGCTATTCACTTTCATTTTATGAAAGTTCACAGTTATGATTATTGTTTGTTTCTCTCTCTCTTATTTTCTCTCTTTTTATACTTTTCTCTCTCCTTTCACCCTTTCCCTCTGCACCAGTGTTTTGTTTCTGACCGGAACATCTAGCAATCTGCCCTCCTTTCTATCAATCCCCCTCCCTTTTGCTTCTCCTTTTCCCTCCTACTTCTTCCTTCCTTTCAGCCCTCCCTTCTATCACCCCTCTGTTTTCTTTGCCCTTTTCCCTACTCCTTTTCTATAGGATAAGACAGAGCTCTCTACCCAACTGAGTGTGGGTGTTATTCCCTCTTCAGCCCAATCTGATGAGTATGATTCAAACAATACTCACTCCCTCCCTTCTTTTTCTCTATTGCGATAGGTCTTTCTTGACTCTTCATGTGATAGAATTTAATGCATTCTGCCTCCTCCTTTCCTCTCCTCCTATTACAATCTTTTTTTTACCTGTTAATTAATTTATTTTTATCACCATGTCAAAAACAACCTATACACATATCCTCTCTCTAACTGTACTCCTTCTAACTGGCTTAATGGAGATACAGTTCTTAAGTATCATCTTCCCATGTAGGGATGCAAACAATTTAAAACTCTTGAATATAATATTTCATTTTGTTATGTTTTTTATTTCCTGTTTACCTTTTTATGCTTCTCATGAGTCTTTTATTTGAAGATCAAGTTTTCTATTCAGCTCTAGTCTTTTCATCAGGAAAAACTGGAAGTCCAATATTTTATTAAATGCCAATCTTTCCCCCTGGAAAAGAAATATGTTCAATTTTTCTGGGTAACTTATTCTTGGTTATAATCCAATATCCTTTGCCTTCCAGAATATCATATTCCAAGCCCTCCCCATTCCGATTCTTTACTGTAGAAGCTCCTAGATCCTGTATAATCTTGACTCTGGCTATGTGATATTTATTTGTTTCTGTCTGCTTGCTGTATTTTCTGCTTGACCTGATAGTTCTGGAATTTGGCTTGGAGTTTTCCTTTTTAATTCTTTTCAGGAGGTGATCAGTGGATTCTTTCAATGCTTATTTTACCCTCTGGTCTTAGGATATCAGGGTAGTTTTACTTGATAATTTATTGGAAGATGCTGTCCAGGCTTTTCTTTTGATCATGGCTTTCAGGTATTCCTATAATTCTTAAAAGAGCTTTCTTGTATCCATTTTCCAGGTCAGTTGTTTTGCTAAGGAGGTATTTTACATTTTCTTTTATTTTCATTCATTTGATTGTATTTGATTGTTTCTTGATATCTCTCAAAGTCCTTAGCTTCCACTTGCCAAATTGTAATTTTTAATGAATTCTTTTCTTTGGTAAGTTTTTATATCTTTTTTTCCAATTTGGCCAATTCTACTTTTTAAGGAGTTGTTTTCTTTAGTCTATTTTTATTCTTCCTTTTCCAAGCTGTTGACTCTTCCTATTTCTTGAATAATTCATTTCTTTCTTCAATTTTTGTTCTGCCTCTCTTATTTGATTTTTAAAATCTTTTTTGAGCTCTTCCAAGAGGACATTGTGGGCTTGAGACCAATTCACATTCCCCTTTGAGGCTTCATATATAGGCGGTTTCACCTAGTTTTCCTCTTCTTAGTTTGTGTTTTGATCAGCCCTGTAGCAGGGTAACTTTCAGTGATCAGGGCTCATTTTGTTTTTTTTTTTTACTTTAAAAAAGTTGAGCTCTACTCCTAGGGCACAGAGGGCACTGTCCCAAGCTTCCTGCACTGGGAGACAGGGGTCTGGTCACTGGCCACCTGTTCCAGGGCTTCTGGGGCTGGGGGTTGCCCAGTGTGCTGCATTGGCCTGGCTTAATCACACTGTTTCTGGGGCTGACAGTTTGCCTGTTGCCTCATAGCTGGTCCACTGTGCCATCAGCTTATTGAACCAGAACTGTGGAGCCTTGGTTACTGTGTCGAAGAGCTTCCCAATGGCTCACCTGGACATCACCTGACTTGGCTGCATTCCCCTTTTATACACATGATATAGACCTTTCCTGAAGTCCTTCTAAGTTATATTGGGCTGTAATCTTGTTTAATCCATCTTTTTGTGGATTCTGTTGTTTCAGAATTCTTTTAGAGGTTTGATTTCATGCTGTTTCTGAGGGAAACTAAGAGAGCTTAGCCAATTTCCTGGTTTCTCTCCTCCATTTTGGCTCTACCCTTAACCAAAGGCTCTTTACATATTTACTAGTTAGTGTCAATGAGCCAGGCTCATTTTCAGCATCATTTTTTTGCCATCTTATTAACTGATTTGTGGCTACATTTCTAACTTTTTTATTGAACATTTACTTCTCCCTGTGAACAACTTTCAAAATCAATTGTCAATATCGAATAATTCTTGAGGGCAGAGTCAGGATATGTACAAAGACTTTTCTGACCCCAAGGTCAACTCTCTATCCACTCTGTCATCTTGCTTTCTCAAAAAAAATATTTCTTAAAAACCTCTTACCAAGTATAAAGCACTGTGCTGAGGAGGTATAAAGGTTAAGTGAGAAATGTCTTCTCTTGTCAAGGAATTTCAGGCCAACAGATATAGTGCTTTACAGAAAGTAAGTTTATATATATATATATATATATATATATATATATATATATATATATATATATATGTATGTATATGTATATGTATATGTATGTATATATATGTATGTATATATATGTATATATATGTATGTATATATATGTATGTATATATATATAATTTTATTTTAAAATATACATGTGGCATGTAAGGCCAGTTCAAGACAATGTTGTGTCAATATTTTCTGTTATCAAAACTAAAGAAATGCCTCTCTAACTATCCAATTTCTCTAATCCATTTTTAAAAATTTTCCAACATTTTTGTATTCCTACAAAAAGAAATAAGGTCCTCACAAATCTTTGATCTATGGCACAATAAAAAAAAGTTGATTAAAATGTTGCATGCAATAATTTATGTTAAGAATTTTGGGAATGTGAATAACAGTTATTATTTAAGTGTAGGGTGCATATACATATATTCATTAGCCCTTACTCATGAAAATATACATTTGTATAGCAATATTTTCCTCTATTAAAAAGTTGGTAAAATTTAATTAAATGGCAAAGCTTCTGCCAAATATTTTATGACTGAGGGTGTGTAAAAAAAGAAAGAAAAATAGTGCTTAATTTTCTAATTCGGAATATCAGGTTTCACTAGATATTATACTAGGCCACATTTGATCACCATAACAGTATGCTTTCTGGGACCTAGTAAAATCTGAGTGTCAGTGGAATCAGCATTTCTTTTCTTAAAAAAAATGTCACACATGAAAATTTTCTCTAAGCTAAAACTTTTCATACTTCTTTCAAAATGGTGTATGTATGTATTCCTAAAGATAATTTTCAGGACAATTTTATATTTGCTATTGAATCCAAGTGAAAAACTTCTTGGATTCAGACGGGAATAAGTCCACACTTCTATCTTTTAAAATTTAAATTCTAGAAATTAAAATGGATAGCCATTACGACCCTTCTGAGGAATTGACTCCTTTCATGTATATTTAATATATATGATTAATTTTTGATAATTTGGACTAATGTGCTCACTGAAAGGCCATTTTCCTGAAATATTTTTAATGCCAACATTAATATTAGAAACATGGTAGGTATGTGTGTTTTAACATCAGATAAGAAACTAATTAAAAGGGAAATCAGTCAGATTCCTCAGAAAAGATAATATCCAATTGGATGAATAACGTATGGTTGAAATATAGCTCATAGATTTTAAAGGTAGAAGAGACATTAGCAGTCATCTGGTGTAATACAGCCCTGTTTACATTTTCAAAAGAAGCACTAAGCACCAGAAAGGTTACATCAGTTGCCCAAGGTCTCTTCAGGTAAAGTGACAGAAGAGTAACATAAGCCCATGTTCTATGACTCCAAATCCATTATGTATTCCACTTCACTACATTACCATTACAGAATATAAAATTCAATTGATTTCATATTATTATCATTTAGCCATACAATGAAATTCAAGGAGGGTTTGTAAAAAAATATTCATTCAAAGAAGACTTATGAAGTGCCTACTCGGTACTGAACTCTGTGAGAATAACTTGGGGAAATTTAAAATTTAGATGAAACAGTATAGTTTTAGCCTTTCTGTGTTTATTAAATTTAAATAGGTAGACCAAAAGGTCTACAGTGAAATATACTTGTTTGATGTAAAGTGCATTCTTCAGGTTGGTCTGACTTCCCCTACCCATGGAAGGAGGTGGTAGTATCTTAACTAAACTTACCACATCTTGGCTAGGAAGCTCAGGAAAGAAATATAGATAGATTGGTAGGTATATAGGTAGGAAGGTGGGTAAGTAGGGAGAGAGAGGAAGAGAGAGAGAGAGAGAGAGAGAGAGAGAGAGAGAGAGAGAGAGAGAATTTGTGCCCCACCTAGGGTAGAACATTCTGAGCTTGTATTGCTCTTATCAGACACAGTCAGACACACTCTGTGTCTTTTGTGTCTTTTTTATCCTCTTTGAGAACATAAGATAACCATATTAGCCAATCTAACAGGTGGGAAGTGATATCTCATTTTTGTTTTTAACATGAATTTCTCTAGTCAATAGTGATGTAGCATCTTTTTAAGTTAATCAATTATTTAATATTTTTAAAGTTTACAACACTCAGGTCCAGAAGTTTTTGAGTTCCAAATTTTCTACCCCCCTCTCCACCCCCTCCTTCTCCCAAGACAGCATGTGATCTGCTATAGGTTCTATATATACTTTCACATTAAACTTATTTTCCCAATAATCAAGTTGTAAAGAAGAATTATAACCAATGAAATGAACCATGGGAAAGATCAATCAAACAAAATTAAATTAAATTTAAAAAGGAGAGAGAGCAAATAGTTTGCTTTAATCTGCATTCAGACTCCATAATTCTTTCTGTGGATATGATGTGTTGGTAAGCAAAATGGGCTCCTTAGCACTTAGTGCCCTTGAAGACTTTGGCTTTTGTTTGATTTGAGTAATTCAGTGTATTTCATCGAGCCTTACTAGGTGCTCAGCCCCAGGCCCAAACCCCTATTAGGTATGGAACCTATGTGGGTGTGGATTGGTGACTGGGGTGGGGCCCAAGGAGGGGCTGGCTAACGGGAGGTGCTAACTCTAGAGCCATGCCCTATTATGTGTTAACCTAACTTATGTGGATGTGAACCTCCCAGGGTCCTAAGGGGAGGGGCTAACTCAAGAACTAATCATAGTAGCCTAAATTCTGGTCATTCAGATGATGTTTGATGATGTCTGAAGCCCTATAACAAGGAAGGACAGAGCCATTTGTGCAGGGCTCTGGAGATGGTGTTGATGAGGAGACTCTGGGCAGCTGTAGCTAAGGAGCCCTCCAGCTTGTAAACCTGGATGCTGAGAATTTGTTGAACTCTGGTAACTGTGTATTGGGATTTGAATCAGACAAGGTCTGTCTGTTGATGTTTGTAATTTGTTTATATTTTGTTCTGAAGTTCAGGGTTCTGGCTTTTTCCTATGAACTAAGTGAATGATATTTGTATGCTGAATTAAAGTAAGCTTGTCAGCCCCTTCACCTTGCTTTCTTTAGTTAAGCAGATCGAAAGAATCTATGCAGTTGGCAGCTTTCTGGGCTCTGGCTGTGGGTGGATCTTACACCCCCACAGAAGCTGCTAGCCAGATTGTTGAAACATAAGGATAGCCTTTTCCATTATGATTCTTTTGGAGCTGACTTAAAACCTTGCATTGTTAAGAAGAATCAAGTCTATCAAAGTTAGCCATCACAGAAACAATGTGTCTGTGGTTCTATACAATGTTCTCTTGGTTCTGTTCCCTTCACTCATCATCAGATCATATAAGTTCTTTCAGGTTCTTATGAAGTCCATCTGCTTCTTATTTCTTATAGCACAATAGTATTCCATCAAAGAGCATTTTTTCTTATGACTATAAATAAGATAGCTCTGATTTCTTCTTTAGAAAACTGCTTTTTCATACACCATTTATCATTTATTACTCATATGATCATTGATAAATTGGGGAATGGCTCAGGTTCATATGAATTTGATTCAGTTTTCTTTATAATTTTGATAAATGATGCAATCGATGGAGAAACTTGCTATAACATTTCCCCTCTCTTTTCTTACCTGCATTGGTTTTCTTTGCACAAAAATATTTGAATTTCCTGTCACCAAAGTTATCCATTTTATATGCTGTAAACCTTTCTATCTCTTATTTAATTGCCCTAACCCATACATCTGACAAGTAAAACTTTCCACGTGTCCTTATTTTCTTATGGTATCACCACTTAAATCTAAATTTCATATACATTTTGACTTCAGTTTGGTATACAGTGTGACCTGTTAGTATATACCCAGTTTCTGCCCAAGTCTTTTGAGTTTTCACAGAAAACTTTATGTCAAATTGAAACTTCTTTTCCCAAAAGTATGGATTTTTGAATCTATCAGACACTGGATTACTGTGATCCCTTACTATGGTGTACTGTATATCTAATCTATTCCACTGATTCACCACACTATTTTTTAGCCAGTAGCAAATTGTTTTAATGATTACTACTGTGTAATACAATGTGAGATCTGGTTCTGTGATGCCATCTCCCTTCACATTATTTTTTTCATTGATACAATTGATATTCTTGACCTTTTCTTCTTTCAGAGTAATTCTGTTATATTTTTTCTTGCTTTTACTATTTGCTATCGAATCGAATAAGTAAATTGGTTTAAGTAGAATTGTCATTTTTATTCTTTTGGATCAGCTGACACAAGAACAAATAGAATTACTCTAATTATTTAGATCTGTCCTTATTTATGAGAAAAGTTTTTGTAATTGTGTTCATGTACTTACTGAGTTTTTCTTAGAATGTTGACTCCCAAGTGTTTTGTATTGTTCATAATTATTTTAAAAATAATTTTTCAGGGGAGCCAAGATGGCAGCTGGAAGGCAGGGATTTACCTAAAGCTGTCCCCCAGAACCCTCCAAACACTTATAAAAATGGCTGCGAACAAGTTCTAGAACTGCAGAACCCATGAAATAACAGAGGTAAGCAGGTCTCCAGCCCAGGACAGCCTAGATGGCCCATGGGTAAGGTCTATCTCATGATGCAGAGAGCAGAATGGAGCAGAGCCCAGCATGGGCCATGCCCGAACCAACCAGACCAGGAGGTGGGCAGAACAGGCCATAGCCCCCTGATTCTGAGAGCTGTGGCAATTACCAGACTTCTCAACCCACAAACACCAAAGATAACAGAGAAGGTCAGTGGGAAAAACTTGCAGGGACAGAGTGAAAGCAGTTAGCTGTAGGCCACTGCCCTAGGTGTGGCAGAAGTGGTGCAGTTCTGAGGCTGCATCCAAGGCTACAGCTGAAGTTGCTTCAGGCCACAGTCCCACCTGATGGGAGGAACTAAGTGATGGATCATAGTAGTAGTGCAGAGCCTGCTTAGTCCTGAGTCACGGTCCAGGTTGGCAGTTCTTGGGGGAGGGAGAGCGCTGGTGTGGCAGAGCTTGCTGTGTAGAATTAGCTCTGAAAACAACAGTGCAGCCCCTCAAACTTGGGAGAAAGTATTCTCTACTCTACAAGCAGTCATATCTTGACAAAAAGCTCAAGGGTCAAGTAGTAGGCTGGGAACATGAACTGGCAACAAAATAAGACTCAAACTCAGACTTTGGAATATTTCTTTGGTGACAAAGAAGACTAAACATATAGCCAGAAGAAGTCAACAAAGTCAAAGAGCCTACATCAAAAGCCTCCAATAAAAATATGAATTAGTCTCAGGCCATGGAATAATGCAAAAAGGATTTGGAAAAGTCAGAGGCATAGAGGAAAAATTAGAAAGAGAAATGAGCGTGATGCAAGAAAATTATGACAAACAAGTCAATGACTTGCTAAAGGACATCCAAATATGCTGAAGAAAACAACACCTTAAAAATAGACTAACTCAAATGGCAAAAGAGCTCCAAAAAACCAATGAGGAGAAGAATGCCTTGAAAGGCAGAATTACCCAAGTGGAAAAGGTGTCCAAAAGACCATTGGAGAAAATACTACCTTAAAAATTATATTGGAGCAAGTGGAAGCTAGTGACTTGATGAGAAATTAAGATACTATAACACAAAACCAAGGGAATGAAAAATTGGAAGACAATGTGAAATATTTCATTGGAAAAACCACTGAACTGGAGAATAGATCCAGGAGAAATAATTTAAATGTAATTGGACTACCTAAAAACCATGATCAAAAAAAGAGCCTAGACGTCATCTTTCAAGAAATTGTCAAGGAGAACTGCCCTGATATTCAAGAGCCAGAGGATAAAATAGAAATTGAAAGAATCCGCTGATCACCTCCAAGATCCCCAAAAGAAAACTCCTAGGAATATTGTTGCCAAATTCCAGAGCTCCCAGATCAAGCAGAAAATATCACAAGCAGCCAGAAAGAAACAATTTGAGTATTGTGGAAACACAATCAGGATAACAGAAGAAGTAGCAACTTCTACATTAAGTGTTTGAAGGGCTTGGAATATGATATTCTGGAGGTTAATGGAGCTAAAATTAAAACCAGGTATCACCTTCCCCACAAAACTGAGTATAATGCTCCAAAGCAAAACGTGGATTTTCAATGAAATATAGCACTTTCAAGCTTTCTCAATGAAAAGACCAGAGCTGGATAGAAAATTTGAATTTCAAACACAAGAATAAAGACAAGCATGAAAAGGTAAACAGGAAAGAGAAAGCACAAGAGACTTACTAAAGTTGAACTGTTTTGTTTACATTCCTACATGGAAAGATGATGTGTATGATTCACGAGACCTCAGTATTAGAGTTGTTGAAGGGAATACACACACACACACACACACACGCACGCGCACACACACACATACATATATGTGTGTGTGTATGTATGTATGTATATATGCATACATATATACATATATGTGTATATATGTATATATATATATATAGAGAGAGAGAGAGAGACAGAGACAGAGACAGAGACAGAGACAGAGAGAGAGATGGAGAGAGAGACAGAGACAGAGGGACAGAGGGTACAGGGTGAGTTGAATATGAAGGGATGATATCTAAAAAAGTAAAATCAAATTAAGGGATGAGATAGGAATACAATGAGAGAGGGAGGAAGGGAGACATAGAATGGGATAAATTACATCACATAAAAGTGGCAAGACAAAGCAGTACATTTGGAAGGGAACAGGGGGCAGGCGAGGGGGAATGAGTGAATCTTGCTCTCATCTGATTTGAACTGAGGAAGGAATAACATAGACACTCCATTGGGTATCTTTCCCCATAAGAAAGTAGGAAGGAGATAAAAAGGGGGGACAATAGAAGGGAGGGAAATGGGGGAGGAGGTAATCAGGGCAAAGAATTTGGAACTCAAAGTTTTAAAAGCAGATGTTCCAAAACAAAATTTTTGTATACAACTAAGAAATAAGATATATAGGCAATGGGGCATTTCATGCTCTACAATAAAGTAAGATAAAAGGTGATGGAAGGGGGGAGTGGGGTGACAGAAGGGAGGGCCAACTGGGTAATGGGGCATTCAGAATATATGCCATCTTGGAATGAGGGGAGGGTAGAAATGGGAAGAAAATTTGTTACTCTAACTCTTGTGGAAATAAAGGATGAAAACTAAAAATAATAAATAAATAAATAATAATTTTAAAAAAAGAAGTACAAAAAAAAAAATAAACTGCCTGTTCTTATCCCTTGACAATTTATCAACAACAAAATGGCTCTTATTTTATGAAAAAAAGTAATTTTTCTTTATATCTCTTTCTGCTAGACTTCACTGCTAATATAAAGAAGTGCTGATTATTTATTTATGTGGGTTTATTTTTATCTTACAACTTTGCAAAAATTGTTAATTATTATGACCAGTTCTTTTATTGATTCTTTAGAATTCTCCAAGTACACCAAAATGTTTGTGTAAAGAGCAATAGATTTGTTTCTTCATTTCCTATTCTCTTTCCTTCAATTTCTTTTCCTTTCCTTACTGTCATACCTAGCATTTTTTTTAATGAGCATCTGTTTCTAAAACCTCGATTTCCAAATGCTCTCCTCTCTTCTCTTCCCACCCACCCTCTCTAGAAGAAATTCAACATAGGCCACATGTCCCATTGTAAAACCCTTCCACAATACTCATGTTGTAAAAGACTAACTACATTTTTTCCCCATCCTATCCTGTCCCCCCATATTAGGTTTTCTCCCTTGATGCTGTCCCTTTTTAAAAGTGGTTGCTTTTGATTACCTCCACCCCCTACCTTCCGTCCCTTCTATAATCCTCCCTTTTTATTCCCTTCGTCCTTCTTTCCTGTGGGGTAAGATACCCAATTGATTGTGTGTATTATTCCCTCCTCAAGTAACACCCGATGAGAGCAAGATGCTCTCATTCTCCTTCACCAGACCCGTCTTCCTTTCCAACAGAACTCCTTTTACTTGGCACTTTTATGTGAGATAATTTACCCCATTCAATCTTTCCCTTTCTCCCTCTCTCAATATATTCCTCTCTCACCCCATACTTTAATCTTATTTTTTTAGATATCATACCTTCATATTCAACTCACCCTGTGCCCTCTGTCTATATATATGTATATTTCATTCAACTACCCTAATACTGACAAAGGTCTCATGAATTACACACATTACCTTTCCAAGCAAGAATGTAAACAAAACTGTCGAACTTTAGTACGTCCCTTATGATTTCTCTTTCTTGTTTACCTTTTAATGCTTCTCTTGATTCTTGTGTTTGAAAGTCATATTTTCTATTCAGCTATATTCTTTTCATTGAGAAAGCTTGAAAGTCCTCTATTTTATTGAAAATCCATATTTTGGCTGGAACCATTGTACTCAGTTTTGCTGAGTAGGTGATTCTTCCTTTTAATTCTAGCTCCTTTGACTGCTTGAATATCATATTCCAAGACCTTCATTCCCTTAATGTAGAAGCTGCTAGATCTTGTGTTATCCTTGTTTTGTTTCCACAATATTCAAATTGTTTCTTCCTTGCTGCTTGCATTTTTTTCTCTTCAACCTGGGAACTTGGTGACAATTTCCTAGGAGTTTTCTTTTTGGGATCTTTTTCAAGAGGTGATCAGTGGATTCTTTCAATTTCTATTTTATCCTCTGGTTCTAGAATATCAGGGCAGTTTTCCTTGACAATTTCTTGAAAGAAGATGTTTGGCTCTTTTTATAATCATGGCCTTCAGGTAGTCCAATAATTTTTTAAATTATCTCTCCTGAATCTATTCTCCAAATCAGTGGGTTTTCCAATGAGATATTTCACATTGTCTTCCAATTTTTCATTCCTGTGGTTTTATGTTATAGTATCTTGATTTCTCATAAAGTCACTAGCTTCCACTTCCTCCAATCTAAATTTTAAGGTGGTATTTTCTTCAGTGGTCTTTTGGACATCTTTTTCAATTTGTCTGATTCTGCCTTTCAAGGCATTCTTCTCATTGGCTTTTTGGAGCTCTTTTGCCATTTGAGTTAGTCTATTTTTAAGGCATTATTTTCTTCAGTATTTTTTATGTCTCCTTTGGTAAGTCATTGATATGTTTTTCATGGTTTTCTCACATCACTCTCATTTCTCTTCCCAATTTTTCCTCCTCTTCTCTTACTTGCTTTTCCATGGCCTTAGACTAATTCATATTTTTCTTGAAGGCTTTTGACGTAGGCTCTTTAATTATGTTGACTTCTTCTTGCTGTACATTTTCATCTTCTTTGTCACCAATAAGATTCTAGAGTCTGAGTCTGAGTCGGAGTCTGAGTCTGTGTTCTTTTTCACTGCCTGACCATGTTTCCAGCCAACTACTTGACCTTTGAGCTTTTTGTCAGGGCATGACTGCTTGTAGAGTAGAGTGCTTTGTCCCAAGCATTAGGGGCTGTGCTACTGTTTTCAGATCTAGTACTACATAGTCACTGCAAGCTCTGCCACACTACGGGCAATATAATATTGAATAATAATAGTGATAATGGTCATCCTTTTTTCACCTGTGATCTTATTGGGAAAGCTTTTAGCTTAAATAGCTTCAAGCTCAATTCTTCCTAATAGTTTTAAATAGATGCCACTTTTTATTCTAAAGGCAGTTCTACTTATTTCTATGCTTAATAATGTTTTTTTTTTAAATAGGAATGAGTATCACATTTTTTTTTTAAAAAAAGCTCTTCCTGGTTCTTCTTAGATAATATTTATTTTCATTAATTATGTTATTGATATAATTAATTGTTTTATTAATTTTCCTAATACTGAACTAACCTTGCATTCTTGGAGTAAATCCAATGTAGTCATAATTTATGAATTTTGTGTATATTACTATAGTCTCTTTGCTAATATTTTATTTAAATTTTTAACATTAATATTCATTAGATGAATCACTCTGTAGTGTTCTTTTTCTGTTTTTGCCCTTCCTGATTTGCTTATCAACACCCTATTTGTGTCATAAAAGAGATTTGGTAAAACTTCTTCTTTGCTTATAATTCAAATTATTTTATATACTTTTGAAATTAGTTACTCTTTAAAAGTTTGGTAGAATTCACTTGTAAACCAATGAGATCCTAGGGACTTTTTCCTTGGGGTTTCATTGATGTCTTGTTCAATTTCTTTCTCTTTCCCTAAAATTATTAGATTCATTGTCATGTAATTGGAGAAAATACCTGCTAAAAATTGCTTTAATTTCATTTTCTTTGGTAGTGACCTCATTCTCTTCAATTTTGATACTGTTTATTGGCTTCATTCTTTCTTTTAAAAAAATAAGCAGATGTTTATTTATTTTGTTTTACTAAAGTCAGCTCCTAGTTTTATTTATTACTTATATATTTTTCTTTGTAGCAATTTTATTAATCTTTTTATTTTAAATATTTCTAATTTAGTTTTGATTGGTGATTTGTGACCTTTTTCTATTTTTTTAAATTGTTTGTCCATTTCATTGTTCTACTCTTTTTCTCTTTTAATGGTGAAAACATTTAGAAAGGCAAATTTTCTCTTGGTACTACCTTGGCTACATCACATATATTTTGGGATGTTGTCTCATTGTTATTTTTTTAATGAAATTATCTATTCTATATATTTTTTTTTACTTTTAACCATTCATTACTCAGCATTAACATATTGAGTTTCCAATTAATTTTTAATATATGTTAACCTTTTTTTTCTAATTAAATGTAATTTTATTGCATCGTGGTCAGAAAAAGATTCATTAAATATTTCTGTTTTTTATATTTAGTTGTGAGGTTCCTATGCTCTAATAAATGGTTAATTTTCCGAACAAAAAATAAACATTTCTATTCTCATTTAGATTTCTCCTGAGTTCAATCATATCTCCTTTTTTTTTTTTTTTGAAAATCTTAATCAATTTTTTTTTTTGGTTTCCTTCTCACTTATTTTTTGTTAGACTTATTTAGTTGGAGAGGAGAAAATTTAATTTTCTGACTAGTAGAGTTGTACTGTCTCTTTACTCCTATAAAACATTTGACTTTTTCTTTAAAAGTTTCTATTCTATACCATTTGGTGTATGTATGCTTTATATTGATATTATTCTTTTGGTTGTGGTTACTTTAAACAAAATGGAGTTTCCATGATTATCTTTTAAAATCAGGTCTATTTTTGTTTTTACTTTGAGAGCTTAACTGCTAGATTGCTGCCCCTCCCCTCCCCTGCCCCAGCTGAAGCATAGTAGATTCTGCTACAGTATTTCATTTTTGCTCTGTTTGTATCTCTGTTTTAAGTGTGTGTTTTAAACAACTTATGGTTAGATTTCATTTTCTAATCCATTCTGCTAACCATTTCCATTTTTTGGATGAGTTAATCATATTCATATTCACAGTTATGATTAATAGCTATGTATTTCCCCTACAATTATTTTCCCATTTCTCTCTCTGTCTCTGTCTCTCTGGCTCTGTCTCTCTCTGTCTCTCTGTCTCTCTGTCTCTCTGTCTCTCTGTCTCTCTGTCTCTCTGTCTCTCTCTCTCTCTCTCTCTCTCTCTCTCTCTCTCTCTCTCCCCCCCCCCCCCCCCCCCCCCCCCCCCCCCCCC
>CM053623.1:269900231-269932574 GCA_028646595.1 Phalanger gymnotis
ATCTTGCCCTACAAGAAAGTGGGGGAGGAGGGGATGGAAGGGGAATGGGGGGACAGAGAGGAGGGCAGACTGGGGAACGGGGCAACCAGAGTGTATGCCATCTTGGAGTGGGGGGGGTGGAAATGGGGAGAAAAATCTGTAATTCAAACGCATGTGAAAATTAATGCTGAAAACTAAAGATGTTAATAAAAAAAATTATAAAAAAAAATAAAAAAAATATTCAGTCTAAGAGGCCATTCTCAAATGGAATGGTGTTGAGTAACTTGAAACATTCAGAAAAGTGCTCATATTCTCAAAAATCCAATACATATTAATTAAACTTAAATTCTGAAATAAAGGAAAGGAGGAGAGATGTTCTATCACCACTGGAAAGGGGACTGGAGGGTTGGCGAGGGGATCTCTAAGAACTATTCCAGGTTATGGTAGTGGTGGTGGTGGTAAGACATGAAGTAACCACAGGATTTTACACTATACATGTGGGGAGTACTCAGTTTCAAAAAAAAGAGGAGACTTCGGTAGGCCAATATATATATATATATATATATATATATATATATATATATATATATACACATATATATATATACACATATATATATATATACACATATTTATGTATTTACTAACCAATCTCATGTCATGTTTTACATTTGGCACATTTTGGAGAGATGTTTAGCTTGGCAATTGTGGGAACTTTCAGAGAAGGGCCAATCAACCAAGCAGAGTGACACTAAAACAAAGCAATGTCAAAACAACTTGTAATTATTCACTTATGTTTGTATTTGAAGGAAGCTCTAAAAGCAGTGCCAGAAAACCAGAGGCTTCCATGAACTTGATAATTATGCACAGATAAACTTTGAACAAAGATGTGCTTGTTTCAAAGAATCTAATTCACCAAATTTGTCACAAATCAGCTTTCCTTAGTACCATCTGCTTATTCTTCTAGTCTCAACAAATACTTCTTATGGATAACTTGAGGTATATTTAACTTCATGCATTCTTCTCATTGAGAGTTTTAGATTTTTCAGGCACTATCCTGAGACAAGGGCCATAATAGGAGTTGAATGGGAAGAAGATAAAGATAGTCAAACTTTGAGTTTTAGAGGTATTTTTTTTTTGCTAAGTACCTTCACATAGGTAAGTTCAATTGGGGTGAATCAAGATTCAAGGTTTTTCAACACCTCACTGAAAATTTCTGTTTTCTTTTTCTTATTTGAGGTCTCACATTTTTGTCTCCTGGCACCTAAATCCACTAGCCTGCCTTTTTTCACTATAATTTCCCCTTACCCTCTATTTATCTTCTAACAAGTTTATTGAAACTGTGATGGGTTATTGGGGAAGGAGGAAGTAGAGAGAATGATAATTTTGGATAGATGAGAAAGAAGTTCTGTTGAATTCTTATCTTTCTTTAAAGAACCATTCATATATGAAGAATTTTTTCATTAAGTTTTCCCATATCCTGTTCTGTTGATAATGACTATTCTTTACTTAATAGTTCATAGGACTGTTTAAAGGACTGGTTTGAAACTATTTAATACATTTATTGGTATTATGTTCTTCAAGGGGTCCATTCAACATGACCAAAGTGATACATAGGCCTGGGCTTATACAATTGCTTAATTTATCCATATAGTTCTGGGTAAACAGCTGAATTATACCATAAGCACCACTGCCACCACCACCATTGTCATTATCATCATCATTGTTGTCATCAGCATCATCATGATGGGGTCAGGTGAGGGGGAATGAGTGAATCTTAGTGTTTTAAGCTTTACAAAGTATTCTACATATGTTATCTCCTTTGATGCACACAGCAACCTGTAAGGTAGGTACCGCTATTTCCATTTTACACATGAGTAAGCTGAGGCCTAGAGATGTTAAATGACTTGCCCAAGGTCAAACAGCTAATGTGTCTGAAGCCAGTCATTATAACTCCAAGTTCAAAACTCTACCCACCTTACCACCTACTGGGAAAATCCTCTCACAAATACAGAACTTCATATTTCTTTGTTATTACTGTCATTACAAGGCATCCAGGCTCAAAATTTATATATTTTCTTTGATTCTTCACTCTCATATCTCTCCCATATACAAACACTGGTCGAGTCCTATCATTTTTACCCTTGTGACATCTGGATTGTATAACCCCTTTCCTCCTCTGACATTGCCACCACCTTGGTGCAGGCCCTCATCACCTCATGCCTGCACTATTGCTACAGAGTTTTGTTTGGTGTCTCTGACTCAAGTCTCTCCTCACTATAGTCTTTCACCCCCTCAGCTTTTAAATATGTGATCCTAAAGCAATATAAGCACTAAAATCCCTCAGCCAAGAAATTCCAATGGATCCCTATTGCCCTCAGGATCAAATATAAAGTCATCTGCCTGGCTTTCAAGTCTTCCATAAGCCAGCCCCTTTCTACTTTTCCTGTACTCTTTTTTTTTTCCTAGAGCAACATTTATTTCATTATAATTTTTTTTTGTATTAGTCATTCAAGATCTGTCTCTAACCCCGATCCCTGACCCCTAATTGAGAAGACATAAACAAAACATCATTGCCAATATGTAGATGTACAATCAAATTTCCCCATTGGCCATGTTTTAAAAAATGTCTCATTGTGCATTCTGAGTTTATTACTTCTGTCTCAGGAGGTGGGTAGTATGCCTCATCATTAGTCCTCTGGAATCCTGATTGGTCATTATGCCAATAAGGGTTCAGCACCATAGTATTCTGTCACATTGATATGCCATAACTTGTGCATCCATTCCCCAATGTATGGGCACCCCTTCAGATTCCCATTCTTTGCCACTTCATAAAGAATTATAAATATTTTTATATATCCTAAGAATGTCTTGCTTAGAATTAATCCTGCCCCCCCACCTCCAATTTACTCTTCCTCTAAATTCTCCTCACCCTTTCTCCTCCTATTTCCTTTTGAATGAAATGTATTTTTGTGCCCAATTGTGTGGGTCCTTCTTTTGTTCAGTTCAAAGGAGAGTAAACTTCAACCACTCCCCTGCCCCATACCCTCCTCCTTGTTTGTACAGATATCGAGTTGTGCACTATGATTACATGAAATAATTTCCCCTAATCTTCCTTTCCCTGCCCTCCTCCCCTCAGTGTATTCCTCTTTCCATTCTTAGGGTCATCATGAATAAAGACTTCATAATCACCATACTCCTGATGATGATAATAAAGTTTCTATAGCACCTACTATGTACCAGGCACTATGTTAAGTGCTTGACAATTATTATCTCATCTGACTCTGCTAAAAACAACCTTGGAAGTAGGTATTATTATTATTGTTCTTTATTTTGTATAGTTGGAATTTTATTTGATATTTTAGTTCTCAGCATTGATTTCCACAAGATTTTGAGTTACAAATTTTCTCCCCATTTTTACCCTCACCCCACTCAAGGCTGGCATATATTCTGATTACCCCATTCCCCAGTCAGCCCTCCCTTCTATCACCTCCTTTTCCATCCTGCCCCATTCCTTTTCCCCTTACTTTCTTATACCACAAGATAGATTCCTATGCCCCACTGCATGTATATCTTATTTCCCTGTTGCATGCAAAAACAGCCTTTTGTTGAGAATCTGCTTTTAAAATTTTGAGTTCCAAATTCTTTCCCCTGCTCCTTCCCCACCCACTCTCCCTAAGAAGGCAAGAAATTCAAAACAGACCACACCTGTATCATTATGCAAAACACTACAATAAAGAGTCATGTTGTGAAAGACTAACCATATTTCCCTCCCTCCTATCCTGTTGCCCTTTATTCAATTTTCACCCTTGACCCTGTCCCTTTTTCAAAGTGTTTGCTTTTGATTATCTCCTCCTCCTATCTGACTTCCCTTCTATTGTCCCCCTTTTTTATCCTCTTCCCCCTACTTTAACATCAGGTAAGATGCCCAATTGAGTGTGTATGTTATTCCCTCCTCAAGTCAAATCTGATGAGAGCAAGATTCACTCATTCCCCCTCACCTGACCCCTCTTCCCTTCCAATGAACTGCTTTTTCTTGACACTTTTATGTGAGATAATTTATCCCATTCTATCTCACCCTTTCTCCCTCTTGCAATATATTCCTCTCTCATCCCTTAATTTAATTTTATTTTTTTAGATATCATCCTTTCATATTCAACTCACCCTGTGCCGTCTACTTATACATACATGTACATTACCTTCAGCTACCTTAATACTGAGGTTTCATGAATTAAATGCATCATCTTTCCATGTAGGAATATAAACAAAACAGTTCAACTTTGGTAAGTCCCTTATGATTTTGCTTTCTGGTTTACCTTTTAATGCTTCTCTTGATTCTTGTGTTTGAAAGCCAAATTTTCTATTCAGCTCTGGTGTTTTCCCAGAGAAAGTTTGAAAGTCCTCTATTTTATTGAAAATCCATATTTTTCCTTGGAGCATTATACTCAGTTTTGCTGGGTAGGTGATTCTTGGTTTTAATCCTAGCTCCATTGACCTCTGGAATATCATATTCCAAGCCCATGAATCTCTTAATGCAGAAGCTGCTACACCTTGTGTTATCCTGATTGTCTTTACACAATATTCAAATTGTTTCTTTCTGGCTGTTTGCAGTATTTTCTCATTGATCTGGGAGCTCTGGAATTTGGCGACAACATTCCTACGAGTTTTCTTTTGGGGATCTTTTTTCAGGAGGTGATCAGTGGATTCTTTCAGTTTCTACTTTACCCTGTGGCTCTAGAATATCACGGCACTTCTACTTGATAATTTTTTGAAAGATGATATCTAGGCTCTTTTTTTGATCATGGCTTTCCTGTAGTGCCATATTTTTTTTAATTATCTCTCTTGGATCTGTTTTCCAGGCGGGTGACTTTTCCAAAGAGATAGTTCATATTTTCTTGCAATTTTTCCTTCCTTTGGTTCTGTTTTATAATATCTTGATTTCTCATCAAATCACTAGCTTCCACTTGCTCCAATCTAATTTTTAAGGTAGTATTTTCTTCAGTGGTCGTTTGAACTCCTTTTCCATTAGGCTAATTCTGTCTTTCAAGGCATTCTTCTCCTGATAGGCTTTTTGGAGTTCTTTTGCCATTTGAGTTAGTCTATTTTTAAGGTGTTATTTTCTTCACTATTTTTAGGTCTCCTTTAGAAAGTAATTGACTTGTTTTTCATGATTTTCTTACATCACTCTCATTTCTCGTCCCAATTTTTCCTCTACTTCTCTTACTTGATTTTCCAAATCCTTTTTGAGCTCTTTCATGGCTTGAGCCAATTCATATTTTTCTTGGAGGCTTTTGATGTAGGCTCTTTGACTTTGTTGACTTCTTCTGGCTGTGTATTTTGATCTTCTTTGTCACCAAAGAAGGATTCCAAAGTCTGATTCTGAATCTGGGTTCATTTTTGCTGCCTGTTCACGTTCCCAACTATCTACTTCACCCTTGAGCTTTTTGTAAAAGTATGACTGCATGCAGAGTAGAGAGTACTTAGTCCCAAGCTTTAGGGTTCTTGTGCTGCTGTTTTCAGAGCTTCTTCTACAGAGCAAGCTCTGCCACACCAGTGCTTGTCCTCCCCCAAGAACCGCAACCCTGACTGAGACTCAGATCCAAGCAGGCTTTGCATTCCCTCTCTGATCCACCACTTAATTCCTCCCCAATGGTGGGCCTTGGGCCAGAATCAACTGCAGCTAGAAGCAGCCCCAGAGCTGCACCCTTTCTACACCCCTGGGGCTGGGTCTAAATGTGCACTCCATTCACTCTGTTTTAGCAGTTCTACCCACTAACCTTTTCTGTTGTCTTTGGCATTTGTGGTTTGAGAAGTCTGGTAGCTGCCACAGCTTGATAATTTAATGCCTTGTGCCCTGTTCCTCCTGGATCCAGGTCTGGTTGATCCTAATGCAGACTATATTGGGCACTGCTTTGTTCTGCTCCCAGCTCTGTCCAATAGACCGTTCCCCACAACCATCCAGGCTTTCCTGGGCTAGAGCCCTGCTTCTCTCTATTATTTAATGCGTTTTGTAGCTCTAGAATTTGTTCACACCCATTTTTTGCAGGTGTTTGGAGGGACCTGGGGAGAGCTCACACAAGTATCTGCTTTCCAGTTGCCATCTTGGCTCTGACCCCCTTTTCCAGTATTCTTACATTTACTCCCTTCCACATACTTTTTAGTTTTATCCAGTGATCCTGTCATTCCTCACAGAAGACACTCCATCTCTGATGCTAAGCATTTTTGTTAGATATTCCCCATGTCTGGGATACCTTTTCTCCTCATCTTTGCCTCCTAGTTTTTCTGACTTTTTCAACCCCATAAAATCCCATCTTTTGCAAGTTTTTTTTTCCAGTCTTTCTTAATCTCAATGCCTTCCCTTTGAGACTTCTTACATTTTTCTTGTCTATATGTTGTTGGGACACATTTGTCTGTCCCTTGTCTGCCACATTAGATTATAAGATCCTTTAGAGTAGTGACTTTTATTTTGTGTTAGTTCTTTGTTGTCTTTCTTTTGGAGGAGTATTTTCTTTGTGTCTTAACATTTATCTCAGTATTTGGCACATTGTAGGCACTTAACATGTGCTAGTTGCCTGATTGACCAAGGCAAAGATCTGTTCCTCTCGTTCTGATGTGCTCAGAGACATTGATCTTCCCTTAGTGTAATATCAATTAAGTTGGGACCTTTTTCTTTTTTACTGTTTTAGAATGATAAATTAATTAAGTGTCTTTGATTAAGGCTTACTAGGTGAAAAACCCTAGGCCCAAACCCCTATCTACTAGGTGCTAAGCCTATGTTGGCATGAAGTCCTCAGGGTCCTAAGGGGGATTGCTAAGACCAGAGCCAATAGTAAGAGCCTAAGTTCTGGTCACTCAGATCATGTCTGATGACAGCTAAAGAGTGTATAAAAAGAGAATAGAGCTATTTGCTTAGGACACTCACTCTTGGCAGATTCCTGATGTGGAAACTCTCAGCAGCTGTAGTTCAGAGACCTCCAGCTTGTAAACCCAGATGTTCGGACTTTGTTATACTCTGGTTAACTATGTGTTGAAATTGGAATCAGACAAGGTCTGTCTGTTGATGTTTGAAATTTGTTTGTATTTGCTCTGATGTTCAGGGTGTTGGCTTTTTCCCCTGGACTAAGTGAATTATATCTGTATGTTGGATTAAAGCAAGATTGTTAACCCCTTAACGTTGCTTTCCTTAGTAAATCAGATCAAAAGAACCTTGGCTTGCAGCATTCCTGTTGTTGGGCTTGTGTTGGTATTTCACCCCCACAGCAACCGGTAGCTGAATTGTTGAAACACTTACACCTCCCTATCAGGCATTTAAAGCAAGTGTGGCAGTTGTCCAACCTCTGTTGATATTTATGCTAATTTTAATGTCTTTGACATACATTGATAGTATCTTGCATATGCCAAATCCAAGTTTAGGGCATTAATCCCATTATATTTACAATGATCTTAACGCATTATGGTTTGGTCACTTTCAAGCTGTCTTGAGCAGTTTCTAATAATTTCTCATTTCTATGGTCTTCTGAGGGAGAGCTGCCATGCTGGTAATACCAGGTGAGTCTTATTTAGAACTTTTCTCTAAGAATACTCTCTCTTGTCAGTACCTGGTTTTCTTGAAATAAAATATTACCCAAAATAATAATGTTAGTCTTTTCTTATGAAAATTACTGCTACTGCGATTTATAAGATGATAGAGACCTTGAGCTTGGGTCATATGTTCTCCTTCCCTCTATTAGTTCTTGCATTATTCCCCCTAAACCAAGACCATGATGCTTATCTAGCAGGCTACCTCCTAGCAGGCAACCGTAGCATTATGGCTTTTTGTTTATGCATAGTATCTTCCTACTAGATAATAAAAGTCATATGGACGGGAAGCATAATTTATCTAAATTTTATATTTCCCTCAGAACCTATAATAGTTCCTTCGTCACAGTGGAAACTTAGCAAATGTGTGTGATAATTAAATAAAAGTTCAGAAGCAAATAAACTTCAGGGACGGAAAACTTTTACCTGTATTAACTCTGAATCAGAAGTCAAGTCGTAGTGTGGATAGATAACTGGCCTTAAAGCCAGGAAGACCTGATTTCAAGCCTGGGCTCAGACAAATAAGGTCTCCTGAACATAGACAAGTTATTTGTCTTCTGTTTCCCAAGAGGAAACTTTTAAGAGACATTAGATTACAGAGAAGGTGTTGAACCCTACTATTAGAGTGATTTTCTCATCCTCACATTCCTTTTAGAATTGAAATTACAAGTCTGGTCTCTATCCAATTCTTTACGATCCATAAGTTTAGTGCTGTGGGAAGGTAGCTACACATTCAACCAACACATATATTACAAAAATAATCCTCCATTTTTATAATTAGCTTTCCTTGATTGACTGAGCTGTACCTCAGAAGATGGATGCTTATTCAATCACTGATTCAAATTATGAAACCTATTTCAATTAATTCAATCAATAACTATACTACCAAGAACATGCAGATCATGTGTTCCGCCGATGTTCACTTGAGAAGTTAGATTCACATTCGTATCTTGATTTTTAAAAAAAGGCCAAAAACTTTGAGTGGAATGTTGTATTTATAAAAAAAAAATATAAATCTATAATCATCAAAAATATGTGCATCATAGTTTTTTTAATATTATTTTAGTATAGCATAATCTTGCTCATCATCTATATTAATAATAGTTATGGCAAATAGGCATTTTGCTAAATAAGTTTGCTACAGGAGCCTACCAGAAGAGCTACCAATAAGAATGGCAGTGTGCCAGGCCTGTGCATCTCACTGCTAACAACTATGAAGGACAAGAATGATTTTGCACTGTTTTGAAATGAGTGCATGATGCTGAAATTTCTAAAATTTCCAAGTAAATGAATGCATCAAATAAAGATGGATTTCTCAATCTGAGGCTAATATGAAAGGGAAAGAAAAATCCATCTCTATTGCTCAGGTTACCCAAAACAGAATAATCTTTCCAAACAGATACAAAGATTTTTATATGAGATGATAAGAGCTTTAAAAAATATAAAAAGGAAGATAAGATGTGAAGGGAGAAGAAGAAACTACAACCTATCAGGGAAGTTGGATATTAAAAAAAAACATGATGTTGATGAAAAAGAGATGATGAAAACACGTAGACTACATGGAAGTAAAATTAGCAATCAGCATTAAGTGCAGAAAAATAAATTGGATGAAGTAGATTTTTGTACTTCATCCTGGTGGAGTCACAAGAAGATGAAGAGTGACAGTTTGTCACTCCTTGCAAAAGTTATTGACAATAACTAGAGAAAATTCTGCTGTCTTCAAATCCACGTATCTGGAATGTGATGGAGAACCTCCCAACATTTGTTTTACCCAAAATCCAATAAACGTCCATTAAGCACATACTATGCTCTAGGCACTATCCTAGGTGAAAGGGATACAGTTAATAAAAAAGAGAGCCAATTTCAGCCCTCCAGAGGGGGAAACATAGAAAGAGACAGCAAAGTAGGAGGGAGGGAGGGAAATCACCAGAGCATACTTGCTGCAGGGGTATCTTGTTTTCTGGAGTTGCAACCAGAGAGAGCAGCAGACGAAAAGTTGGGGGAGCTGAATATCCAGCTTCTGCCCTCTATAAAGGAAGGCATTCACAGGAGTTTGATACTATACCCTCCATCTCTCCAAATAGAGGGAAGAATAGGCTGAAAGAGATGGTGTCAATCAAGGCTGGAGTTTCCAGCAGGATGATGAGTTAAGAAGTGATGAACTTATCCTAGGAGGAACATCTTATTCATTGGAGTTAAATCTAAATAGGCCACCAGATTCAAAGTGGAGGGATACATCAGAGTATCACATTATTATCAGAATAATCACAATCTAATAGCTTCCACATGATACGGTTCAACAAATTAATATTGCTTTTTTGAAGATCAGGAGAAGATGGGTAAAAGGTAATATATTATATTAAAAAATAAGCCTTCTAAAACATTGAGTACGAAAAGAAAGAAACTACTACCCCACCCTTTCACTCATCTTAGCAAATCACCAACTTCATTATGAAGTGAAGAAACATGGCAAAATTCCTAGATAAACACAATATTCTTCTTGTTGGTTTCCCTGTCTCATATCTTTCCACACTATTCCATATCCCCCATCATGATCCCCTAATTCAATAAACTTCAGTGGCTCCCCAATGGTTCTTGGATCAATACAAAATTATTGGATTTTAGCTTTAAAATCTTTTATAATCTTTCTCTCTTTTGCCTTTTCAGTTTTCTAACATAGTACTTTCCTCTACAATCCCTTATAATCTAATGACACTGGATTTTTTGTTTGTTTTTGTTATTTTACAACAGACAAATGTTGTACAACTCTGTAAATTTTCCCCAACTTTCCTCTATGTTTGGAATATTCTACCTCCTCATCTCTTCTTCTCTGTTTCCCTGGCTTCTTTCATTTCACATTTAAAGTATCAGTTTCTAATGCCTTCCATCTGTGTTTATTTATAATATGCTATACATACCATGTTTTTTATAGTCATTTTCATGTTGCATCCTATATTGTCTTTTGAGCTTTTTGAAGATACAGATTATTTTGCCTTTCTTTATACACCCAGCATTTAGCTCAGTGTCTATCACATACAAGCACTTAATAAATACATGTGACTTGACTATCACATACAAGCACTTAATAAATACATGTGACTTGACATGACTTAATTTCAATGTCAGTTTGTAGTATAAAATCATTTGGGAAATAGTAAAGAAGAGGAGTGTATAACATTATGAGAATTGTCATGTCATAGAAACATTTTTTAAGCCATTGGAATAAATCTGGAGTAACTAATGCCTGAGACTCAAAAAAAGCTAATTATTGCAAGACAGTAGAAATTGCAAAGGCAGAAAACAAATAGACAAAACAAAAAGGAACAAATTTAAAAGTGTTTCTATAATGATTTATTTTCACCATTGGTAACAATGGAACCATCACTTGACCACCCAATGTGCTATTTGAAGAAGTAGCATCAGCACTGAAGGAAGCTAAATGGTAAGAAAACCATTTTACAAGGTGTCTTACAAAGGAAATGGAAAACAATGCTTTAAAAATTTTAAAGTAATATCATCACCTAAAAAAAACTGAGAATATTTTAATATCTAATGACCCACACACCTATGTGCAAAGCTTTCTAAAATATTTATCCACATGAACTATACTCATATCATTTCAAAAATAACACACTGGAGACACTGGAATTTTGGGATTCCAGCCTCTAACAGGTTCAATGTTGATCTGTTCAGACAGGAAGGACAGGAAGACCACTTTGGAGAGATTAATAATTTTATTTTATTCTAGTTTTGGATTCTCAAAGGGTTGCTCATAATGAGATTACCAACTCCGACAGCATTCCTTAATCACCCTTCTTGCAGTGGTGGGATAAAATATAGTAGGAGCAACAATTCCTCTGGGATCCTCTAAATCTCAATGGGGTCTAGTTGAGGCAAACAGATTTCCTCCAAGACTTGATTTGGGGCTGATCAAGGCACACACAACATTACACTGTCATTTTCCCCCATGGCTTCCCCCTTCACTGACCAATGCCCACTTGTTTTATAGGGCAAGAGACAAAGAAGGCATCTTCCCAGCAATAGCCTTAAAGGGTACCTTTAGCAATATCATCATTCAGTGTAAGCCTAGTAAATATCACATTATGTCAGCCCATATCTCACTGCACAGTATCAGTACCACTGTCTATCACTATGATTCTAGGAATTACTGTCTAGGATCCTTGGGGCTATTCTTGGAATTATTATCTAAAACCTGGGAACTATAGATTGCCATGGCCAAGGACCCTGAGAGACTAAACTCTAAGAAAGAATAACAAAATCCTCCTCATATAAACATATTAAATTATTTTGACAAAAAATATGAAGAGGGATCAAGCAGTTAGATAATTTTACACATCTTTATAGTCATACAATTGATTAAAAAGAACAGAGGAAGGGGGGTCACAGAGCCAAGATGGCAGAGCAAAAGCAGGGACTACTTGAGCTTTCCCCAAACCCCTCCAAATACCTGTAAAATGACTCTCAACAAATTCTAGAGTGGAAGAACCCACAAAATGACAGAGTGAAACAAATTTCCAGCCCAAGACAACCTCGAAGGTTGACAGGAAAGATCTGTTGCACCAGTCTGAGGGTAGAAAGTAGTCCAACATGTGACCAGAGCAGGCCTTGCAGGACTGAGTCATTGGTAGCTGTGGCATTCTCCAGACTTCTCAACTCACAAATGCCAAAGACTGCTCAGAAGGTCAGTAGGAAAGGTATGTCTGAACCTGGGTGAGAGAGGAACTTGGTTCAGCCCCAGGCCCAGCCCCAGCCCCAGCCCCAGGGCAGCAGCAGCCACAGAGATGACTGATTCAGGAGCTCTCAGCCCACAGATGGTGGGGGGATTGAGCAGCTGATCAGAGGGAGATTGCAGGGAATACTTTCCAAGTACTAAGACAGGATTCTCATGATTCTCTGCCATGGAAGCAGAGCCTGACCTTAACAAAAAGCTAAAAATAAGTAATTGGCTGAGAATATGAGCAAACACTGGGGAAAAATGAGACTATAGAATCTTCCTTTGGTGATAAGAAAGATCAAAACATCAAACCTGAAAAAGACATCAAAGTCAAAGCTCCTACATCCAAAGCCAGCAAGAAAAACATGAATGGTTCCCAGGCCATGGAAGAGCCTAAAAGGATTTTGAAAATCAAATAAGAGAAGTAGAGGAAAAATTTAGAAGAGAAATGAGAGTGATGCGAGGAAATCATGAAAAATAAGTTAACATCTGGTTAAAGGAGACCCCCAAAAAATTCTGTAGAAAATAACACCTTACAAAATAAACTAACCTAAATGGCAAAACAGGTCCAAAAAGCCAGAGGAGAAGAATGGTTTAAAAAGCAGAACTGGCCATATGGAAAAGGAGGTCCAAAAGCTCACTGAAGAAAATAATTCTTTAAAATTAGAATGGAGCAAATGGAAATTAGTGACTTTATGAGAAAGCAAGAAATTATAAAACAAAACCAAGAGAATGAACAAATAGAAGACAATGTGAAATATCTCATTGGAAAAAAAACTGACCTGGAAAATAGATCCAGGGGTGATAATTTAAAGCATTATTGGGCTTCTTGAAAGTCATGATCGAAAAAAGAGCTTAGACATCAACTTTCAAGAAAGTATCAAGGAAATCTGCCCTGATATTCTAGAATCAGAAGGTTAAATAGAAATTAAAGAATTCACAGATTACCTCCTGAAAGAGATCCCAAGTGAAAAACTCTTAAGTATGTTGTAGCCAAGTTCCAGAGTTCCAAGGTCAAGGAGAAAATATTGTGAACAGCCAGAAAGAAACAATTCAAGTATTGTGGAACCACAATCAGGGTAACACAAGATTTTGCAGATTCTATTTTAAAGTATGAGAGGTCTTGGAATTTGATTTTCCAGAGGTCAAAGGACCTAGGATTAAAACCAAGAATCACTTACCCAGCAAAACTGAGTATAATCTTTCAGGGGAAAAATGGATATTCAATGAAATAGAGGACTTTCAAGTATTCTTGATGAAAAGACTAGAGCTGATTAGAAAATCTGACTTCCAAATGCTAGACTCAAGAGAATCATGAAAAGGTAAACATGAAAGAAAAATCATAAGGGACTTATTAAAGTTGAACTGTTTACATTACTACTTAGGAAGAAGATATTTATAATTCATGAGACCTTTCCAGTATTAAGGGGGTTGAACAGGTGAGTTGAATATGATGGGGTGATATCTAAACAGTAAAATTAAGAGGTGAGGAAAGAATATGCTGGGGGAAAGAGAGAAGTAGAATAGGGTAAATTTTCTCACGTAAAAGAGGCAAGGAATACCTTTTACGTGGGAGGGGAAGAGGGGAGAAGTGAGAGGGAATGACTAAAACTGACTCATCAGATTTGGATTAAGGAGGGAATCACATACACATGCAACTGGGTATGAAAATCTATCTTACTCTACAAGACAGCAGGGGGGAAGGGGAAAAGGGAGGATAAATGAAGGGATGGCAAATGGTAGGAGGGTGTAATCAGAAGGAAATACTTTTGAAAAGGGACAGGGTCAAAGGAAAGAATAGAATAAATAGGGGGATGGGATAGAATGGAGGGAAATATAGTCTTTCACAACATGACTGTTTTGGATGTGTTTTGTATGACTATACATGTAAAACCTATATTGAATTCCTTGCCTTCTCAATGGGGGTAGGTGGGGAGGGAGGAAGGGAGAGAATCTTGAACTCAAAGTTTTAAAGACAAATGTTAAAAATTGTTTTTACATGAACTAGGAAATAAGATATACTGCCAATGGAGTATTGAAATCTATCTTGCCCTTCAGGAAAATAGAAGGGAAGGGCAAGAGAAATGTGTGATCTCAGTTTTGGTCAGACAAAAGTGGTAAAACATTGTGCCTCCAGTTAAAGGCAACAGGCTTTGTGAAGAATGTCAGATATATGCTGTAGGTGATCTCCTGGAGACTTTGGACCAGTGTGACAGCATCCATGTTTTTTTTTTTCTTGAGAGTTTTCTTCAGCCTGGATCTTCCTGAGTTAGAGCAAAGTCTCCTCCTCAGGCAGTGATTACTTCTTATGGAGATCTCAAAGTCCTACTGTGGCTTCTGGTTTGCTGCATCACCTCTAATACAGTATCTCAGTATGTCTTCTTTGCAGTGTGACTCTTGATAGAAGTCTTTTCTCTTTGTTGGAGGCCCCTGTATACCTGTGCCAAGTGCAGCTGATTTTTCAGAAATAAAATTATTGATACATTTGCAAATTTATGAAGTGAAAAACAGTGTGGCCAAATAAATATGTAGTAAAGATAATACTTATTCTTGAAGTTATCCTACTTTGAAAAGTACATGAATTCATCTCTGTAGTATTTTAGGAGGCAAAATCATAAACACAATTGGACTATTATTTTTGTTCTAGCTACAATTTGTGACAATGAACTTTAAGCTTTATGCCCTTCAAAATAAAAAAAAAGTTATAATACTACCTTAATGTTTTAACATTTATGGTTTTGCTGAATGAATAGTAAATTTTGACATGGATAAATGACAGAAGTAAGATTTGGCGCCTTCAAGGTCCTGCTGTTTAAAAATGAGCTTCATGAAGTTATATGATTAGACATAATTCCACCAGTTTTCAGAAAGGAAATCAAATGGTTTCATTTCTACCATTTAAAATTTGGAGGTCTATAGAATCACTATATTTTTCACAGTGCTTATTTACAGCTTACAGTATTTTCTAGATTTGTACCCATTCAGATTGGAAGCAGAATTATAATTCCACACTATTAAGCAATAAAAATACAATGTCATTCAAGCTTAGGACAAGTTTCATTTAGAGGTAAAGACTATATGATTGCAGGCAATATGGGATTACTATAAATATTCAGTGGGTTTCTTGGAGTGGATATTGCATGAGTAATGATGACAAAAGGGAGAAATTGCTTAATCAGATCATCCTAGGCAAGTGTAGGATATTTTAGTGAATATAACTCCTAACATCAAATTCAAATACAGAGATGAGGGAGAGAAAGTGCTTTCATTTCACAAAGTATACAGTGTCTTGAGGTCCATTCAAAACCTATTCTTACATGATTTGATGTTTTGGAATAGAGGCAATAATCTCAATCAGACAGCCAATAAAATTGACCTTTAAGGAAAAAGTCATTATTCAGGGCTTCCATTACCTAGATTGTCTGTCTAGTGTGATTGTACACAGCATTTCTCCACTTTACTATGCCTAGACTAGGCAAAATAGAGCTGAAAGGAACTCAGGCACAAAGAGTTTCTATGAGCATGACCTTATCTGGAATGGCAGTTTAACTATGTTTTTAATAACATAAGCTTTTACTGGATTGTTTTGCACAATTTTAAAAAATCCTGAATTTTAATCTAGTGAAAAATATTCTTAGAGACATTAATACACATAAGAACACTTATCAGTTTTTCACTAATTAAAAAAATGCATATTAACCAGATAATTACATGATAACCATGATTTCTAGAAAATGTAGGGATAATTTAAAGGAAAATGAAATAGAATAAAATGTTGAAGTTTCAAATAACCTTATAGATCAGAGAGTTTAGCCCCCTAAGTAAACATAAGAAGGCAGAGAGACAATAAGTATCTATTAAGTTCTTCTGTGCACAAGGCACTGTGCTATGTGATGGGGGGGATATAAGAAGAAAGAAAACAAATTCATGGGTTTAAGAAATGTATGTATAGGGGAAACAACACAAAAAAAAAAGACTAAAAGCTGGGAAGGGTAGGAGATTGTGTAGATGACGTTCAGAAAGTAAAAAACAAAAAAGCAAAAAAACAAAGTGAAACAGCTGGGAAATGAATGAAGTTTGACTGGTCTGGTATGTTCCCCAAAATGGAGGCCCTGGGAGGAATTCACCAATGGCAGAAGGGGTTGGGATCCTGAGGGACATTCTGGGGTGAGGTCATAGGACAGAAGGACATTAACAGAAGCTAGATGTTGAGAGAATTTTGAGGCTGAAACAATAGTTGCATGATAGCCAAATGGAAAAAAGAATAAGAAGCTCAAGCTCAAAGAAATATATTTGCCTAGAGTCACGAAATCAGCAAGAGGCAAAGCTAGGTCTTGAAACTAGGCTTTTTGACTCCGCTTCAAGGCCTTGTTTCTTTTCCCTCACACCATTCCCTGCTCAAGGACTTTATACTCCTATTCCAACAAGTCTAGATCATTAAACAGAGACTCATTATTGCTAGGTGATGAAGTATTTTTCCACAGTAACTTATTAAACTTATGAATTGATTCTGTGTCTGTCCTAATTTTCTCCTCTGAGAGAGAGGCCAAATCCTTCCATCTGAGATAAAGTCTCAGTAAGTGTGTCAATATAAGAGTTTGTCTTTGAGTTTAGATAGACAGAATGATGACAGTGCTGGGGTAGGTAGCCAGACTGAGTTACATTTGGAAACATCTCATAGTTTTAAAACATAGTTCTATGTGCAACATACATCTATGGATTATATATTGTCAAAGTCTTTTGAAGAATTAAGTTTCTTTATTACTCAAAGGCCAATTAAGAAAAATAGGGTGGGAATAGATAAGTTGCAGAATATTGCCAATGAAGAATTGTGCAACACATGTGGCATACAAAAAAAAAAAAAACCTCAGAATTTCAGTCACTCTCAGTTTGTAGCCCTTCTTCCTAGACTGCTGCTTTGTCTTTCCAAGTAGCCTCTCCTTTAGCCTCTGCCTTTTCTCTGCCCCTTACTACAGAGAACAGGACCCTCAGTGAAATTCCTACCCTTCTATGACACAGGGATCTAAGTCATTCACAACACCACATCCTAGGAGTAAGTCATTCTGTGTCTAATGGTGCATTTTCTCTGCTGTTTAAGATCTTATGATAGCTTTCAATAATATCAATATCATTAACTGTTTTTCCCATTCAGTTCATCTCTCTATCAGGGAAAAAAATTCATATGAAAGAAAACACAGCATTTTCCTCTGAGGGTCACACCTCTGACATTTTTTTTTATTTCTCTGCTTTACAGTTATTCAATAGTTTCCTCCTCTGCAATCTTTCTACATGCAATTAATTAACAGATATGCATCTTGGAGAATTTATGACAAATCATAATTTTTATGAGATAAATTCAGGAATTAGCTTAAAGAAATAGGCAAATTATGTAGAAAAAGCCTTCTGGAGACAGAGCCAGGTTTGTGGAACAAAAACAGAGACTCACCTGAGCTCTCTCCCAAACACTTCCAAGTAGCTTTAAATAATAACTCTAAATAAATTCCAGAGAAGCAGAACCAACAAAAAGAGTATAACAATGTTCCAGCCCAAGACAGGTTAGAAGGTTGGCAGGAAGGGTCTGTTGCACCAGACTAGTAGAGGAGCGCAGTCCAATGCAGGCCATGCCAGCACAGAGGAGTCACCAAAAAAACACGATCAGGCCTTAGGGTGACTGAATCACTGGCAGCAGTGGGAATTTCCAGACCTCTTAGCCCACAGATGCCAAAGATGACTTAGAAGGTCAGCAAAAGATGTCAATCTCACTTGGGTGAGAGGGGAGCAGATTCCAGTGCTGGCCAAGCCAGCACAGACTCAGTCCCAGCAAACCAAGAGCAAGGCTCAAGATCTACTGAATCAGCAGTAGCCATGACTGCTTCTGGAGCTCTCAGCCCACAGATGGCAAAGTTGTCCAACAACTGGTCAGAAAGAGATTACTCGTGGATATATAATTAATACACTTCTATGTGTACAGCCTCTATCAGATTGCATGCCATCCGGGGAAGGGGGAGTAGAGGGAGGAGGAGAAATTTAGAACTCAAAATCTAATAGAAGTGAATGTTGAAAACTAAAAACAAGGAAACAAATACATAAATAAAATGAAAGTCAAATCCTAAAAACAGAAAAAGGAGATTACAGGGATCCGTTTGCTAGCACTGAGGCAGGACTCTTGCTTTGCCCATACTCACATCAGGGTCATAGTCCTAGGTCACACTCTTAGAGTTAGGAGGAGTACTAGCACAGCAAAGCTTGTGGGGTGGGAACCCTCCTCTCAGTTGCAGGGCAGAAAAGAGTAGTAAAAACACTTTTCTTTACATCACATGACCTCAGAAATGATGAAAACTTACAAGTCCCCAGAAGTATCTCAAACCCCCTGAAGTTTAGGATAGTGTATCCTCCACCCTGGTAGCAGAGCTGTAGTCTAAGATAGAGTTGAAAGTGAAGTAATAGGCTGGGAAAATGAGCAAGCAACAGAAAAAAAAAATTCTGACCATAGAAAGTTACTATGGTGACAAGGAATAGAAAAAAAAACACACACACTCAGAAGAAGATAACAAAATCAAAGCTTCTATATCCAAAGCCTCTCGGAAAAATATGAATTGTTCTGAGGCCATGGAAGAGGTCAAAAATGATTTTGAAAATCAAGTAAGATGGGTAGAAGAATGATTGGGAAGAGGGATGAGAGTGATGCAAGAAAATCATTAAAAATGACTCAACAGCTTGGTAAACGACACACACACACATACACACACACAAACGCATTGAATAAGGTAACATATTAAAAGTTGAGCCAAATTGAAAAAGAGGTACAAAAAGTCACTGAGGAGAAAAATGCCTGAAAAGGCAGAATTGTCCAAGTGGAAAGGGAAATACAGAAGCTCACTGAAGAAAATAATTAAACATTGGAGTTGAGCAAGTGGAGGCTAATGACTTTATGAGAAATCAAGAAACAATGGAATAAAAAAAGAATCAAAAATGGAATACAATGTGAAATAGCTCATTGGAGGAGTAACTGACCTGGAAAATAGATGCAGGAGAGATAATTTAAAAATCATTGAACTGTTTGAAAGCAATGATCAAAAAAAGAGACTAGATATCATCTTTCAAGAAGCTGTCGGCTTCACCCTCCAAATCCAACAGGGGTCATGTTCAGACCAAGACTGTGAAGAGGTGGTGAAATTAATCACAGAAAAGTAGGACACCTGCTGGGGCAATGACTTCCGCAACAACAAGTGCATGTGTGAGATCACCATCATGCCCAGCAAGAAGCTTTGCAACAAGTATTGGGATACGTTACTCATTTGATGAAGCATATTCAGAGAGGCCCTGTGAGAGATATCTCCATCAAACTGCAGGAAGAAGAAAGAGGAAGGAGGCATAATTATGTACCTGAGGTCTCTGCTTTCGATCAAGAAATCATTGAAGTGGAACCAGATATCAAAGAAATGTTGAAACTCCTGGACTTTGGCAGTTTGTCCAACCTGCAAGTTACCCAACCCATGATTGAGATGAATTTCAAAACACCAAGCAAAGCTATTTAATATTTACTTTTGCCTTTTTTCCAATAAACATGGGAATACACCCCCCCCCAAAAGAACTTGTCAAGAAAATCTGCCCTGATATTCTAGAACCAGAAGGTCAAATAGAACTTGAGATAATCCACTACACTAAATCACCTCCTGAAGGAGATCCCAAGGTGAAAACTTCTAGGAATATTATAGCCACATTCCAGAGTTCATAGGTCAGGGAAAGAATATTTCAAGTGGCTATAGGGAAACAATTCAAATATCATGGAGCCACAGTTAGGATAATACAAGATTTGGTGGCTTCTACATTGAAGGATCACAAGGCTTGAAATATGATATTCTAGATGGCAAAGGAGCTGGGTTTGCAATCAGGAATCACCTATCCAACTAAACTCAGAATAATTCTTTAGGTGGAAAAATGAAATTCAATGAAATAGAAAATTGTCAGGTATTCTTGATGAAAGGACCTGAGCTGAGTATACAATATGACTTTCAAATATTAGGCTCAACAGACGCATAAAGGGGTAAACAGGAAAGGGAAACCATAAGGGACTTAATAAGGTTGAATTGTTTACATTCCTACATGGGAAGATGATACTTATAACTCATAAGAATTTTCTCAATATTAGTGTAGTTTGAAGGAGTATATATAGACAGAGGATCTACATATATAGGTGTGAGTTGAATATGAAGGGATGATATCTAAAAAAAATTAAAGGGTGAGAGAGGAATGTACTGGGAAAAAGGGAAAGGGAGAGGTAGAGTGCCTCTTATAAGAGAGGCAAGTAAAAGGTTTTAGAGTGAAGGGGAAGATGAGGGAGATGAGGAACAGTGAGTTAACCTTATTTTCATCAGAATTGACTCAAAGAGGGGTTAACATACACAGTCAATTGACTGTAGCAATCTATCAACAGGAAGGTAGGAGGGGAAGGATTAAGAGAAATGGTGGTGATAGAAGGAGGGTACAGTTGGGAGAGGGTAGTCATAGGCAAAACACTTTTGAGGAGGGACAGGGTGAAAGGAGAAAGAGAGAGAGTAGAGTAAAAGTGGGGGGATATGATGAAAGGAAATACATTTTTAATAGTAATTGTGAAAAAATGAAGCACATTTCTCTGATAAAGGCCTCATTTCTCAAACATAGAGAGCTGAATCAAATTTCTAAAAATAAGAGCCATTCCCCAATTAATAAATGATCGAAAGATATGAATAGTTTTCAAATGAAGTAAAGTTATCCGTGGTCATATGGAAAAATGCTCTAATCACTAGTAAATAGAGAAATGCAAATTAAAACAATTCTGATTTATTGCCTCATACCTATTAGATTCGCTAACAGTACAGAAAAGGAAAATGACAAATGTTGGAGGGAATGTGGAAAAAGTAGAACATTAATGAACTGTTGCTGGAGTTGTGAACTGTTCGACCATTCTGTGGAACAATTTAGACGTATGACCAAAGGGCTATAAAACCCTGCATACCTTTTGGCCTAAAAATATGAGTAAAGGAGATTTAAAAAAAGTAAAAGTACAAAAATATTTATAGCAGTTCTTTCTGGGAGAAAAGAATTAGAAATTGAGGGGGTGGCCATCAACTGGGGAATGGTGGAAGAAATTGCGTTATGTGATTATGATGCAATACTATTGTGCTATAAGAAATGATGAATAGGATGCTTTCAGAAAAACTTGGAAGACTTATATGAGCTAATGCAAAGTAAAATGTACTGTGTACAGTATAATACCAATACTGTGCTATGGTCACCTGTGAATGACTCAAAATCTGACAAAAATGAATGTTAAGTACATGTAACTGGATATTAATGAATGTTAAATACATGTAACTGGATAAAAATAAAATACTATTAAAAAAAAAAAAGAAACTGCCTTCCACCTTCTTGCATGGGAATGGGGAGAAAGTGGAATTGAACTTTTACTGTCATTTTGCTGATCTAAAAAAGCTAAAAGAGTCAGCAGCTTCACTTTATACCCAGAAGAAATGTGTTGTTGTGTTTGTTTCCTTTTTTGTTTCAAGATAAGCAGATGTTTTGGTTGCTAGAGCCAGGTTTATAACATATATAATCTAGTCTCTGAACTCACATTGTAAAATAATTTTAGACATCTCTCTCTGTCTCTGTCTCTCTCTGTCTGTCTCTGTGTCTCTTCCTCTCTCCTCATCTCTCTCTGTCTCTGTCTCTCTCCTATTATGCTACTGTACAAACAAAAGCTCTTGCCTTATCTATATCCTCCAACATTTCACCTCAACATACTCCCTTTTAGAGAAGGATGTCTCCTTCTAGGATGGATTAGGTGGGCTGGGGGTATAGAGGACTCTCACTGTTTGAACTTTCATTCTCAGAAGTTCATGTCACCAAACTACAGAATTTTTCTCTCCCTGTATAGAAAGTCTGAAGTCTATGTTACACTGTGATCACCAAAGATGTTTAAAACCAGAAGACAAAAAAGGGATGGGATGACATTATAGAAAGTGTGAAGTATAAGAAACAGTCTATCTGATCCTAATTGTCTACCTAATTTCTAGGAATCTAAAGAAAAGTTTCCAGATGTTGTTTTGACCCACATATGTAAGATTCACAGAATCATATGGACACGAGTCAGGTAAGATAAGAGGCACAACTAGGTTGAAATCTACCATTGTATGCAATTAACACATAACTGAGATCACAGAGGAATGCCTAGGTTCTCTTTTTGTACATTTATTCTAGCCCCAGAATCCTCCTCTTATTTCTTAGCATCCCAAATTATCCCTAAAATTTTAACTACACTAATTAGTCTACGGTCCTGTCAAAATGAGCATCTTCAAGTAGGGAACACAGTGTCCCACATGCTTCTACTTCTTGCTCATATACAATATTGAGACTATTTAAATAATCTCCTCACATCTAGACATAGACCTGGATATATTATCAATACTTCAGGGGGCAATGACTTCAGTTGTGTGGATATTCCCTCCATAGATATAGACCACAAGCCCTCTATACATTAAAAGGCTCTGCTCCTGAGTTTATGGGCTTCTTTCACTACCATCCCACAGCACCTTCCTCACTCTGCACTTCACTTCACCCTACAACCTTCTCATCCTAGAAGATCACTTGATCACTTTGGCCCCTCCCTCTGATCAATTCCTTTCAAAACCTCAGTTCCTTATGGAAAATTCCTAGGTCAGTCGCATCCCCTCTTTCATTACTCTTTTCTCTACTCCTGAATCTCCTGAGTCTGAACTTTCTACTCTATAATCTCCTTATGTGAGTACTTTTGCCATCACCTCCTTATAGTTTCCTTTTATGCATTGTTCTGTCTATCATAATGCAAGATTATTGAGGTTGGTGACTGTTTTTCTTTTTCCTTTATTTATATTCCTGACGCTTAACATACTGCTTGTCACAATAATCACTCAAGAAATGCTTGACTTGGCAGTCTTTGTGAATTTCTAAGACTACAATATTATTATTAATAATTATTAATTAACATTAATAAATAATAATAAATTAATCAAAGAGGGAAGGATTTATCTCTTAACTAAGGTGATCCTCAGACCTTATATACAGAGTTCCTTAACTTGCCTGTAGTCAAAACATTTCCATCTTTGTGGAACTCACTAGAGAAAATGTATAATTGTAGCCTGAAGAGTGTTCTTAATTCACAATCAAGAGAATATCTTTTTTTACTTCCATAGCATCTATCACTTCTGGTCCTTTCCCCCCACTTATACAGTTACTAACTTAGTCCAGGTCTTCATTACTTCCCAAATATATTGCTGCAAGAAGTTCCTAATTGGTCTCTCTGCCTCAAGTCTCTCCTCACTAGTCTGCTATACACTGATTACAAAGTAATTTTCCTCAATCAAAAATCTGACAAGATGACTCATCTTTTCAACCAACTCTAGTATCTTCCTATTATTTCTAGGATACAAGGGACAAAGAACAAACTTCTTTTTTTTAATTTTTAAAGCCTTTAACAACTTGGTCTCAAGCTATCTTTCCAACTTGACTGGACATTTCCCCTCCCACATTGTGTGATTCATTGAAACTGATTTTCCCCCCTGTTGCTCGCATATGATACTCCATCTCCTAAATTTGTGATTTGGTACTGGCAATTCTCATTTGTGGAATGCACTCCTATCTTATTTCTTATTCAGAGTCCGTTTATTCCTTTGGGATGTACCTCCAGCACCATGCTTTACATGAAGCCTTTACTAACCCACCAATTGTCAGTGCCCTCCCATTTAAACTACCACATATTTATCCTTTGTGTGCTTATATATTTATTTTTATGTATATGCGCATATACACATTCATATATGTATTATATATTCTCTTTATATTTATACTATGTATGCAACAGATATATGTGAATATATACATATATACATATACGTGTATAAATGTATGTATGTATGTATGTATGTATTTATGTATAAGCTCATCGGGAGTTGGGATTGTTTCATTCTTTGTACTTTTACTCCAGTACCTAAGACATTGTTACACGTAGTAAGTGCTTAGTGGATACTTATTTAAAGAGTGAATGCATAAAATCCTGTGTGGTGATTGGTTCAAGATATACATCCCCATTTTATAAATAAGGAAACAGAAGTTCTAAGTCATGATCTTCAGCCAACTCTCAGAAATGACTTACCCAATGTTGCTTTATACCCAGAAGAATATTATGTTGTGTTGTTTCATGTGCACTGTACCATGTTATGACTCTTCATGCAATATTTCTTATGAATCTATAATTGATTATAAGGAGAATATTCATGAGCCCTCATGCCCGTGTTCACATTTTTGCTGCCTATCTCTGACTCTACATTAATGATGTGAAGCCATTTTTACTAATGGTGAGAGAAAGGGTAAGAGAAGATGAAAAACCAAGAAGTTTCAACTGCCAGGGGAACATTAATATAATTTAAATTTGCATTTCCAATGGTAATATTGTCTTCATATATGATTTTAAAAACAAGACTTTAGATAGGAAAGAATTTATCTTTTTAATTAGAGTTCTGTAGTTTAATTCTACTTTTTCTGAGTGCCTGACAATTAGTTTCTCCTTCTCTCCCTACCAACAAAATAATGTTTTCATACTTAGATGTAAATATCAGGTTCTGGCATGGCATATTAAGAAGTAGAAATAACATTTAGAAATACTGAGTTGTGAAGAATTGCTACTAGATTGAGCCAAGCCCGGGAGGGAGAGAGGGGTGGGGGAAAGGGAGGGAGGGTGAGAGAGAGACAGAGACAGAAAGAAACTAAGAGAAAGGCATATAAGTAAACCCTACTCTAGAACACAGAAATTATTGTTCTTTCTTCTGTTTAATAGATATTCAGGGAAAAACACCTCACTGTCTTCTGAAGCAATCCATTTCATACAAGGAGAGTTCTTATTAGGAGGAAGTTTATCCTTATACTTAAGACTAATTTTCACTCCTTGTTAGTTCTAAGCATTTCATTTAGTTTTGCTAAGACCCAAAAATATGATCTGTGTGAGAGTATTTCAAATGGGTAGTACCACGGGAGTATTTTCACCTCCTTAGTTCACCTACTATGCATTTCAATGCATATAAGGTAATAATTAATTTGTTTTTGTTATTATATTCTTCCCACCCTTTTCCTTGACATTATGTGATCAATCATACTGAGTTCAAAGTCCACTAAAATCCCCAAATCTCTTCCCAATGAACTTTTAACTTCCAAGATTCTTACATTTCAAAATCCTGGTTCTGTTAAACAATGAATTAACTTGTCCTCCGAGCTATCTGCTATCTATAAATTTCATGATAATGCTACCTATGGCTTCATTCAAATATCAAACTCTCCCCCCCCATTTTACCATACAGATTCAAACACTATAGGGCACTATACTGAAAATTTTCCAAAATGAGATTAAACCATCATTAACTACTTCTAAGATCTAGCCATTTGACCAGTTTCATATGCACCTAATAATATTATATAGATCTTCTCGATCTTTTCCACATGAGCAGCAAGACAGCTTTCTTAAGTGATTTGTTAAAAAATAAGATTAAATGAATCTATGGAATTCCTATATTCCATTTGTCTAGTAAGCATTCCTGAATGGAACTCAGTTTAGTCTGTCATGACCATATTAACTTGATGAAGTCATGATGTTTGTTTGGGGGTCATTACTTTCCTTTTTAGATTCCCATTGATCATGTCATTTTGTTAAATTTCTTTATTTGAAATCACCGGTTCTTCTGGCTATCAAAGATTAGTATATAAGTAGCAACTCCTAAGTTATATTTTAGAGGATATGATCCTACAGGTTATCTTGAACCCCGGGGATCTAGTCCTTGATGGCTGGCTTCTTGATGTTAAAAATATAAAGTGTTTGGAAATTTCAAAATGTCTATTATTATTATTGTTATTATCATTATTATCATCATCATCATTATTATTATTTTTATTGTTCTTGTTGTTGTTGTTACAGTAGATGAGAAGGTCATTCTAGCATGAGGGTGTCTCCATGTACTCAATTTTGGAAGGGACCACATAGCACATTACAATCAGAACCAGAACCAGGAATTCTCACAAGTGGAAACAAATCCATTGTATCACATTGGAAGGGCTCCAAGATATAACTATTTTTGTGAATAGTTAACCAGTGTCATATGCCACCAGTTGTGAGGATGTTGAATAAATGGGTTTCCAGGGTGTCAGAAGGTGGCAGAGGTTACAGCAAAGATAAAAATTGTGACTTTGGTGCTGAATATGTTCAGGATAATGAATATTGACCTGGATACCAATAAATGCCAATAACAGTGATCTGGAAAGGGTGATGTGAAATAAAAAAATAATAACAATCAGAGTTCTTCCCTCTGATCTTTATCTCCCTACTTTCCTCTCTCCCATATTTTTGATCCTTTCAGACATCTTTTTCTTAATTCTACTTTTCTACATCCATTTACATTATTATTGTACTTGGTTTACATAACTTGAATTATGCATGCCTTGAATTACAGTTGAGTGTGTAGTGATGGGAATTGGTTGCTACCAAAGGCAGTTGAATCTTTCCTCAGAGATTTTTAAAGCTAAGAGAAAAATTTTCCGAGATGGGTATGTTGAGTTCTGCCTTTAAACAAGATAGACTGAATTTTAATTATTCTGGACTTCCATGGAATTTTTATGCATTTAATATATCCCTTCTAATTCTCAACAAGACCATAATCAAAGTATTTCCGTTTTGCCAGGAACAGTCAAAACAAGAAATAATATATGATAATATTCTAAGGCCTAGGGTCATTTACACACTATGATAAGGCATTATCATTAAGGTCCTTTCTACAGCAACCCAGTTGACATAGGTCCTAACTACAGCAACCCATATGAGCATAGATAAGTCACAAGAGACTCAGTAGTAGGTGGTCAACAAAGTGATTTTTTTTTGGCCACAATAACTCATCAAGATAATCTTGGAAGAAAGACAGCATTTGCAACTAGAGTTGCCATAGTGACTACCCTTAGTAATAAAAATCTCCATTCCTTTAGGTATTAAAGGAAATAACCCTTGCGATATAGTCTACTGCCATTACTTATCAATCATCCACCTAGTGTCAGTGGTGACTGTTTTTCTTTGGAACAACCCTGAGGGTCTTCTGTTCCCTTCTTAATTTTTTTTTCCTTTTTCTAATTAAAAGGGCCAGCCCTGGACTCACTTCCTAAAGAGGCCTATTCACTCTAATGAGTACGTGAAAAGGCCTTAGTCTAAAAGGGGCAGGGTCTCCCATTGCATCCTGGGCCATCTCCAGTCATCCTGATGAATATCTGGTTGCTGGAACCAGATGGCTCTGGAGGAGAAAGTGAGGCTGGTGACCTTGCATAGCCCTCCCTCACTCAAATCAAAATCAACTGCAAATCATGTCATAATTTCCCTGATGCCATGGCCCTCTTCGAAAACCAAGGATAAAAATACAACAGCACAAGATGTAACTAACTGTTCCCTTGTCCCAGTGCCTTAGAAAAGAACACAATTATTTTTTTTAGTTAATGAAAAGGAAACGAAGAATCAGACAAATGGAGACTATTTAAAATACATTCTCTAAAACTTAAACAAAGTATTTCACCATCAATGCTCCTTACTGACCACTTTTTCTGATCATTTATAGGAGGACTTTAGAAGTAACAATTTCCATACTTTAGCTATCACACTGTGCAGTTAAGACTAGTTATTTCATTATCAAAATCAGTTTCTCATTTGCGACTAGTAAAATGAGATGCATATACTTCATCTATCTTTTCTACCTCCCTTGAAGTATAATATGCCAGGGCAATGGCTGGCTGAGGGTATGTCACATTAACTTCATACCTAGGTAGGCTTTATTTTCCAATCAATCCTTCTACAACCATTTATTGAACAACTACTATGTGCCAGATATTATGTTAATACAGGGGCTAGAAGAAGAGGAAGAATACAATATTTCCTTTCAGGAAGTTTACATCCTAATTGTGGAATGGGGGAGGGATAATAAGTGTGTGTGTATGCATACATACACACACATAGTTACATATGTGTGCCTGTGTGTCTGTATATATGTATATGTGTGTGTACTTTTGTATATGTGTGAGATATATATATGTGTATATATATGTATATATATATATAATAGAAGAACTGTATACATATATAATTATATACACACAAAGTGGTTAAATATTATTTTTGGAGGGTACTATCCATTGTACCCTCAGGTACAGGGTCAAGAAAGGTTTTGTGTGGGTGATGCTTAATCAATGTCTTAAGTACCTTACCTTAAATAAGGTAAGGAGGGAGTATATTCTAAGCATGTGGGATATTCAGGCAAATTTCCTCCCAATTATCTTCCAATTATTAGTAAAACCATTTTATAAATGAATAAGCATATTCTAGGGCTTTATATGCACAATTGTGATGGGGAGTGAGTTGAGGAAACTGTGATTACCTGTTGGGTACTCCCTGCCCCTGTTTGTTCTACCATACTTCTCAAATGTCCCATTCCCCACCTCTATCTCTTACAAAAATTGGTCATTGCTGTTAACACCAGCCTTCAGACCAGGAAATAATCTGGAGATTCAGAAGGAAGTCCTAAGAAAGGAGCTAGAAGAACTTAGTAACCTAAAGGGATAGCACCTCAATACATGAGAGGAAGTAGGACTGGCAGAGACACCTCAATGTAGTAGAAATTGAGTACAAGTCTGAAATGTTTAAGGGGACATTGCCCCCTTCCCCTGCTCTGCCACTGCCACAACTTTGTTTTTGAAAATGTACATGCAAATGGCATTATGAATCCCTTTCTCATTTCCCTACATACCTCCACTCCAAGTGGAATAATTGACAACTTTAAATACTATTAGCATAGTAAGGTTGAAGAATATTAAAATATTTTATCCCATTTTCCAATTCAGGTTTCTGCTCTATTTGCTCAATTTTAACAAATGTTCAGTAAAGCTACCTTCATATAAAGTGATTAAATTGAATTATACATAGACAATTATTCATACATTACATCTTACCTGTAGAGAGAATGGAACATTATTTGAAGTAAAAATAACCACAGTTGCAAACTCAAACAACCCATAGAATGCTCTAATGTACAATTGGCACTTCATTAAATCTTTCACAATTACTTAGAAGTTGGTGGATGAAAAACTTGCAATAAATCACTGCTAATGTAACATCTTAAATAACTTTTTAAAATGAACTGGTAAATCTCTATTAAGCGGATTTAATGAGCAATTTAAGAAAAAAATAACACTTTTCCTTTTACTATTTTTTCTTCCTTAGTTCTTCTTTTTCATCTTTTGTGGTGCTGATTGCTTCACTCTTTACAATACTCATTTTTACAACTGGAAGAATTATTCCCAATGTGTAAATTGATATATTTCAAAACTACAAGGAACTGTGATTTTTTTTTCAGTGTGATTACTGCCTCTACCAAATTATCCTAAGGCAGCAACAAGATGTAATGGGACAAAACCTGGATATGAAGAAAAAAAGAAAATCTTGGTTTGAATTCTGGCCCTGCTACTTACTTTCTGTGTTAGTTGGGGGCAGATCACACCCCTCTTTGGAAATCAGTTTCTCCAATTTAAAAATGATCTCTTGAGTGTAACTATCATAGACATGATGAACCAGTTTACTTTGGAGCTTTGAAAGTTGAAAATTGATGATTGAGCAATCAGAGTTGGTAGGGACAATAGAAAATAATTTTGTTATCATTTTTTTGTTGTTCTTGAGGACCCAGCCCTAGAGAACGACCTGATGGACTCAAAAGGGCAGTGAGGGAAACCAGCAGTCCAGAAGATACCATGTCTCAAGGGATCAGGTATTTTGCAACAAGAAGTGAATGTGCTCATGAGAAATAGTTCATTTCAGTCACTATAACATTGAGATTGATGGTGCCAAGTATACAGGTGATAGAGTAGTATGTCCTTCTCATTTAGAAGGCTATTGTACTTTCATCCTAGCTATAACTTCTAAGCAGTTATCTATTTGTGAAAATAAGGAACTTTACCTAAAAGGCTATAAAACTGTGCATACTTTTTAACCCAGCTAGCTCTGTATCCCAAAGAGAACAAAGAAACAGGCAAAAGACACACACACAATATGTGTGCATATGTGTGTATACATATACATATATACATATAAATAAACATATGTACACACATATATGTATACATACAATGCACACACATATATGTATATCTATGTATGTATGTACACACATACATATATCAGCTCTTTTGAGATAGAAAATAATTGGAACTTTAGGGGATGCCCATTAATTGGAGAGTGGTTGAAAAACTTGTGGTACAATGATTGTGTCAGAATGCTATTGTACTTTAAGAAATAATGAGCAGGCTCCTTTCAAAACAAACAAGCAAACTGGAAAGTCTTTATATGAATTGATGGAAAGCAAAATGACCAGAACCAGGAAAATGTTGTACACAATAACAATTAATGACTTACCTATTCTCAGCAAAACAATAATCCCAAACACTTCTGAAGACTTTTGATGAAAATAATGCTAGCTGCCTCGAGAGAAAGTATTAATAGCATCTGAATACAGATTAAAACACCCTTTTATGACTTTCTTTATTATTCTTATTTTTGGTGTATTTTCTTTTTCAACATAGCTAATATGGAATTGTTTTGCATGATCATACAAGTATAATCCATATCAAATTGCTAACCTTCTCAAGGAGAAGGAAGGTGAGGAATGGCAGAAGAGAATTTGAAACTCAAATTAAAGAAAAAGAATGTTAAACTTTTTTATATGTAATTGAAAAAAAATAAGTAAATAAAATAAAAATGGGAAAGAAAAGAAAGCTTAGGACAGAGACTGGAACAATACTCTCTCTGAGTAGTTGAGGGAAGAGAGAGTAGCAAGGAAAATAAAGAAATAACCAATCAGAGAGATAGACAAAGAACCAGGTAAGAACAATGTCATGGAAGCCAAAAGAGGTGAGAGTAAAGAATTCATTAAAGTAGAAGCTAGACTGTCAGATTCTAGACAGAGATGCCCTGTATGAATGTGTTCTCCTGGAAAATAATGTGGCTCAGTAAGGTTTTGAAAGATAGATTATTATAACATTTGCCTAGAAGAGGTGAATTGGGCTGAAAGGTTGCATTCATCGACTCTATCAACACAAAGCTAAATGTAGAAAAATCTAGGGAATTATTGCATATATAGAGTTGCTTTCCTACAGACCATATGCACCTATAATTTATTGAATTCTTCAGTTTTATATCTAAAGTTTAGTATACCATGATTTTGACCATTACTTTAAGTTCAAAATGATGTAGATCAATAAAAGGCTATTTCAACTTAAGGACTTCAACCTGGTGGAAACATCAGTAGTAGCTGGTGAGAGTAGCAGTATATGTATGCTTCCAGTAGTATTCTAACTGTAGAATATGATTAGAATATGATCCTATTTAGGAAGAGGACTACCTCCATTCCTGCAGATTGCATATCCTTCCTACTTTCTCATTTGTATTGATACTTGTCCATATTTCCCCAGAATTTCTCCATATGAGCTACCTCAAACTGCATGTTTTCTTAAGTTTTAATGAAGAAATGGTATTATTTGGAAAATGTGTTTGAAATCACAAGTCATAAAGAGCATTCCCATTCTCAAACTATTGTGAAAATAATTGGACTGCATTGTGAAGGGATGTGGATTTTATTTCCCTCTCTAAATTATTGAAATTTTGTAGAAAAGGCTTTTTTCACCTTACCTTTTAAAGCATGTTAAATAATTACTTTATACTGTTTTTCTATCTAAATATGTCTAGACTGGTATATTCCTATTCATCTACTCTCTAAAGAATTTGAAAAAGTTGTTTGTAAATAAAACATGGTTGTATGAATATTTTAAAATTTTAATTGGGGGGGGCGGAGCCAAGATGGCGACTGGAAAGCAGTAACTGGTGTGAGCTCCCCTCCAAGTCCCTCCAAAAACCTATGAAAAAATGGCTCTGAACTAATTCTAGAACTACAGAACCCACAAAGGGGCAGAGGGAA
>CM053623.1:269933074-269982954 GCA_028646595.1 Phalanger gymnotis
AGAAGAGGGCAGACTGGGGAACGGGACAACCAGAGTGTACGCCATCTTGGAGTGGGGGGAGTGGAAATGGGGAGAAAAATCTGTAATTCAAACGCATGTGAAAATTAATGCTGGAAACTAAAGATGTTAATAAAAAAAATTTAATTGTTAGTTAACTGAAATTGGAAAGATTAACTGGTTGATTGGTTTTGGTTGAACAGATGAAATGGGGATTATTGATTGAGAGCAGTAGACACCCTCTGACCCTCAGGCTTGCCCCTAGAAGTCTGAGTGGGGAAAGGTAGTACTTATGTTGAGGATATAAGTGGTATTTAATAAATTATTCTTGGTTTTGTCATTAAACAAGTATCACAGATTTATGAACTGGAAGGGATCTATTAAAAATCCTTTACTTTGCAGCTGAAGAAAATGAGGACCAAAGAGGTTAAGTAAATACAGATGGTAAGTGGTAGCACTGAGATAGAAACCCAGGTTTTTAGGTCTCCAATGCAACGCTCTTTCTGCTCCCCCAACAGGATAAGCTGCTTAGGCAAAGCTGCATACTGTCATGGAAATAGTATGCGTTAGAGGTCACGGATGTGGCTTAGAATCCCAGCTCCAACACTTACTGTCATTTAATTAAGGGTTTATATGTAAATAAATGAGAAAATTTTTCAGCATTGTAGAAATTCCTCTCTATGACCACAATCAACTAACCTTTCATTTATCCTACTGCCTCAGGTCTGTGAAACCTATCCTTCCTCCTTTCCTTGACCTCTTCTTACTTTACTTTGTCCCTGCTTTGATAATCTAAACCTGCTCTTCCCATGCTTCCTTCCCTTCAGAATCTGAAACCTTTGGTTGACCATTTTTTTTTTTTGCTGTATGCAAATTGTTCTCCAATGTAGATTTCTTTTTCTGCTAAGCTCTCTTCTGGTCTCTAGCCCTACATTGTTAACTGCTTGTTGGACATCTCCAACTGGATAACCTATTTGACATTTCCAACTAGATATATCTAGAATTAATTTCCCCATGGGCCTGTTTTGCCTACATGTGCTCTGAAAAATTACTTTTCCTTGTTTCTTCCCTCTCCTTTAACTCCCATATCTAAAAATTTGCCATGTCATGTTGATTCTATACCCACAACTTCTCATGCCTCCGTTTTATTCTTTCATTAGCATTGCTTCTTTCTCTAGTTTAATTCCATATCACCTTTCATTTAGACTAATTCAATAGACTCCTAGTTGGTCTTCCTATTTTTAGTCTCTCCTTAATCTAATTCAACCTTCCCACATGCACCAAATTAGTATATCTAACATGCAGTTAATTTCAAGAGACAGACCCCCTCACCTACTTTTCTACTAAAAATTCTTCAACAGCTGCCCATTGCACAAAATCTTCATCCAGCCACTTGAACTACTCCACAACCTGCTTCCCAAACTTTGACTTTCCTTAATAGCATTTCATTTCCTTAATTGTCTATTTTAATCACACTGTCGTTCTAGGTGTTACCTGTACATGAAATTCCATCTACTGCCAAAATCCTTTTGCACAAGCTCTCATGTCTGTAAATCACTGACTTCTCACCCCTGCATCTTAGAATTGCTAGTTTATTTCCAAACGCAATTCAGGTCCTGCATCTTATAGAGACTATTCCTTATCACTAGCCTACCTCTGGTTATTGAATTCTCTTATGCTCTGCATTTATATGTTCATTGATCTCTGTTTGCCCATGTGCCTACCTGTCTCTTTGTCTCTCTCTGTCTCTGTCTCCCTCCACCCCTGTCTCTGTCTCTGTATATCTCTATCTCTGTCTCTGTCTCTTTCTGTCTCTGTCTCTCTGTCTGTCTCGGGCTCTCTGTCTCCCTCTCCACCACATCTCTGTCTCTTTATCTTTCTCTGTGTGTCTCTCTCTCTGGCTCTGACTCTCTGTCTCTGTCTCTGTGTCCCTGTCTCTGTCAGTCTGTCTCTCTGTCTCTCTCATTCCACACACACACAAACACGCGCACACACACACACACACACACACTCACATCTCTATCAGCATCTACCAAACAGCTTACATTCTTGGAGATTTCCCTGGGGTGAAATTAAGTGACTTGCTCAGTCAGTATGTGTCAAAGGTAAATTCAGATATTTCTGACTTAATGGCAAAATCTCTATCCATTCTCTAACACTGCCCCTTTTAGCTCATGAAGAGAGCCAGATTCTTATAATAATAAGCATCATTTCCCCCATTTTATTAAGATTTGAACCTCACTACTTTTGAGTATTAATAGATTCAGGATACATGAACTTAACTCTCATCCTCAAAATTCTTGATTTTGTCTTTTCAATAAGAGCGATGTTGAATTTTTAAGGATTAGTAAGGGGAAAAGGAAGCCAAGTCTGACTCAACAAGAGTCATTTTCTCCATTTTGAAGAGGAGACAGCTAGGTGGTGCGGATGATAGAGTGCAGGGCCTAGAGTTAGCAATACCTGATTTCAAATCTATCTTCAGATACTTACTAGCTGCATGACCCTAGGCAAGTCACTTTACTTCTGTCTGCCTCAGTTTCCACCATTGTAAAATGGAGATAATAATCGCACCTACCTGTAATGGAGAGCAAAGTGGGATTTTTTTCTATTGTTTCTTTTGTTTTGGAGTGCTTCTCAGCACTAAGGCAATCAAGCACCTTTGAGTCTTGCCTTTGTTTCAATCAAGAGTGTTTGAATGGGAGTGTTTGATGACCTGCTTAAGTCACAGGAATGCCTGTATGATAAGGGTTTGAGTCTCCTGGATGTGAAGCCCTCTGACCCTGAAGAAGTATGTATATACTCTGAGATTAACATTTTGCTTGGGGCTCACCCACTGGAAGAGGGACTTGTGATTTAGCCAGAGGGGCCTCTGGGTAGCTGTTGCAGCCCCCTGGTTTTGAAAAACCCAGATGTTGGTGCTTCTCTCTCCTGTAACTAGGAATATAATGTTTTGATCAGACAACTAGAAGCCCTATTTGCTGATTTGTGTTTATTTTCTCTGTTTGCATAATTTCTGCTTATAACTTCTGTTTTTGTTTTCTCTGAAGTTCAGGGTGCTGACTTTTCCCCCTGAACTAAGTGAATGCTACAAGTATGTTTAATTAAAGTGAGATTGCAAACTTCTTATAGTTGCTTTCCTTAGAAAAGCAGATCAAAGAACCTGTGCTAGCAGCCCTCCTTTGTGATGGTGTTATTAATCTTACATATCAGCAGTAGCAAGTAGCATTGATGTTACACTACCTCCCAGGGGATTGTTGAGATGATCAAGTGAGATGATAGTTGATAAGTAATTAGCATAGTGCCTAGTATATATTGGATACCATGTAAGTGCTAGGTAGATATTATTCATGTTATTATTATTAACAAAATAAGATGTCCTTTCGTGACCAGTCAAATGCACAACAAAACAGATGAAGAATACTCAGGGTGTGACAAAGAGGTGGTCACTTACTGAATCAATATCTGAATTTCTTTGTTTGAAGAAATCTTTAAAATAGACTCCTTTGCCTAGGCCTTCAGAGGTAGTTTAAAGATAATCAGATTTCTAAAATGCAAGCAGAGCTCTGGGAAAGGTTACTGCAAGATGCAAAGATGATGAGAATTTTAGGAAAACAGCCCATTAAATAGCAATTCAGATGAGAGATTTAATTCTGAGAAGTGCTTGAAGGAGCTCTCAGCCTTGCCTCTGAAAGTCCGAATGATTATTTTAAGGCCTTGAAAACTGACAACTTGGGCAGAAAACAAACAAACAAGTCATAAATATGTCACCTTTGCTAAAAATCAAATGTTCTTTCCCAAATTTCCAATGTAGTCAGAATCGTTATGCTGTTTGAAAGGAAGCACAAAGTGCCAGAGGAAGCAGAAAAAGGCACATTTCAAAAGACCACAAAGTACAGTTTCAGAAAGAAACATGAAAATACAATCAGGAAATGTGCCCTTTCTTGCAAATCCTTTAAGGCAGCTTTTAGGCAGCATGGGTCATCAGAGATGCCTGTCTCTATACCAAATATTTAAAAAAGGAAATGGCAATTATGGAGAATAAAAAAGTTATTTACCTCCATTTTTTGCAAATTACTCAGATGTTACTTTGAGCCCATATGATCTGTCACACAAAGGGACAAGGTCTTTGAAAAACTTTGTTTCTTGTTTCTAGACTACTCTTGATGGATGCAGCATATCAAGCCAGGGACAAGAAATACATGTAAGAAAATCTCTCAGAAAAATAGGAATAAGGATAATAGAGCTAGAAGAGGTCTTCAGGGTCATTTAGTTCACATTTTATATGTGTGAAAATCAAATCTCAGAGAGATTAAGGGACTTGTCCAAGGTAACATATTGAATAAGTGGCAGAGCCAGAATTCAAATTTAGGCCTTCTAAGTTTAATTCCATTTCCACTAGACTATACTCTGTCACCTATTTACATTCTCTGTCTCTGTCTCTGTCTCTGTCTCTGTCTCTCTCTCTCTCTCTCTGTCTCTCTCTCTCTGTCTCTTTGTTTTTCTCTATACCTATGAATTGGCCTGAATATAAGATATCAATGCCTGAAAAGGTATTTTTATATCTTTATCTATACCAATATCAATACCTATATCTTTCTATATGTTTGCTATATGTATGTATCTATGTCTATGTCTAAATCTCTATCATTTGTATATATGTGTATGCATAAATATAGATATAAACACATGTATCAACTATAAACCTTTAATTTGTATAATCTATATCTATATCTTTCTCTAACCTGTCTTTCTTTTTTTAAAGATGAAATGAATGATAGATCTTGGCAAAGATATAAACAAAGCTACAGAGAGGAGATCACAAGAACATAGGAATATACATTTTGGTCTGAAAAAGTATTTAGAGGTAATTAAGTACAACTTCATTTCACAGATGAGAAAAAAATAGGATCAGAGACATTATGTTATTTCCCCAGGGAAACAGCTAGTAAGTGTTAAAGGTAGAAATTATGAGTATTTAAATATGGCTAAAATTAAGATAAAATAAAGAGAAATATTGTGAGATAAGAACAGGATACAATGTTTAAATACCTAGTTCTTTCAGTATAAATCCTGAGAAAGATGAGGAAGTGAAGCTTCCTGGTTATTAATAGGGAGATGGTTACCTTATGTTGATATTTCAATATGTTCATGGAGGGTCACCTTGGGGATTATAGGAACCAATGTTTTTTAGGATCCACAAGAGAAATAGGACAGCAAACCCTTAACCAATGACTTGATGAGCTATGTGAAAATGGATCCTTGTAAGTGGGGATAGAACAATGGACCACATGTAATATGACCTGTATTTTAATCCTACCCTACACACTTATAATTATCTGATTTTGGATAAGTCATTTACATTTTCTATGCTTCCTATAGCCTCTCAGGTCCCATCTACTTCTAAATCAATGATCCTGGGATTTTATAAAAGAAGATCTATAAGCCTAGGAATATAAAGCTGGCCACTGGGATGTATGACCTCTCAGGCATATCTATCAGTTTAGCTTGGCCAGTAGAAAAGACTTAGCAGCAAGCTATCCCAGGATCAAAAGTTCAGAAATAGAAAGCCAAGAAATCATTTGTTTATGGGATGGATATGTGGGTTCAGAAGGCCTGGCATGAATATAAGCCACCCAGCAAACATAGCGTAAATTGAAAGGGCAACTTATTACCAAGGCTGAATTGTCCCAAACCATGCAGTTATAGGTAGACATGAAAAAAGTGAAAAGATGAGACAAGACAAAGCTTTTCAAGGGACTAGAAGAAGGGGAACTTCTTTATATAATGCCTATTTTCTGCATATTTATCCTGTACATGCTTAGTTATATCTTTTAGCTTCCTTTTTAAAGATTATCAATTTTCTTTATGAGTAGGGACTGTGTTGTTCATTGTATTTGCTCTCCAGGACCTAGCACAGTGTCTGGCATCTAGGAGGTGTTAAATCAGTGGCAAGCAAAGTCAGGCTTCTCCCAGGTAAAAAGTATCACTCAGCAAAAACTAATATAAAAGAGTACAAAAAGATAGAGTGAAAATAACTCAGAAGCAACATTCACATTGCTCCATTATAGAAAGGACACAGGATATTTTTTTTAGTTGGAAGAGACACTGGAGATCATATAGTTCAATCCCTTGATTGTACAGCTAAGGAAACTGAGACCTAGGAGATGTTAATGACTTCAGAGGACCAAGATGGTGGAATTAGAACTATTTATAAGTTTGCCTGAATATAGCTATATCTATGCCTGAAAAGGCATAGATAAGCCTATATCTATATCAATATCAATACCTGTCTGGATCTTCCTGGTCACCATAATAATTTTCCATAGTAAGATTCTTACTGTTGTTGTGGTGGTTTTTTAGCATCTTTTTAAGCTTTTTTCCCTTTCTTTTAATTTGTGAGGATGGAAAGGGTGAAAGGAGAGAGAGGATAAACAGGAGGAAAAATAGTATACAGGGAAATAAACAGATAGTACTCATACCTGTGAATATAAGTGGGATGAACTCGTCCATAAAAAAGAAGTGGATACCAGAGTGGACCAAAAATCATAATCCTATGATATATTGTTTATGAGAAACATACTTGAAGCACATAGACACAAGGAAAGTAGATGTAAGGGGCTGGAGACAAAGGAAGGTAGACTAGCAATACTACATCTCAAACTAGGTTAGAAAACTGTGATGATTAAAACCGTATTTTACTGGCTAAGAAATAGAGTGGTGGATAAGTGGAATAGATTAAGTACATAAGATACAGTACTCAACAACCGTAGTAACCTATTGTTTGATTAAACCCAAATACTCCAGCCTTTGGGATAAGAGGTTACTATTTGACAAAAATGCTGGGAAAACAGTGAAACATTAGGACACAAACTAGGTGTAGACCAGCATCTCACACCATATGCCTAAAGGCCAAAATTGGTGAATGATTCAGACAAAAAGGATGATACCATAAGTAAATTAGAAGAGGAAGGAATAATCTATCTGTCAGGTCTACAAAGAAGGTAAGAATTCATAACAAAACAAAAGATAGGGAGCATTACAAAATTTAGAATAGAAAATTTTGATTATATTAAAAGCCTTTGTACAAACAAAACCAATTCTACCAAGATTAGAAGGAAAACAGAAAGATGGGATGCAATCTTTATAGCAAGTGTCTCTGATAAAGGCCTCATTTCTCAAATATGTAGAGATCTGAGTCAAATTTATAAGAATACAAGCCATTCGCTAGTTGATAAGTGGTCAAAAGATATGAACAGAGTTTCCAGATGAAGAAATCAAACCTATCTACAGGCAAATGAAGTATTCTAAATCACTTTTGATTAGAGAAATGTAAATTGAAACAACTTTGAGGTATCACCTCATACCTATCAGATTGCCTAATAAGACAAAAAGGAAAATCATAAATGTTAGGGAAGATGTGGGAAAATTGGGACACTAATCCATTGTTCGTTGAGTTGTGAATTGATCTAACCATTCTAGAGAGCAATTTGGACCTATGTTCAAAGGGCTATAAAACTCTGCACACCCTTTGATCCAGCAATCCACTACTAAGAGATTATAAGAAAGGGAAGAGGACCTGCATGTGCAAAAAATATAGCAGGGTTTTTTTGGAAATTTAGGGGATGCCCATCAATTTAGGAATCACTGAACAAGCTTTAGTACCTTATATAAAGGAATACTATTTTGCAATAAAAAAAGTGATGAACAGGCATATTTCAGAAAAATCTGGAAAGATTTGTATGAACTGATCCAAAGTGAAATGAGGAGAAGCAAGAAAATATTGTACATAGCATCAGCAATATTGTGTGATGACTAACTATGAATGACTCAGTTCTTATTAACAACACAATCATCCAAGACAAGTACAAAGGACTCACAAAGGAAAATTTGATCCACATCCACATAAAGAACCAAAAGACTCCAAACATCTATCAAGGTGTATTTTTTCACATCACTCTTTTTTGTATTTTTTTTGCTTTTGATCTGTTTCATCTTCCACAACGATGACAAATATGGAAATATGTTTTACATGTTGGCACCTTTTACATGAGAGCACATGTATAATATCAAATTGCCTACAATTTTCAGAAGAAGAGAGGGGAGGGAAGGAGGGAGAAAAAAAATGGAACTCAATATTGTAAAAATGAAAGCTAAAAAATTGTCTTGACATGTAATTGGGGAAAAATAAAATACTATTAAAACTTAAAAAAAGACGTTAACTTCTCGACTGAAAGTGTCTGGAAAGGGATGCAAACTGAGGTCCTGTTATTACTCAGCTATCACCATTTCCACCGTCCCACACTCTATTCTTGCTTGACCAGTTCTCTTTTTCCCTCTAAAGATGCCTGTCTCTAACATTAAAAATATGGACAGCCTTGAACTCTAGCAAAGGAGCCTTCTTTCTTGAAGTTTGTAGTTTTCCAAATTGTAGGCATTCCCACTGTGAAGAGATACTGGAGCACCTGTCAACTCTGGATAACTGTTTTGTCTCTCCCCCGCCCCATTCTGGAAATATGTGAAGAAAAGGAATTGTATCTGTTCCCTTTATTTCCCTACTCGGGTTCTCTGCAATAGTTTAAAGGAAGGGAATTGCTTTGTCATGGGATGAGCAATAGATTTTGTATCAAAATACCTGAGTCCAAATCCCAGCTATGCAATTTATCTATATGATGACAAATTTTTTCACCTCCCTAAAATTCAATTTTCTCGTCTTTCAAATTTGAAGGCTGAACTGGTTACTAAGATTCCCTCCATATCTAAGATTCTTTGAAAACAACCAGTCGGACTCATCTCCTTACTGTCAGATGAACTTGCTGTACTGAGGTCCATTCCATTTATTGCTTAAGTTGTCTGTTCTTGAAATGTCTTTCCATCTCTATGTTGCTAATGCATTTTCATTGAATCTTTCAAAATCTAACTCAGCATTTGCCACTCCCAAGAATGCTTTTCAACCTCACTTTACTTGTTTGTTTTGCCTCTCATAGTTCACATATTATTGTTTGTAAGTTGCTGAGGTTTCTAGTTGTTTATTTCCTGGTAGACAGTAAACTGTTTGCTGGCAGGGATAAGATCTTCAGTGTCTTCTGAACTGTACATAATGTCTGATAAGAGTGGAAACCTGGAAATATTTTTTGAATAAGTGGTTGAAAATGCCTTTCACATAGTAGAGATAAAGGACATATGAAAAGACCTTAAAACTCATGAATCTGTTTATAGAAAACATGTGTACCTAGAATAAATTCGGAAATAGCCTACAATGACTAGATCAGGGACATGCACTCATAGAAATATTACCCTTTGGTAGGTTTCAGTTTTAACAGTTAAAGGAAAGACCCAGGTAAAAAAATGGAAGGTCATTAATACAGTGACATGGAAAGATAAACTCTAAAGTAAGGTAATAAGATCTTAAGTAATACTAGAATAAAAAGAAGCTTATTTGAAAAGAACTGCATGTTTTTTGTTTTTGTTTTGCTTTTTACATAAATATGAGTAAAGTATTAAGTTGAATATGAGTTGGCTATGTAACCTGATGAAGTTAAAAATTATTTTAAAATATCTGTATACTGTGAAATCAAGATTTCATAGATTTAGAGCTAGAAGCAGTTGGAGAAATAATTGATTTTAACTATGTTATTTTACAGATAAAAACAATGAGGCAGAGAGAGGCTAAGTGACTTGTCCAGGGTCATCCACCAGCAAGTAAATGTCTGAGGAAAGATTTGACTCTAGACATCATGATTCCAAGGTCCTAGCTAATATGACACTCTGCTTCTCTCTCTCCCTCCCTCTCTCTTTCCCCCCTTTCTCTTTCTCTTTCTGTCTCTGTTTCTGTCTCTCTGTCTCTGTCTCTCTCTTTTTCTCTCTCCCTCCCTTTTTCTCTCTCTATCTCTGTCTCTGTCACATATCTCACCAATCTCCTTTCTCTTTTGCTCTCATTTTGGCAAAAGGTGGGAGGGAATAAAATAAATGCTTGATAACGGGGAAAAGAAAAAGAAAACATGTCAGCAACATAATCATTTGTTAGAAGTAGAATGACATAATTGAAAAGAACTAGCTTTGCAGCCAGGAAAACATTGCTTCAACTTCTACCTCTCATGTTGGCTTTGTTGTCTTCCTCCAGTGTTCTATTATCTTCATTGATGGTGGGAGTTTTTCAGCCAGTAGTTCCCTATATGAATGAAATCACAGCTAAATTCTTTCCCATATGTAGTACTTCACAGTTTACAAAGTGTCATGAATATATTATCTCTTCTGATCCTGGCAGCAACTCCAGAAGGGAGATACTACATGTACTATTATCCTCATTTTACATATAAGGAAATAAGCTAAAAGAACAAAGTGACATACTCGCCTGTAAGCATATAACTAATAAGTGTCAAAATCAGAGTTTGAACGCAGTAATTCTTGGTTCAACACAAATACTCTATCTGCTTGTCAACATTGACTTCAAATGGGTAAATGGGTAAAAATATAGACAATGTTTTTTTGTTTTTTCACTCAAACCTTAGATCCAGTCTCTATAACCAAACTTTAAGCCATAGTTTCTTAGAGAATTTAAACTAATTTGTATCATTATCATTTGTAGGCTAAAAGATGCCCCAAATAACCTTAAAAAGACAATATTGAGTGTCTTTACCAAGTGAATGTATGTGGAAACTAAAAACAACAGTGATGAAGAATCCAAACATGTTTAAAAAAAATTAGGGAGACAACTAAGTAATTCAGTGGAAAGAGCACTTGCCCTGGAGTCAGAAGGACCTGAGTTCATATATGAACTCAGACACTCATTATATGTTTGACTCTGGACAGGTCACATAACCCACTTGCCTCAAAACTAAAATTTAAAAAAAAATAGGAAGAAAATTGATTGATGAATATGAACAACATTAACTCTCAAAACAAAAAAAATGTGTCATGAAGAGAATATGCCTACAGAAAATGTAGGTGTATAACCTTGACTGAGCTGGATCATCCTAATAGCATTTCTAAATAAAACTGAAAGGAATCAACAAAATGGATCATGGCAAAGACTTGATGTGGATATATGATTTTCCCTAACTCAAGTTTACCCCTACACCCTTTTTGATCAACAAGTCAATCTACTCTGCAAGTCTACATCCTAACAAAACCACAATTTATGATCCCTAAATGCAAAGCTCAACTTTCTCAGTCAGTCGGAAAGGATGCTGGTAATCCATAATAAAGTCATTTAGTTAAAAAAAATTACAAGAAAAGAAGCAAAAATAAAAGGATTTCTGTGTAAAGCTGATACATACACTCATAAATATGTGCATAGATAATGGAAGCACAGTCGAATGAACACACATACATGCATATATATAAATACATACACACACATATATATGTGAATATATATATATATATATATATATATATACACATATACATATACATAAGACAAAAATGTTTTCAAAGTACCTATGTAGAGGGGAAACTCATGGCACTGATATTTTACTGCAATCATTGCCTGTGACAATGCCATCAGAGTTTTCAACATATGCCAGATATTTCATGTGGCTGATGATCATTATTCAGTTGGTCCCATGGTTATTGCTGGTCACTAATAGACACATCTAAAGTGGATGTGACATTATGGTATAGCTCTTTACTTGTAGTTTCTGACTTCAGTTGCAGGGTTAACTCTTCATATATTGTTGCATTTCTCTCTTACCTTAAAGTCCTTTAGACTTTTGACAGAAGTTAAAATTTCATAACTAATCATGGGAATGAAACAAAGGGTAGTGATTTTGGCATTTTTCCACTAGGAGTCTATTTCCTGAAATTGGCTTAACTGGAATGGGCATTTCCTTTTAAGAAAGTTAGCCTTGCCTCAGGCACAAAGTTCATTAGAACAAAGAGCATCCCAACAAGAGACACAAATCTGTTTCCCATTTCCTCATCACCAAGAGGTAAGCTTCATGAGAAGGTCACTCTCCAAACTTTGGTGAAAAGATTTCTTTCAGTATTCTCTGACTCGGAGTCAGAAAGCCCATTTAACTCCCTGTTTGATTTTCAATTGATAATCTTATGGCCACCATATACTTAAATGCTATTGTTCCTGTTATCTCTTAAGGGCTTTCAGGAGCAAACAGTTTCTCAACTGCAAAATTCTTACACTTTCTTATATAGATAGGTGGGGGGGGGGAATGATGTGGGCAAAAAGGAAAAAAAAATAAATAAAGGAAATAAAATAATAAAATTTTTGTCAAGGAAGCAAAGCTATATCTTCACTTTGTCAAATTGTCTTCCTAGTTTGTCATTTACATATGTGGTTAGCAAAAAGCTTCAATCTGGGAATGAACCCACTCATCATGTATAAATGAGATCACTGTAAAAATATTCTATTGATATAGACATCCAATGTTTTACTCACATGGCAATTTAATTTTCTTTAATTTATTATTTACTTTTAAAATTCTTTATTTTTTTTAAATTTCAAGTTCCAAATTTTTCCCTCTTACATATATTAAAAAAGTAAGCAATATGATGTCACCTACACATGTAAAATGCTATAAAATGTGCTTCTATATTATCCATATCACAAAAAGCAAGAAAAATTATGTGAAAATACATATTTCAATTTGCACCAAGAGTTCCTCAGTTTTATTTCTAATTAACATCCTTCAGAATTGTCTTGGAATATTTTATTGATCAGAAAAAAAAAAGTTTTTTTTCATATTTTAAGTTTTTCACATTTTACCTTATTTCTGTTACTTTGTGCTATGATGTGCTGGTGAAGTATGCTTCACATTGAATAAATTCATATAGGTCTTCCCATATTTTTATGAAAGGACTCCCCTCCTTGGAATATGATATTTGGGAGGTAAATGGAAGTAGGATTAAAACCAAGACTCACCTACCCAGCAAAACTGAGTATCGTGCTCCAAGGCAAAATATGGATTTTCAATGAAGTAGAGGACTTTCAAGCTTTCTCAGTGAAAAGACCAGAGCTGAATAGAACTTTCAAACACACGACTCAAGAGAAGCATGTAAAGGTAAACAAGAAAGAGAAATCATAAGGGAGTTACTAAGGTTGAACTGTTTTGTTTGCATTCCTACATGGAAAGATCATGTGTATAATACATGAGACCTCAGTATTAGGGTAGCTGAAGGGAATATACATACATAGAGAGACAGAGGGCACAGGGTTAATTGAATATGAAGGAATGATACCTAAAAAATCAAATTAAGAGATGAAAGAGGAATATATTGAGATAGGGAGAAAGAGAGAGATAGAATAGGGTAAATTTTCTTGCATAAAAGTGGCAAGAAAAATCAGTTCTGTTGGGAGGGAAGAGGGGGCAGGTGAGGGAGAATCTTGCTCTCATCAGAATTGACCTGAGGAGGGAATAACATACACACACGACTGGGTATTTTACCCCACAGGAAAGAAGGAGGAAGGGGATAAAAAAGGGACAGTAGAAGGGAGGGCAGATGGGGGAGGAGGTAATCAAAAACAAACACTTTCAAAAAGGGACAGGGTCAAGGGAGAAAATTGAATAAAGGGGGATAGGATAGGAAGGAGCAAAATATAGTTAGTCTTTCACAACATGAATATTGTGGAAGGGTTTTACATAATGATACACATGTGACCTATGTGGAATTGATTGCCTTCTTAGGGAGGGTGGGTTGGGAGGAAAGAGGGGAGAGAATTCGAAACTCAATGTTTTAAAAACAGACGTTCAAAAAAAAGTTTTTGTGTGCAACTAAGAAATAAGACACAGGAAATGGGGAGTAAAAATCTATCTTGCCCTACAAGAAAGTAGGGGGAAAGGGGATGGGGGAGTGGGGTGGCAGAAGAGAGGGCTGATTGGTGAATGGGGCAACCAGAATATACACCATTTTGGAGTGGGGGGAAGGTAGAAATGGGGAGAAAATTTGTAATTCAAACTCTTGTGAGAATTGAATTAACATATGTAAAGATTTTTGCAAATCTTAAAGTGCTAGATAAATTAACTATTGCTATCATTATTATTTAGAAATAACTCTGTGTTCTAAATAAACTGTCTTGTTTACTAAAAAAAAAAAAGAAAGCATTCCCCTCATAATTTTTACAGTCACAACTTGTTCACCCATTCCAAATTGATAGGATTCACCTCAATTTGAAATTCTACATCACCACAAAAAGAACTGATATAAATGTTTTTGTAAATATAGATCCTTTCCCTTTTTCTTTGATCTCTTTGAGATACAAATCTGGGACTGATATTACTCATTTAAAGAGAATGCACAATTTAATACTTCTGTCACTAGAAATTCAAATTGTACGCCAGAAGGATTGGACCAGTTCACAACTCCACAAAGAGTTTATTAATGTTCTCCCTTTTTTTTTCTCCAAAGTTCCCTTTAGCATTTTCCTTTCCCTCTTCTGTTACTTTGTGCTATGATGTGCTGGTGAAGTATGCTTCTGTCATGCTATCCAAACTAATCTGTATGAGGTGGTGCCTCAGAGTTATTTTAATTTTCATTCCTTTAATCAATAGTAATTTAGAGCATTTTTCATATGATGATAGAAACTTTGATGCTTTCTTCTGATAAGTGCCCGTTCATGTTTTTGAGCAATTATCAATTGATGAATTCTCATATTTATATAACTTTGACTCAGTTGCCTTTATATTTGGAGAAATGAGGCCATTGTCAGAAAAATATTTCTGCTATTTTTTGAAATTAACAATTACAAAACATTTCTTTACACAAAGTCAGGTGTAAACAATTGAAAGAATACAGATTGCTCATAAATAAGCCAAGCCAATATAATAATAACAATTCTACCTAACTTTATTTATTCAGTGTCATAACAAACTACTAAAAATTATTTTAGGATGCTTAGATTAAAAAAATCATCTGGAAGAAAAAAATATCAAGAATATCAAGGGGAAAATGTGAAGGAAAATGGCCTAGCCATATCACATTTCAAAACTGTTTGAAAGTGGTAATCCTCAAAACAATCTGGAATTGGCTAAGAAATAAAGTGATAGACCAGTGGAATAGATTACATGCATAATACATGGTGGCAAACAATGATAATAATATAATGTTTAGTAAACCTGAAGTCCCAAGCTTAAAGGACAAGAACACACTGTTTGACAAAGCCTGCTGGGAAAACTGAAAAACATTATGGCAGAAAGTAGGTATAGACCAACATGTTATACGATATACCACAAAGATGAAAATGGGTACATTATTTAGGCATAAAGGTTGATACCATAAGCAAATTATTGGAGTATGGAATAGTTTGCTTGCCACATCTATGGATAAGGAAAGAACTCATGACCAAACAAGTGACAGAGAACATTCCATGCATATTTCTGATTCTATAGAATTAAAAAATGTTTTACACAAACAAAACCAGTGCAAACAAGAAGCAATATTAGAAGGAAAGAAAGCTAGGGGGAAAATGCTTAACAGAAAGTATCTCTGGTAAAGTTATCATTTCTCAGCTATATGGAGAACTGAGACAAATTTATGAGAATACAAGAAAATCTCGAGTTGATAAATGTTTAAGGGATATAAACTGGCAGTTTGAATATGAAATAAAAGCTATATATAGTCATAGGAAAAAAAAAGTTCTAAATCACTGTGGATTACAGAAATACAAATTAAAACAACTCTGAGATACCACTTCACACCTATCAGATGGCTATTATGACAGAAAAGGAGGATGACAAGTGTTGGAGGGGATGAGGGAAAATGGGACACTCAAGCACTTTGAATGGAGTTATAAACTGATGCAACCATCCTGGAGAGGAATCTGGAACCATGCAACAAAAATAATAAAAATGTACATACTGTTTGACCCAACAATACTACTCCTACCTCTGTATTCCAAAGAGATAAAAAAGAAGGGACAGATCTATTTGTATAAAAAATATTTATAGAATCTTTTTTATTGTGGCAAAGAACTGGAAATTTAAGGGTTGCTCACCAATTTGAGGATAGCTGAACATGTTGTGGTATATAAGTGTTATTGATTACTACTGTGCTATAAAATCGATCGGCAGGATAATTTCAGAAAAATCTTGAAAGACTTTCATGAACCAATGCAAAGTCAAGTGAGCAGAACCAAATGAATATTGTACACAGCAACAGTAATATTGTACGATGATTAGATGTGAATGACATGTATTCTCAGCAGCACAATGATTCAAGACAGTTCCAAAGCACTTATGATGAGCAATTTCATTCACCTTCAGAGGAAGAACTGATGGAATATGAATGCTGATCAAAGTACAGTATTTTTCATTTTCATAATTTTGTGGGGGTTTTTTGATCTATTTTCTTTCACAAAATGACTAATATGGAAAAGTGAAATCAATATCAAATTGTTTACTGTCTCAAGGAGGGATACAGGGGGTTGGAAAGAAGAGAATTTGGGACTTGAAATTTAAAAAATATATTAAAAATAGTTTTTACATGTAATTGGAAAAATATGTATTTAAAAATGAAATTACTTCATTATCTATGGTATTTTTAGCAAAAATGTAGTTTCTCGGATTATCTCTTCTAAGTAGGTCAGAATTTGCTTTTGCTTTAGCTGACATTCTGATTGCTACCCCTTTCTTCTTTTTATACTTTAGCCAAAGCCTAATAGATTCTACTATAAACCCTTATTTTCACTTTATGTTTGTCTTTTTGTATCAAGTGTGTCTTTTATAAGCAACACATTGTTGGATTCTGATTTTCAATACATTTTGCTATCTGTTTTTGTTTTATGACTGAGTTCATCTCATTCACATACATAGTTATAATTGCTAATGGTGCATTTCCCTCCATCCTTTTTTCTTCTGTTAATACTTTCTTTCTCTTTTTGTCCTGTCCCTTGGTAATGAAAAGCAAAGTGGGACTTTTTGTTGTCTTTTGTTTGGAGTGCTTTTCAGTGCTAAGGCAATCAAATGCCTTTGACTCAGTCTTCCCTTTGTTTGTAGGAAGGCCCGCACCCTTTTGCTAGTTAGGTCACAAGAGGTATGAAGCCATTGAGAGGTGTGAAACCCTTGAGAGCTGTGAAGGGCTCTGACCCTGAAGAAGTGTACATATACTCTGAGGTCAGCATTTTGTTTGGGGCTTGCTCACTGGAAAAGTGTTGGTGTGGATACTCTGGGTAGATGTTAAGGAGCCCCCTGGCTTTGAAAATCCAGATGTTGGTGTTTCTCTGTCTTGTAACTGCTTATGTATTGCTTGGACAGACAGCTAGAAGCCTGTCTGCTGATTTCTGTTATTTTGCTGTTTATATAATTTCTGCTTGTAATTTCTGGTTGTGTTTTCTCTGAATTTCAGGGTGGTTACTTTTTCCCTGAACTGCGTGAAAGATATATGTATGTTTGAATAAAGTGAGATTGTTAACTCCTTAAAGTTTCTTGCCTTAGAAAAGCTAGTAGCACTCCTGTGTGCTGGTATTATTGGCTTTACACATCCACAGCAGCTGCTAGCAATATTGTTGTTACACCCCTTTCAGAAATCTTTTTTTTTTTTTTGGCTTCTCTCTTGAAACTGTGACTTCTTATTTAATATGGACATTGGAGGTGCCAAATAGCAACCAATGGACTTAATGTCTGTTCAGGGTCCTTGTAATACCTTTCTGACCAATCTCTTCCACCCCCCCCACCCCCGCCCACCATACTGTCTTTGGGCTGAGCACTTCCCAAGTTGCTGCTGGTGCTGCTTGTGTCACTGCCTCCTCTAAGGGTAACTGATAATGTTGCACCCATGTTCACTCCCAACTGGCCTCCAGGTATCATGACTCTTTCCTGGCCTCATCCCTTAGTTGTCGTAGACTGGAAAAAATGTATCTCCCTCACTTTTTGTTGGTACTGCCTCTTCGGAATACAATCTGATGTTTTATTTAAGATTTATTTACAGGAGAATTTGGGGAGAGTTCAGCTGAATTGTTACCTCTACTCTACCACTTTAACTCTGCCCCCTCACATAGAATTTAATGGTTGATGCATTTTCATCGCGAATAATGTTCTCTTTCTGCTATGTTCCTTAACAGAAGTATTCTGAATCAATATCCAGGATTATATCTTACCTCTTCTGGAGATCTAGTTACCTTTGGATAGGTCAAAATATAAAGCTAGACACCACACACATCAATCACTGGTCCAGTTTTGTCATTTGTACTTTCACAATGATTCTCATATATGTTACTTTTTTCTATTAACAATCCTAATTCAACTCTCATAATCTCCTGTCATGATTACCTATTCTACAAATAGCTGACAATAATTTCCTAAAGTGCAGGTGTGATCACTCAGTTGTCAATACAATTAAAGTTAGGAGACACTTAAAATCTCTGCGATCAAAAATTCACTCCTTTTTTTTGTTTAAAACCCTTTGCAATCTGGTCTTGACTTACCTTTCTAGACTTATTATATGATACTCTCCATGTATAAAATAGGCAAGAAAAATAAGTCTTATTTTTTTCTCATATGGTACCCTCCAAAATCCATTTCTGTTCCTTTACTATGGCTGTTCTCCCTGCCTGGAATACATGTACATTATTTATGTCTCTGACCCAAAAAACTTTTACTTTCCTTCCAGGCTCATTTCAAGCAACATTTTTAAAAATGTATCTTCCATAGTTACTCAGTGATGAGTTGGAAAATATTAAGCTGGAAGTTCAGCCACTGAAATCTTTATCTCAAAACTAACTGATATTGTAGCTTTAATTGGATCTGTTTTAATGATGTGGTACAGTTTTCTCCTCCTCAGGCAACCTGGTGGTCCTTTGGCCTAGAAACTCATAATATTATAACCAGACTTAATGAAGACACTCAATTGACTCAATATTATTGCAGATCATACATAAAGTTATAATTAGAGCCTAAGTGATCCACCAATCTGTTTTCCCTTCACCAAGGAATATAGGAATGTACACCCATTTATGGCCCAAAGTACATCCTAAATGCAGTCTTTCCCAATATTCCAAATTGTGTCTATTTTATTTATACTTGTATATGTGTACATACAAAATATTCATGTAGGGGTGTATTGTGAGTACACCATGTTATTCCCAAAACACTTCCTCTTACATTGGAGGACCCAAGTGCTCTCTCTTTGCAAGATGTGCAAGCTTAATTATGTCCTACATGAAGTCTTTCTGAAGGTGCCTCAACTACAAGGACATGAATTTTAGATGTGAAGAGTAAGATTTGAAGAAATAATGTATCTCTGTCATTCCTGGTCTCATTGGCTTGTCTTTTCCCCACCTCTACTCCCATTATGGTAGTTGCCAGCACTAGAATATATATTCCAATAAGATACACACACACACACACATACATACATATATACACACATATATACATACACAAACACATGCATACATATATATATATGTATATGTATGTGTGCATATATTTCCAAAAGCAGAGTCCCATTCTTCATGTGACACTCTTTTTTGTGTTTGTTTTTATGTAAATAGTATTTTTTTCTTTGTTAATTACATTTTTTTTTTAGTTTTCAACATTCAGTTCCATAAGCTTTAGAGTTTTAAATTTTCTCTGCCTCCCTCCCTTTCCCTCCCTTCTACCCAAGATACCATGCAATCTAATATAGGCTCTACATGTATATTCATATCAAATATATTTTCACATGCATCATGTTGTAAAGAAGAATTGGAACCAATAGGATGAAAGACAAGAAAGAAGAAGCAAAACAAAACAAGAGAGACAATGGGGAAAGAAGGGAAAGAGAGAAAGAGACAAAGAGAAAGAGAGAGAGAGAGAGAGAGAGAGAGAGAGAGAGAGAGAGAGAGAGAGAGAGAGAGCACAAATAGTATGCTTTGATCTGCATTCACACTCCCTAGTTCTTTCTCTGGATGTGAATAGCATTTTCCATCATAAGCCTTTTGGAGTTGTCTTAGAACCCTGCATTGCTGAGAAGAGCTAAATCTATTAAAGTGACTATTACTATGTACAATGTTCTCCTGGTTCTGCTCACCTCACTCAATATCAATTCATATACACCTTTCCATGTTTTTTTGAAGTCTGCCTGCTCATCATTTCTTATAGCAGATTAGTATTTCATTACATTCATAAGGCACAATTTGTTCAGCCATTCCCCAATTGACGGGTATTCCTTTAATTTCTTTTTCACCACACAATGAGCTAATATAAATATTTTGTACATATGTGCCCTTTTCCCATTTCTATGATCTCTTTGGTATACAGCCTTAGAAGTGGTATTGCTGTGTCAAAGGATATGCACATTTTTACAGCCTTTTGGGCGTACTCCCAAATTGCTCTCCAGAAGAGTTGAATCAGTTCACAAATCCACCAACAATGCATTAGTGTTCCAATTTTCCAAAATCTTCTCCAGGATTTATAATTTTCCTGTTTTGTCATGTTTGCCAATTAGATAGCTGTGATGTGGTACCTAAGAGTTGTTTTAATTTGCACTTCTCTAATCAATTCTGATTTAGAGCATATTTTCATATGACTATAGATATCTTTAATATCTTCCTCTGAAAACTGCCTGTCAGATTTTTTCATTTACATTTAAAGATAGTTTTAAACATTCATTTTTAATAAGATTTGAGTTTTAATTTTTTTTCTCCCTTCCTGCCTCCCATCCCCACTCCCCAAGATGAAAAGCAATCTGGTATGGCTTATACATGTGTAATCGCACAAACATATTTTCACATTGCTCATGTTGAGAAAGAAGAAACAGAGCAAAAGGGAAAAGCCAAAAAAAAAAAAGAAGGAAAAAAAAGGAAAATAGCATGCCTCACAATGTATTCAGATTCCATAGTTCTTTCTATCAATGTGGATAGCATTTCCCATCAGGAGCCTTTTGGAATTGTCTTGGATCATTGCAGTGCTGAGAAGAGCTAAGTCAATCATAGTCAATCATCATATAATGTTGCTGTTACACAGTACAGTTTTCTGGTTCTGCTTACTTCGCTCATCATCAATTCATGCAGGACTTTCAAAGTTGTTGTTCTTGTTGTCTTTTCCTCTGAAATCTGCAAGCTCATCATTTATTATAGTCCAATAGTATTTCACTACATTTATATATCACAACTTGTTCAGCCATTCCCCAACTGAAAAGCATTTCCTCAACTTCCAATTTGCCACCACAAAAGAGCTGCTATAGATATTATTGCACATGTAGGTCCTTTTTCCATTTCTTATGATCTCTTTGGGTGGTATTCCTGGATCAAAGGGTAAGCACAGTTTGATTGCCCATTGGGCACAGTTCCAAATTGCTCTCCAGAATGATTGGATCAGTTCACAACTCTACCAACAATGAATTAGTGTCCCAATTTCCCCACTTCTCCAACATTTATCATTTTCCCATTTTGTTATATTAGCCAATGTGATAGGTGTGAGGTGGTTCCTCAGAGTGGTTTTTATTTGCTTTTCTCTAACCAATGGTGATTTAGAGTATTTTTTTCATATGTCTATAGATACCTTCAATTTCTTCTTTTGAAAACTGCCTTTTTAAATCCAGAAGGGATTTATTTCAACAAAGCTAATGGCACTTAGCTGTTAACTTACCAGTTATGCAATTATCTCAGGTAGTTTTTTTTTTCAGTCAGTTCTCTAGGATTCTTTAAATGTAGTATCATATCATCTGCAAAGAGTTATAGTTTTGTTTCCTCATTGCATGGTCTAATTCTTTCAATTTATTTTCCTTCTCTTATTGCTAAAGCTAACATTTCTAGTACTTTAAAAATCTTTGTGGTGAAGGGCATCGTTGTTTCACTCCTGATCTTATTGGGAAAGCTTTTAGCTTATACCCATTACAGATAATGCTTGCTGCTGGTTTTAGATAGTTAGCACTCATCTTTTTAAGGAAAGCTCCATTATTCCTATTTCTTTAGTGTTTTTAATAGGAATCAATGCTGTATTTTGTCAAAAACTTTTTCTGCATATATTGAGATAATCTCATATTTTCTGTTAGTTTTATCATTGTTATGGTTATTACCCTCATAGTTTTGCTAATATTTAACCAGGTCTGCATTACTAGTATAAATTCCACATGGATATGGAGTATTATACTGGCAATAAATAGCTAAAATGCTGTTATTAATATTTTATCTCAAATCTTTGCATGAATATTCATTAAGGAAATTTGTCTCTAATTTTCTTTCTCTGTTTTGACTCTTCCTGTTTTAGATATGAGCACCATATCTATGTCATAAAAGGAATTTGGTAGCAATCATTCTTCACACATTTTCCAAATAATTTATACAGTATTGGAATTAGTTGTTTCTTCCATATTTGGTAAAATTCACTTGTAAATCCATCTAGCCCTGGATTTTTCTTAGGGAGTTTATTGATGGCATGGTAGCTTTTTTTCTGAAATGTGGTTATAGTTTATTTCCTCATTTTTTAATCTGGGCAATTCATATTTTTGTAAATATTCATCCATTTCACTTAGATCATCAGATTTTTTTGGCATGCAGTTGGGAAAAATAGATCCTAATTATTGCTTTAATATTTTCTTTATTGTTGGTGAATTCATTCTTTTTATTTTTGATACTTGCAATTTGATTTTCTTCTTTCCTTTTTAATTAAATTCACCAAAGTTTTAATATATTTTATTATTGTCTTCATAAAACTTAGTTTTATTTATTAGCTCAATAAGTTCCTAAATTTCAATTTAATTAATGTCTTCTTTGATTTTCAGAATTTCTAGTTTGTTATTTAATTCAGAATTTTAATTTGTTCTGTTTATAGCTGTTTCAGATGCATATCCAATTCATTGATCTCATCTTTCTATTTCTTATTTATGTAAGATTTTAGAGAGGCAAAATTTTCTTTAAGGGCTACTTTGGCTGCATACCATAAGTTTTACTATGCTGTCTCATTATTGTCTTTCTTTTTGATGATTTTTTAAATTTTTCCTATGATTTGATGGACCCACTCATTCTTTAGGGTTAGATTATTTAGTTTCCAGATAGTTTTTAACCTATCTTTTTTGACACTTTATTACACATAATTTTTATTGCATCATGATCTAAAAAGGATGCATTTAATATTTCTGCCCTTCTGCATTGGATTGTCAGTATTTTATGTTGTAATAAATGGTGAATTTTTATGTAGGTGCCATGTAGTACTGAGAAAAAAATATATATTCCTCTCTTTTCCCATTCATTTTTCTTTGTAGGATTATCATATCTTCTTTTTCTAAAATTCTATTTACCTCCTTGACTTCTTTATTGTTTACATTGTGATTAGATTTACCTAGTTCTGAGAGGTGGAGCTTGAGGTCTACCAGTAGTATAATTTTACTATTTCTTCTTGTAATTCACTCTTCTCCTCTAATTATTTGGATGCTATACCAGTTGGTTCATATATATCTAATATTGATATTATCACAATGTATATATTACCTTTTAACAAGATGTAGTTTACTTCCTTTTCTCTTTTAATTAGATGTTTGCTTTTGTTTTGTCTGAGATCAGGAATGTTACCCCTGCTTATTTTTTTTCTTACTTCAGCTGATGCATAACATTTTGCTGCCACCTTTTACCTCTGTATGTGTGTCCCTATGCTTCAGCTTTGTTTCTCGTAAACAACATTACATAGGATTCCAGTTTTTAATCCACTCTACTTCATTTTATGGGAGAGTTCATACCATTCATATTCACAGGTGTGATTACTATGTATTTCCCTCCATCTCATTTTCCCTCTCTTTATACTTTAATTTCCCCTTTAACCTTTCTCTCTTTAGCAGAGGTTTGTTTCAGACCACCACCTACCCCAATCCGCCCTCATTTCTATGTGACTGCCTCCCCTTCTTTCCACTTTGCATTCCTTCTTCTGCCCTCCCTTCTATTATCCCTGTCCCTTTCTATTTCCTCCCTTTTTCCCCTATGACTTCCCTATAGGGTAAGAGACATTTCCATATCCAACTCAGTGTGTATTTTTTTCCTCATCTGAGAAAATTGGACGACAGTAAGGTTCGAACAATGCTCATCCCTCCCTTCCTTCCGGACACTGCAATAGGTATTTCATGCTTCTTCATGGGATATGACTTATCACATTTCTGCCTTCCCCTTTTCTTCTTCTAGTACAAACTTTTTTTAACCCTTAGTTATTTTTTTTTATCTTCACATCGAAGTCAACTTATACCCACATTGTCTAAGTATACTTCTAACTACCATAATTGAGATACAGTTCTTAGGAGTTAAAAGTATCACCTTACAATGTAGTAATAATTTAAACAATGTAAACCATGTTTTGTTGTTGTTTTGTTTTTATTTCCTTCCTTTGGTCCTTTTTATGAATCTCTTGAGTTTTTTTTTTTTTTGAAGATCAAGTTTTCTGTTCATCTCTGGTCTTTTCATGAAGAAAGCTTGAAAGTTTCCTATTTCATTTTCCCTGAAAGAATATGTTCCATTTGGCTTGGTCATTGATTTTTGGTTGTAATCTAGGCTCTTTTGGCTTCCAGAATATCACATTTCAAGCCCTCAGGTTTTCTTTGTTTTTAATGTAGAAGCTGCTAAGTCCTGCGTAATCCTGACTGTGGCTCCTTAATATTTGAATTGTTTCTTTCTAGCTACCTGCTGTGTTTCTTTGTTGATCTAATAATTCTGGAAATTGGTTACAATATTCCCTGCAATATTCATTTTGGGATCTCATTCCAGAAGTGATCATTGGATTCTTTTAATGACTATTTTAGCCTCTGCTTCTAGGATACCAGGGCAGTTTTCCTTGATAATATATTGAAAAATGCTTTGCAGGCTCATTTTTTATTATGGCTTTCAGGGAGTCAAATCACTCTTAAATTATCTTTCCTGGATCTGTTTTCCTGGTCAGATGTTTTTCCAATGAGGTGTTTTACATTTTCTACCTTTTTTTATTCTTTTCATTTTGTTTGACTGGTTTTGGCATCTCATAAAGTCATTAGCTTCTACTTGCCCAATTCCAATTTTGCAGGAATTATTTTCTCCAATTGCCTTTTTACCTCCTTTTTCCATTTGACCAATTCTACTTTCAAAGGGGTTGTTCTCTTCCATGGATTTTTTTTTCCTATTTGGCCAATTCCATATTTTAAGGAGTTGTTTTTGTTTTTTTTCCCCAGCCAATTTTTGTGCTTCCTTTTCCAAACTGTTGACTCATTTTTTAATAATTGTTTTCTCTGACTATTATTTCCTTTCTCAATTTTTCTCCTTTATCTCTTATTTGATTTTTTTAAAATCATTTTTGAGCTCATTCAAGAGGACTTTTTGGACTTGAGACCAATTCATATTCCCCTATGAGGATTCACATGTAGGAATTTTCACATTGTTGTCTTCTGAGTTTGTGTTTTGACCTTCCCTCTCCCCATAGTAGCTTCCTATGGTCAGGACAATTTTTTTTTGTTTGTTTTTGCTCATTTTTTAGAAGTTGAGTTCTGCTCCTGGAGTATAGGGGTTACTCTCCTAAGCTTCTTGCACTTGGTTCCAGTGGCCTAGTCACTGGCTATATGCACTGGGGCCTCTAGGGTAGCCCAGCCCAATCTGTGCTCAAGGTTCTGGAGCTGTCTGTGCTGGGGATAGATGCTTTACAGATGGTCTACTATGTCATTGGCCTGTCGAGCCAGAATCTTGGGGCCTCAATTGCTGATCTGTGCTGTGGCTAAGAGCCTGAATTGCGTGGGTCTTGCCTGGATATTGCCTATGGTGGGCTGTACACCCCTTTTACCCAAGTGAGTCAAACATTTCCTGAAATCCTTCTAAGTTATCTTGTGCTTGAAAAATTGTTTCACTCTATTTTTCTATGAATTCTGTCATACCAGAATTCTTTTAGATGCTTGATTTAATGTTTTATTTTTCAGAGGGGAAACCTTTGGAAAGCTCAAGTAATTTCTTGCCCTCTCTCCTTCAGTTTGACCTGTGTCTGTTCTTTATTTTAAATTCCTTCTTATACTGGGATTTGTCAAACTTCTTGGCCCTGGGCTCAAGAAAAGGGCATTTAACCTTTCATTGTGCGTCTCTACTTATTCCTGATGAATTGTCTCCTTTTCATTCATCTCAGCACCTTGCCTGGAGGTTGGAATTGTGGGCTTTGTCTTTTTTCTCCCAGATTCTTTCCCCTTCCTTTTCTCTGATTTCATCTTCTTGTCTCCCTCAGTTATAAATTAAGTATTTTGAAGACAGAGAGCATAATACTTTTTTATTACTGTATCCTGAGAACCTTTCATATGGCAGTTCCTTAATAAATAATTATCGATTGATTGCAGGTTGAATGGATTCAATAAGCCCGTTTGTGTTTATTAAGTGCCTACTGAATAACAGACACTATTTTCAGTGACTTTGATTAAAAAGTAGAAATGAATATTTCCTGCCCTAAGGGAGATTACATTCTAAAACATGATTGAACTTTACCCTTTATTTGAAATAGCTCATCCCATCCTAATAGAATACTCTTATCCAGGCAGCATAGGTCAGCCACGCAGACAAATTCATTGTATTTGTCTATGTGATCAATAAAGTAAGATCAAGGATATGGGTGAATTGAGAAAATGCCTGGTTGGCACTTCCTCCCTTCCATTGACCAGAAGAAATATTTGAAAAGTAAAAATGTCTTAGTAATGGAATGCATATGATAAACATTGATTCTTTATTAAAAATGCAGTTTTATCTATCTGTTACAAAACCTAGTTCTTCTGATACCTAGCTGCTTTACCCTAATTAAATGTTTTGATATGATTGTGCTTTGTATTTTATAGAGTATTTTCCCATCACGGAGCCCAGGAGACATCTAAAATTATTGTAATCCCTATTTCATAGGTGAAAATTCTGAGATAAAGCTTTGTTAACTGATTTCAACACTGTTACAGAGGCAAATCATCTCACTGAATGAAACTTAAATGTGGACTCTGTGTTCAAGTCATTGTTCAGCATCTCAGGAAACTCTATAATGCTCCTAATTTGGAGATGAATTCTCAAAATGATTGATACAAGGTATTTCCACACTGAGAATTTCCCACAATGATGAAACTGAATAAAACTGGTCCAGACCAAAGCAATGGGAAAACAAGCTTAGTTGAAGTGATGGAAATAAGAGCCGGTATTAAAAGTCAGGCCCCCTCATTCTGAGAGTACCAGCAAGTTTGTAGGATTTTGGGAAGAATCAATGAGTGTGTGTTTCTATATCTATATCTACATCTATATCTACATCTACATCTACATCTACATCTATATCTGTATCTATATCTATATCTGTTTATATCTATATATAATGAGTGTGTGTTTGTATATACATATACATGTATACACATGCAAATATGTGTGTGGGGGTGTGGGGGTATTTATATGTTTGTATGTGTGGGGGTGTGTAGACACACATATACATACATATATATATATATATACATATATATATATATAGTGTGTACGTGTGTGTATATATATGAGAGAGAGAGAAAGAAAGAGAGAGAGAGAGAGAGTGAGAGAGAGAGACAGAGAGAGAGAGAGAGAGAGAGAGAGAGAGAGAGAGAGGGAAAGAGGGGAGAGGAGAGGACAGGAGAGGACAGGAGAGACAGGTTTTTTGGCATACCTATATTGCTGAAATAATTCCTACCACTCTGATACTTCAGTGACTTTTCACTTTTCTGTTAGAAAAGTTCAACCTCACTTATACTCAGTAGAAAATTAATTTAGTACCTTGATTAATCAATTAATTGTTAGAAAGTGCATTGAGTGATATAAAAATGCAGAACAGTGAATCACTTTAAAGTCTCCATTGTAAATCTTCATGAACTTTAATCGATGAAATATGCTCATGAACTAGCTCATCTCATCTCAACTCATCAGTGAAAGAAAATTGAAAATGCAATTGTTTCCATTATTTAGTAAATTTATTTGCACTAATTTCATTTTTGAAAATTTAAAATCTCAAAAAACTTATCAAGATTCATAGAATAAAAGTACAGGAAGGAACAAAAATCAGGAATAATGTAATTTCATTTTGTTTTAATAAATTACAACTTTAAACATTGAAACCCTGTCCTAAGAATTGTCCTTGTATCATTTTCAGGTATATATATGACAAAATAATATTAGTCATAGAAAGAATTAGAATAGAGATTCTGTAGTCCAATACTTTCATGTTTTAGATGGAACAATTGGGGTCCAGATATATACATTGATTTACCCCAGGTCACGACTGGTTAATAACGTCTGAATCTTAGGGTTTAAGATACCAAGCAATTTTCTTTTCTGCTATTGAAATTATTGAAATCTATTGTAATAAATTATTTTAATGTTTTTGGTAACAGCCAATGAATTGCCATATTATAAATCTTGTTCAGACTTTTTTTTCAAAATATAGGGGATTCTAACTAACTCAACATCTTCAACAAACACTGTATAACTGCTTTTTGGCCATGTTATCAAGGGAATCAGCCTAAATAAATGTTCTTTGAAGTTCTCTGTTCAAGCAAAGTCAACCATCATTTGTTAAGTGATTATTTCATGTCAGGCCTTATGTTAACTGTTGGATATTCAAAAACAAGCAGTCATCCAAGATGCCAGAGTGAAAACAGGGACTCATTTGAGCTGTTCCCCAAATCCCTCCAAAAACCATTAAAAACTATGCTAAATAAATTCTAGAGCTACAGAACCCACAAAATTACAGAGTGAAATAGGTCTCCAACCTAAGGTGGCCTGGATGGTCCCTGGGAATGGTCTATCACACCGTGTGGGGAGCAGAGGATGGCCCAGCATGGGCAACATCAGAAGGGACCAGGCCAGAGTAGATCAAGCAGAGCAGGCCTCAGGGCACTGAATCACTGGCAGTTGTGGAAGTTTCCAGATTTCTCTGCCCACAAACACCAAAGACTATTTAGCAAGTCAGTGGGAATACTGTTGGACCTGGGCCAGACAAGTGCATGGTCTAGCCCCCAGCCCCAGAGTGGTAGAGGTGGCTACAGCTGCAGCAGCTGCTTTGGTGCTCCAGGCCCACAGACAGTGGAGGGAATCGAGGTGGCTGATCAGAGAAGGAGTGCAAGGATTTCTTTGCTAGAACAAAGGCAGCTTTCATTTGCTTTGTCCTGCTTGGATCTAGGTTACAGTCCTTGTTGGCAGTCCTGTGGGGGAATTGGAGTGCTGGTGTGGTGGAGCCTATTGTGGTTTTGGAGAGGGAGTCTTCCTGCTTATTACATGGCCAAAGAGAGTGTGTGCACTCACAGACCAGAGCATAGGCCAAGAGAGGAGCATCATACCACCTCAGAATAAAAGTAGCCCTGAAAACAGCAGCGAAAAACACTTGAACCTTGGGACAAAGCCTTCCCCACTCTGGAAGCAGTCATACCTTGACAAAGAGTTCAAAAGTCAAGTAATTGTCTGGGGAAATGATCAGGCAATGTAAAACAACTGACTATAGAATTTTTCTTTGGTGACAAAGAAGATCAAAACATACAGCCAGAAGAAGTCAACAAAGTCAAAGATCCCACATCAAAAGCCTCCAAGAAAAATACAAATTTGTCTCAGGCCATGGAAGAGCCCAAATAGGATTTTGAAGGTCAAGTAAGAGAAGTAGAGGAAAAATTGGTAAGTAAAAAGAATAGTGCGAGAAAATCATGAAAAATGATTCAATGACTTGCTAAAGGAGACCCAAAAATATTGAAGAAAATAACACCTTAAAAATAGACTAATGCTAATGGCAAAAGTCCTCCAAAAAGTCAATGAGGAGAAGAATGCCTTAAAAGGCAGAATTAAGCAAATGGAAAAGAAGGTCCAAAAGACCACTGAAGAAAATACTACCTTAAAAATTATAATGTGGCAAGTGGAAGCTAGTGACCTAAAGAAAAATCAAGAAATTATAAAGCAGAACCAAAAGAATGAAAAAAAAACAAGGAAGATAATGTGAAATGTCTGATTGGAAAAACCATTGACCTGGAGAATAGATCCAGGGGAGATAACGTAAACATTATTACACTACCTGAAATACATGATTGAAAAAGAGCCTAGACAATGTCTTTCAATAAATTACCAAGGAAAACTGCCTTGATATTCTAGAATCAGAGGTTAAAGTAGAAATGGAAAGAATCCACTGATCACCTCCTGAAAAAGATCCTAAAAAGAAAACTCCTAGAAATATTGTAGCCAAATTCCAGAGTTCCCAGGTCAAGGAGAAAATATTACAAACAACCAGAAAGAAACAATTTGAGTATTATAAAAACACAATTAGGGTAACACAACATCTAGCAGCTTCTACAGTAAGGGATCCAAGGACTTGGAATATGATATTCTGGAGGTCAAAGGAGCTAGGATGAAAACCAAGAATCATCTGTCCAGCAAAACTGAGTATAATACCTGAGTGCAAAATATGGGCTTTCAATGAAATAGAAGTCTTTCAAGGATTATTGATCAAAAAACCATAGCTGAGTAGGAAATTTGATTTTAAATACAAAAATCAAGAGAAGCATGAAAAAGTAAACAAGAAAGAGAAATTATAAGGGACTTACTAAAGTTGAATTGTTTTGTTTACATTCCTACATGGAAAGTTGATATTTATAACTCATGAGACCTTTCTCAGTAGGAATATACATATATATAAACAGAGGGCAAAGAGTGCATTGAATATGAAGGGATGATATCTAAAAAAATAAAATTAACATGTGATAGAGGAATATATTGGGAAAAGGAGGAAGAGAGATATAGAGTAGGGTAAATTATCTTACATAAAAGTGGCAAGATAAAGCTCTTGTAATAGTAGGGAAGAGGGGGTAGGTGAAAGGGAATGAGTGAATCATGCTCTCTTCAGATTTGCCTTAAGGAGGGAATAGTATATACACTCAATTGGGTATCTTATCCTGCAGCAAAGTAGGGGGAAGTTGATAAGAGGGGTGGAATGATAGAAGGGAGGGCAGATTGGGGAAAGAGACAGTCAAAAGCAAACATTTTTTAAAAAGGACAGGGTCAAAGGAGAAAATTGAATAAAGAGGGACAGGATAGGATGGAGGGAAATATAGTTAGTCTTTCAGTACTATCATTGAAGTGTTTCACATAACAATACATGTATAACCTATATTGAATTGCTTGCCTTCTCAAGGAGGGTGGGTGGGAAGGGATGAAAGGAGGGAATTTGGAACTCAAAGTTCTAAAAACACATAGTAAAAAATGCTTGTTTTTTATGTGCAACTGATGAATAAGATATACAGGTAATGGATATAGAAATCTATCTTGCCCTACAAGAAAGTAAAGGGAAAGGCAATGGGGGGGGGCGAGGAGTGGGGTGATATAAGGGAGGACAGACTGGGGTGGGAGCAGGGTAGAGATGGGGATAAAATTTGTAACTCAAAACCTTGTGGAAATAAAAGTTGAAAACTAAAAATAAATTTCAAAAAATAAAATAAAAATAAAAAATAATCAAAATAAAGGTAAAAAAAATAGGAAAAAAAAGTTCCTGCAATTAAAAAGTTTAAATTCTAAAGGGGAAAACACTACACTAAAGGCAGATGAAAAAATGAGGTACCAATGCAGGATCATAGTGATGATATCCATGCAAAGATATCTGGGTTTTGTAGGACATTAGTCCAAAGTGACTTATCAATGAGTAAAGAGGACCACAAGGAAGAATGGAGACAACAGCTGAGATATGGTGGTAAAATCTTGATTATTTCATGACGTCTTCAATGTATGTTTGCTTGTTATAGTAAATTAACTAATAACAAAAACAGGAATACATTTACATATTGCCTGGACGTTTTCAAGTAACTTTTAACTCTCATTTAAATCTTACCACAAATTCGTTAACACAGTTCTTGTTATTTTTTTTTAAATAGATGACGACATCAACTGAGAGGGGAAGGTAAGTGGCACGGTTCATAGAGCATTGGGAGATGAGACTCATTGCAAAAGACCCTGATATTGGGAAAGATTGAAGGAAAAAGGTGGAAAATGAGGGTTGTAGAGGATGAGATGGATAAATACTACCATGCAAACAGTGAACATGAACTTGGGTAAATTTTGAGAGACAGTGGAGATGGAAAGTCCTGGGTGCTATGTTCCATGGAATCACAAACAGCCGGATATGATTGAATGACAACAAAGACTGAGAAAGAAAGTGATTTGCTCTTGATCATCCAGTTATTTAGTGAGAGATAGGATTTGATAAATTGTTCTGACATTAAGACCAAATCTCTACTCATTTTGTCTTCTTTCCCTCCATGACATTAATTTAGAAACTTATTTCTAGTTATTAAATAGAAATTTAACCATTTGATGGAGAGTTGAAGACTTTAACTTCTTTTTTCAAATTGTTCAAACAGTATACTGCTTATCAGACCTATGACATAATATGGACAAATTACTTTAATGTGGATGAAATTCAATTTAATCCCTTTCCCTACTTTTAATAGCCAAAGATGTTGGGTTAAGGAGAAAGCTGAATTAGTTGAGTAAAATTAAGTATTGGCACAATGTGTGGCCTTCACTTAATCTTTTCCCCTTGTTTCTCTTAAACTAATTTAAAAGATTTCTTAAGCACACTGCCAAATAATAGTGCTATATGTTAAGACTGAGATAATTTGCATCACATTGTACTAGAAATAGCTCAACTAAAACCCTACCAACCAGTAGAATCAATTGGCTACACAACAGAAATCTCTACAGGATATTTTGAAGATCAATTTAAAGTAATTTTCTTTGGAATGTCATTTGAAATATAGAGTTGGGAGAGAGAGAGAGAGAGAAAGAGAGAGAGAGAGAGAGAGAGAGAGAGAGAGAGAGAGAGAGAGAGAGAGAGAGAGAGACTCGTATTTTGGATATGAGTTATTTTTTTTCTTTTTATTTATCCTGAAGAACTGTCATCTCTGAAATGCTAATAAATTGGATTCCATTTATAAGCAGGGATCTTCAGAGTACTCTAGTTTCAAATAAATGCAAATGATATGCACCTGAAGTTTATTAGTTTCCCTTAGTGGCATTGATGACTAATTTGGAGGCTGGTTTTGGGTTCCTTTTTTCTTCTCATTACTAGAATTACATCTAATCTTTCATGAACTATGTGGCAAACTCTCCATATGGGAAAGAGGCTCATTCCTGAATTTGTGTTTGTTAGGATGGGTAATGCCATTTCAAGAATGTGTTATAACATTTACAGCACAATCGAGATTTATTAAAACTACTCCACAGAGCACCATTGTAAAGAATTTATGAACTGTAAAACTGCTATAAAGGTCACTTGAGATGCAAAAGTTTAATTTGGAGTATCACGTTGTGGTAGAGAACTGCTAAACTCAATTCTTGTTTAAACAAATGGTTTCAGGATATTTGTCTCAAACTGTGTGGGTTATGAAATTCATGGGGAGGAGGAGCCTAAATGTTATCAAGTATTAAGATTTTTTGAGATTTATTTTTTGCTAGTCCTAAACTCATCTCATAAAAATAAGCAAAATTTGTGTATTGATATATGTATGTGTATATGATATATGTATGTACACAAACTTATATCAGACAACACACACATATATACATATATGTGAAGTGTGTGTATCTAATCTCATTTTTGTGAAATTTCCTGCTTTTAAATAGTGTTTTGTATAGCATTAAAGCCAACACAGATATCAAGTTTTAATACTTCAAGTTTTTTTTTTTTTTGTGCTTTCAATCACTAATCCAAAAGAGCAATAATATATAGCCATGAAGGCACACAAAGGAATAGTTCAACTAATTTAATATGTCAATATTTAGCGCAATATTTGGAAATATTTGTCTAATCCAGGCTGTAGTTAAAGATTATTTTTAAATCATTCATTTGAAAATCTAATTCATTCATCTAATTTTGTACAATGGAAAAATATGATATCAAGTAATAGTAAGAAAGTGGATGTTTTCAGCACCCTGGTCAGGGACAGCAATGAAACTCCAAGAAGCAAATTAAGTCAGCACCATAACAAGCAGCCATCAGGGAACTAGTTGTGAATGAACAGTGTGGTACTGCTTTATAGATATACAGAGACCATCCACAGTCATAAGAAGGCAGAAGAGTACAGTTTGCTGACACTGGTGATAAACATTAGATACTATTATGGATCGTTTGAGTAGTATTAATTGCTTTCTGAGAGGCACATAGACCCAGGTGAGCCTACAGGGCATATCTGTAACTAGCAATTTGAGCACAATCAGCAGAAACATTCCCAGGGCTAATAGTACAAAATAGTTTCTCAAATCAACTTTAAAATGCATGATGTGGAAACAATGCAAAAAAAGAAAGAAAATCAGTTAAGTGGGAAGGGGAATTAGTTGCTATTGAACAAGGGCTCTTAATATTTTTCACAGACCCCTTTGGCAATCTGTTGGAGGCTACTGAATACTTCTCAGAATATGTTTATGAGTAAAACATATAGCATTTCAAAAGAAAGCAAATATAGTGAAAAAATAACAAAATATTAAAGCTTTCAAGTTAATGGACTCCTTGAATCTATCCATAATGTCCATTTTCTAAATAAAAGGGCCTAGTACATGTATTTAACAGTTCTTCCACCTTATTACAGCTCTGCTCCAGATTTCAAGAAGAGTGTACCTGAATCATGATAATTCACTTTGACGATTTCAGTATCACCTTTAGGAAGAGAGCCATGAGAGCCATATGTACATCAATGTTTTCCCTTTCCCATCTTATCTGTGTATTGTGGTTATGCCTGGTAGTTCCCTAATGACTGGAAGGGACAGGTACTGGTAATAGATATATCTGTGTTAATAAAAAAGTAAACATGAAACAGCTGAAGCTGCAACTCTGATATGACATCTGTCTAAGACTCTCCATGCCTCTCATCAACCACAATGGTAGTTTGGATGCCTCAGACATGACACCCATATTGAGTTGTGAAAGTGAACTGGGATATAAGATATAAGATTGATTTATGATTGACAGTTTTCCATATGAGGGTTTTTGAAGGGCAATCAAGAGGATGTTAGCCACTTTCAACTCTTTGACAATGCATCCTAGCCATTATATATATATTATATGTATACATATATATAATATATGATATTATATATATAAGTATATATGATATATATGTATGTATTTTAAATGAAAAAAAAGTAGAGTGCACTTAATGGGTGGAAGGGCAACTGGGTGGTACAATGGATAGAATGTTGGCCTGGAGTGAGGAAGACTCATCTTCATGAGTTCAAATATGGCCTCAGACACTTATTAGCTGTGTAATCCTGCCCAAGTCACTTAACAGTTTACCTCAGTTTCTCATCTGTTAAATGAGCTACATGAAGAAATGACAAACCTTTCCAGTATTCTTTGCCAAGAAAACCCCAAAGGTTGTCATGAAGAGTAGGACATGACTGAAAAATAACTAAACACAACACAATTAGGTGGTAGCTGGATGGTACAGTGGATAGAGTGCTGGGTCTAGAATCAGGAAGAGCTGAGTTCATATCTGGCATCAGTCACTTACTAGTTGCATGATCCTGGTCAAATCTCAATCTCTGCCTAAGTTTCTTCATCTATTAAATGGGGAAATTAATAGTAGCTACCTCTTAGTGCTGTTGTGAAATTCACATCATCTAATGATTGTAAAGCACTTAGCACAGTGACTGGCACATAGTAAGTACAGCATAAATTTTATTACCTATTTATCTTTATTCATGATAGTACAAATACATAAGATTTATTTAAATGAAAGAGACAAACAGAGGTTAAGTGAGTTGCCCAGGGTCACATAGTTAACCAGAGGAAGGGATGAGACAAGAATAAGATTCTCCCAGTTTCTAGTCCAATTCTCTTTCTGGTTTACTTAAATGTACTACAATAAAGCTTTTAATAAGTATAGAACGCATGATCACAACTATTATATATGCTTGATGAACCCAAGATACATTAAAGGAACTGTTTCATAAATTAGGGTACAATGACCAGCTTTTTACTAGGCCAAAATGCCTCACAAGAAAATTGAACAGAATTTTACTTTAATCATCACCCTATTTACACTTGCTAGAAATCATACATCCTTCAGTTTCCAAACCCACCCTCGAAATGAAAGACAAAGTGCTTTGTGTGAAATGTAAGTTAAGAACAAAAAGCCAAAAGGAAAAAAATAATTAATCCACACAATAACTTTGTAATAAGGACACAATTTCTCAATATTTGTGAAAATTACAGTTGGTGTCCCAGACAACCTACTCCAAGGCCAAACCAATCCTCATGAATTGAAAGAAAAAATAAGCTTTAAAAGGATCAGGTTACCATCAATTCAGAAAGATGCTGTATTTATTTCCCATAAATCCAATTTCATGAAGCAGTTGAAGCAACAGCAGATGTTAATAACCCCAGTTTTACCCTATTTCCAAGGAGTGCCTTGGCTATACCCAGATATCCTACTTAGATAACTAAACAAATATCTAAATAATATACTTGGTCATTGGGTAGGGGGAATGAGAGAAGATAATAGAGACAAATATCTCCTATTCTGTATCCAATTGTATTGCTACTGTGAACAATTACAACGGTAATTAACACTTAGTTTTCTTATGCCATTTTCTATTGATTGTCTTTCTATGACACTATGATACTAAGGGCTCCTGGGAATCCCATCTTAAAAGATTTGAGCATATGATAAATTGGAAGCATAGGGATAGCATCAGTCACACACACACACACACAAAAAAAAAAAAAAAAACTACAGGGACTAAGAAAGGCCTTCTGAAGGATGTGACATTTGACCTGAATTTTTAAAATGCTTAGGGCTATGAGAGGAAGAATTTGCAGGATTAATAGGGGAAAATATTTCAGCCACTTGGGACAAGCAATTTAGAGTAATAAAGTCATGTGTGAAGAGAAATAAGGAGTCCAGAGGGGCTATACCATAGGCCAATTGGAAAGGAGTAATTTGTAAGAAATATCGGGATGGGGGAGGGATAGATTACAAGAGTTAAATAAAAAATAGCATTGCTTAATGGAAAAAAAGAAAGGAATGAAAGCTTTTTTAAATGTAAAAATTTAAAGAGAAAAAAATAGAAGAAACAATTGCAGCACGTACAATTTTATGAACTTGAAAAAAGTTTTATGTAAAAATGATTAATGGGGGCAGCTACGTGGTGCAGTGAGTAGAGCACCAGCCCCAGAGTCAGGAGGACCTGAGCTCAAATCTGGCCTCAGACACTTGACACATGTACTAGCTGTGTAACCTTGGGCAAGTCACTTAACCCCAATTGCCCTGCCAAAAAAACAAAAAAAAAAGATTCACAAATCAAGATATAATCCTATTTTTTCTATCCAACTTTGAATAAGGAAATATTCTTTTTTTGTGTTAATGAAATTTATGTTAAAAATTACATTGTGACTTAAAATTTTAAATCTAACATGAAGTTACTCTCAGTCTCTTGTCTATGAGACTTTCATTCATTTATTTATTTTTATTACCAATTTATATGTTTATTCATTAATTCAATTACCTATCTAATAATTGATGTTTCTAGTTGTTTATTGATCTATTGGCTTATTTTAAGTGGCCTACATCCATAGTAATTCTATGCTTGGAATTGTAAAGTGACATGAGCAGGTCCAACAGAATATTCAATATAGTGACAGCAATAATGAAATGATGATCCCTTCAAAAATAGAATCAGGCAACTGGAAGCTAATAATTCCATGAGAAATCAAGAAAAAATAAAACAAAGTCAAAAGAAAGATAAAATAGAAAAAATATGAAATATCTCATTGGGAAAATTATTCACCTGAAAGATAGATTGAGGAGTGACAATTCAAGAATTATTTGAGTGATACGAACTCACTATTTCACAAAACTGTAGGGCAAACTGGGAAACAGCATGTAGAAATTTGGTATAGACCAATATTTTACTCCATATACCAAAATAAAGTCAAAATGGGTTCACAATTTAGATATAAAGGCTGATACCACAAGTAATTTGTGAGAGAAGGTAATAGTTTACCTGTCAGACTTATGAAGAAGGGAAGAATTTATGACTAAATGAGATAGCATTACAAAATCTAAAGTGGATAATTTTAAATAGGTTAAATTATAAAATCTTTGTACAAACAAAGTCAATGCAACCAAGATTAGGAGGGAAGCAGAAAATTGGGAAAGAATTTTTACAATCAGTGTCTCTGACAAAGACTTCATCTCTAAAATATACAGGGAACTGAATCAAATTTATAAAAATACAAGTCATTCCCCAATTGATAAATGGTCAAAGGATATAATCAGGCAATTTTCAGAGGAAGAAATCAAAGATATCTATAGTCATATGAAAAAATTCTCTAAAGTACTATTGATTAGAGAAATCCAAATCAAAACAACTCTCAGGTAATAACATCTCTCCTGTAAGATTTGCCAACATGTCAAAACAGGAAAATGGTAAATGCTGGAGAAGATGTGGGAAAATTGGAAAACTTTTCCATTGTTGGTGGAGTTGTGAACTGATCCATTCTGGAGAGCATTTGTATCTATGACCAAATGGCTATAAAAATGTGCATGCTCTTTGACCCAGCAATACCACTTCTAAGGCTATATCCCAAAGAGATCATACAAGGGTTAAAAGGAGCCATATGTATAAAAATATTTATACTGGCTCTTTTTGTTGTGGCAAAGAATTGGAAATCAAGGAGATGCCCATCAATTGGGGAATGGCTGAACAAATTTTGGTATATGAATATAATAGAATACTATTGTGCTATAAGAAATGAGAAGCAGATGGACTCCATAAGAACCTGGAAAGACATATATGATCTCACGATGAGTGAAGGGAGCAGAACGAGGAGAACATTATACACAACCACAGACACATTGCTTCTGTGATGACTAACTTCAATAGACTTGGCTCTTCTCAATAATGAAGGGTTCTAAAACAGTTACAAAAGATTCATGATGGAAAGTGCTATCCACATCCAAAGAAAGAATTATAGAGTCTGAATACATATTGAAGCAAACTATTTGCTTTCTCTCTCTTTATTATTTTATTTTATTTTTGATTCTGTTTCATCTTTCTCATGGTTCATTTCATTGATTATAATTCTTCTTTACAACTTGATTATTGGGAAAATAATGTGAAGGTATATATAGAGCCTATGTCAGATTACATGCCATCTTAAGGGGGTGGAGGAAAAGGACAGGGAAAAAATTGGAATTCAAAAAATTGTGGAAGTGCATGTTGTAAACTTAAAAAAAAATTAAAAAAATAAAAGTGAAAAAAATTATTTGATAACTTGAAAACCACAATCAAAAATGAGCCTTGACATTAAATATGTGCAATTACAAAGAATAATTGCCTGATATATTAGATAGAGAGAGTAAAATACAAAATGAAAGAGTCCACCAATACCCTCATGAAGAATAACTCAAAATAAAACTCCAAGGAATATTATAGCCAATTTCCTGAGCTTCCAGATAAAGAAGAAACTATTGCAAGCAGTCAAAAAGAAATAATTGAAATAACATGGAGCCACAGGCAGGATTGTGGAAGATTTATCATTTCCACATTAAAGGAATGGCATATAATATGCCAGAAGGTAAAGGAGCTCGGATTGCAATCAAGTATAAACTACCTGTAAAAGACTGAGTATACACCTTCAGAGGAAAAAAAAAATCAACATTTAAAGAAATAAAAGAATTTCAAGTATTTTTGATGAAAAGATAAGAGCTGAATAGAAAATCTGGTATTTAAACATAAGACTGAGACACATAAAAAGATAAATATGAAAGAGGAATCATAAGATAATCAATAATGTTAAACTGTATTCTATATAAAAAGATAGCTTTATCATTATTAGGGCAGTTAGAAACAGTCTACATAGAATATGCAAGAGTGAGTTGATTATGCTGGGGTGATCTCAAAATCTAATGTATGATAAAGAGGGGTGCCCTAAGAAAAGTAAAAGGTAGAATAGGGAAAATTATCTCAGATAAAAGAGCCATGTATAGAAGACCTTTTACAGTGGAGGGGAAGTAAGAGGGAGAGGCAGCACTTGTGCCTCAGTCCTATTGGAATTAGTATAAAAATGGAAGACTACATGCATGTATACATACATAGTCAGCTGAGTACAGAAATATATCTTGCCTAACAGGGAAGTAGGAGAAAGCGATAAGAGAAATGAGGGTAATGATACAAGGAAGGGTAGATTAAGGGAGAGAGTAATCAGAAGCAAAAAAAAAGTTTTTCAGGAGGAACAAGAAAAAAGAAAGAGAGACAGATAAACAGAAGAAAATAGGAGATGAAGGATGTTACTCTTATAATCATAAGTGTGAATGTCATGAACTCATCAAAACACAATCCAACAATATGTTGTTTGCAAGAGATACTTGAAACAGAAAGACATACAGAGAATTAAAATAAGAAGAGACAATGGAATCTATTATGCTTCAGCTGAAGTTAAATAGGAAGGGGTATCAATCATGACCTCAGATAAACTGAAAAGTAAAAAAAAAACCTAATTAAAAGAGATGATCAGGGAAACTAAATTTTCCTAAAAGTTACCATATTGCATTCTTGTTGCCTTTTAACCTTGGGAAAAGTAGTCAATAATATCATTTCTGAAAAGAATATCAACCAGGTGAACTATAAGGCTCACAATATATGCATCACCTCTGTGACTTCCAATAACAAAACCCTCATTCAAATAGCACTGCATTATGAGAATGTAAACTCCTTGATATGAGGAGCTGTCTTACTTTTATATTTGTTTTTCCAATGAATGAGAGGCAGCACAGCATCCTGGACAGAAAGCTGACATCAAAACTGGGAAGACCTGAGTTCAAAGATTGCCTTTAACCTATACTGCTGTGAATCCCTGGGCATTTCACTTGACTCCTAAGTTATCAAGATAATTCTTGAGGATGATAAGTTGTGGAGGTTAATGATCTGCATTGCTTGAGAAATTTCCTCGGCAGGGAGTTCCCTGTACTAACAAAATCAAGATCTAATTCCTATCCACTATCTCCAGTGCTTAGCACAGAGCCTGAAATAGACATTGGTAAGCCTGATTTTTGTTGTTGTTCATCGGAAACTATCACATGGTTAAAGGAAACAGCACAATGCTACTGTATTTTTGTGTTAATCCTCGGACTAGAGATTCCAAATCACTACACTGTTATCAATTATCCAGTAAACTGCATTGTTTTCTAGGTAAAATTAATAATTTTTGTCTTACCATTGTATATCTATTTCTATATCTTTAACGATGACTATATCTAGATATCTGGATGTAGCTATGTACACATTTACATATGCATGCATATATATATATATATATATATACACACACAATACAACATACATATACATATATGGTGTTTCTATATATGTACACATAAGATAGATAGATCATACATACATTGCAAATATATATGATCTTTCACTTAAAATTATGCTCCAAAACTTTATTTTGTAGATTATCCTGAGCATTAAATGTTTTAGCCAGAAGAGTGTACATCATGACTAATCTTATGACATTAAAGTATCTTATGACTTTTAAGTATCAACCTGCTCACACTCTCTCAATCTCTCTCTCTCTCTCTCTCTCTCTCTCTCTCTCTCTCAATCTCTCTTTATCTCTCTCTCCTTCCCTCTCCCCCCACCCAAGAACAAGTGTTTCTAAGTGCTGAGAGACTCAAAAGTGAGATATTTCTATGACATGAAAATTATATATAAAATACATCATTATATAGAAAATAATTGCAAATCCAATCCCCCTTTAACTGTATAGCAGCATATATCACATCACAATCTCTTCTCGAATACACACACACACATGTATGTATATATATACATATATATATATTACTATATGTGTGTATACACAGCACCATATTAGACAATTCAATAATTCAGAACATGCCATTGCTGATTACATACATCAATATATATACAAACATACACATATGAGTTTGTGCATACCCATTATAGTTGTGATATATGGTGATAGTTGGTTAAAGGAATATTAGATTTGCATTTATTTTCTATATAATTATATTTATATGAATTTTCTCATCAATAGAAAGAATGCTTCTTGTGACTAGTGAATGTTCATTTTTGTTCCTGTCTCTTTATCACCTAGGACAGTGTCTAGAACCTAAAAAGACCTAAATAAAGCTGTCTTAGCTAATTGATTAATGGACTGAGGAAAATCTAGATCCTTGAAATAAGAAATCTGTATAAGGTTTGTTCTGTAGCTTCCACTCATTGACCAAAACCAGAATCTGAGTTATAAAAATTAAAAGGTTTGTGGAGAGAAAAAAGGAAAAATGCCTTTTATTTTATTTTTCTTATGTCAAAAACCACTACATTTGTTATTTTATCATAAAACAGTGTCTTACCATAAAAAAATAATACCCTAGTTCATATGATTAGAAGGAAAGCTTTAAAAATAGCACATGCTGTTTTAAACTCATGGACATGACAGGTAACTTGCATGATTTCATACAATTTTATAATTCCTCTGTGAGCAAGTATTTTCTGGAACTGTCAGAGCAAGATGCTGGACTGAGTATCCAATGCATTTTCTCAACTGTTAAATTAGAAAACTGCTCCAAAGCATGACACATAGGAATGCATGTATGTTTGTTATCAGTGTGAAATAATATTCAGTCTCTAGCTTCACCAGTTTCTGTGGGTCAGGCCTTCGGTTATGATAGGGTTTACATTGAAATTAAGTTAACTAGATAAAATGGGAAAAGCCTTGAGTTTTACACTTAAACAAATAAATGCTTGCTCACTGTGAAAAAGCTAGTAACAAGATCAGATAAGGTCTCAGAATATCTATTCAATTATATCCATTTACTCTTTCAATCATTAGTTGGTTTAAAGTATTATATCATTAAACAATTAATTTCTAAATAAAATATTAATGCATGTGAATTAGGGATAAAAACTAGAGCTGTTATTACATTTGGTTAGGAAATTCTATCTACAAATCCAATTGTACCTTTTTTTCAACTTATAGGCTAACACAGTGGTCTAGAGCAGTAAGATGTTAAGTGATTTTCTCATGGACACACAGTCAATATGTGTCATTGACAAGCATGTTGTTTATTTATTATATGTGATTTATTATATGTGCAGAGTTAACTATTCATGAAATCTGTGAGTCCATCTATTCAGCGGATATCTCTAGTGATATGGATTGCATTTTGTCTGCTATTGTCCATGTGTTCATATAAATACACCATTATGCTCTGAGTCTTTTTCATATTTTCTTGACATCATAAGGATTCTAATAGAATACACATCACATCTAAAGTATGGCCCTTGTTCTTTCCAAAAAGTCTAATCATAATTATATAATAATCATTTCTAGTGTATACTCAGTAGGCAGGAGATGCAAGTATATACATGAAATACAATTTAACCCAATAATTGTTACATTTCACATCAGTTTGCTCTGTGAAGACAGCCAAGAAGTTGGAGTCTATTCTAAATAGGAAATTAAAACAGTATTGCAAATGAAAATCGAATAGTTCAGACATTGCCATTGTTGACCTCTGGGACTTCTTGGTTCAATGGAGATATTACTTAAAGGAAGAAATCTGAAGTTCTATTGGGCTAAGAAGTATATGTGGTCAATGACACTCTACTCAGATGCTTAGAACCACTAATGTGGGTAATGCCTGCCTACCATGTGGGAGTCCTCGAAATCATATATGACGAAACCCTGAGTCATTTGTTTGAATCATGTATACATTTTAATGCTGGTAGACAAGGGAAAATAATTAAAGCAAAGAAAAATAAATAGTTAGGGGCACAGAAATGTTTAATGATCCCCTAATGTGGGATTGCTGACATCACAATGATATAAGCCTTTATAGTCATGCAATAAATTCTCCCTTAGAATGATCAGGATCAAAAGTGATGTCTCTGAGCTAACAACTAGGACTTACAGTTCCAGTCATTTTTATCTTTTTTGTGTATGTTGGGGAACCCTAGGGTATATCAGCAGGTTCTCTCAGGTAAGACAGGTAAGTGACATACATGCTTGGCCTCTAAATGTGTTACAATCAAATAATACAATATGTGTAGCCAGAATAATTGGATTTAAGTCCAGCTCTCAATCTAACAGCAACAAGAAGCATTATTTCATGGAAAATTTGGTCATTGCATATCTCAGTGCATAAAATTTGCTCAACATATGCTTTGATTCTCAATAATTTCACATCAGTTAAAATTCATAATCCCTCAAGTCATCCTCGAAGGAAAAGTGAGAGTAAGAAGCTTGCAGTAAGTATGACACCAACTGTGGAAAAGAAGAAGGATTGGGATTTATTCTCCCTGTGTGACTCTCTATGAAAAAGAGCTTGCTGCCAATAGTAAATGTGCAGAACCTGGTATAGTGGTGAGACATGGAATTTATAGGAACAGACAAGTGTTAAAGCTTGATGCCAATGGATCCTATACCTACCTGATTGAATTTTGAAAAGGCAACTTTAGTTTGTATAACATTATTCTAGGGTGAAATGGTCAGGACTGGAATTACTAGAGGGATTTTGGTTTTTTTGAGATCTGTCATTACAAGATTTGCTGCATTTTGATGTTTAGAAAGACTGGTGTCTCCATTGAATAGAGCAGGTTATAGTTAGCTTGGGAAACTTCAAGTTTAATTCATTGTACCATCCTTTTAAAAGTGTTTTGTAAATACCTTTGCAAAATTATTTTCCATCCAAATTAAGAAAAAATATTTTAAATCTGAATTATTAAAATCTCTCTCCCAAACCAAAAAAAATTACACATATTTTGAGTCTATTCTTGATGAGGCTATTAGAAGGCATAAACAGTCTTTTAAAGCATTATTTCAAAGGAAACCACATCGTTACTCTGACACAATATGTGTGTTGACTTTCTCTTTTGACTATAAGCTCCTTGAAGTCAAGGGCTATTTTACATTTTTACTATTTGTGTTCTCAATGCTTAGCACAGTGCCTGATACGTAAAAAGATGCTCATAAAATGTTAGTTGGGTTAGATTAGATACAGTGCAAAGACAATGTAAAGCATATTAGACCCATGGAAATTTTTGCCTATTTATTATGAAAATGAAGCAAAACAAACTCATTGATTAGCCATATTAAATTATCTCTTTAAAGTTCATCTTCCAACATGGAATTTCCCATTCATAGTGCAAAATTATATAAAATTCTTTTCAACACATAACAACAGACAAAACTTTGTTTATGACCTAATTAATATCACGCAAACCATAAAATTATATCAATATGCATATACACACATATATGTATATGAATCAACAATTTTTTTTTGAAATGCATACTATGTACAAGGTATTACATTAGACTCTGTGGTTACAAAGATTAAGTTAAACAGACCATTCCCTTGAGTCACTTACATTTTAGATTGAAGAGATGAATATTTAAGTATATACAAAATACTTATTAGATAAAATGTGATTTTTGTGGGAAGGCACATGTATCCAGGGTATCAGAAAATACTTGTTGTAGAATGTATTACTCTTGAAGGAATTGAGGATATTGAGTTTTTGGGGGGCAGAGCCAAGATGGCTGGTGAAAACAATGTCTTACCGGAGCTCTCTCACAAGCTCTGTGAAATATCTATTAAAAAAAAGTAAATCTGAGCAGATTTGAGAGAGTTAGAAGCTGCTAGCAGTCTGAGTGGGGCAAATTTGCAGGAGAGTCCAAAAGGTTGACGGGATGGATCTGCAGGCTGGGACACAGCTCAGCCTGGGGAGCTGCCCCAGAGAGCACCAAAGTGGAAGCAGCTGTGGAAACCAACCAGTGAGACAGGCTGGGAGAAAGTTGGGTGCCTGAAACCAGCAGAGATCCCCAGGCCTCCCAACAAAGGATGGCAGTCTGTGGAAGCCACAAGAGGCAGCAGTACAAAGCCACCTACGTGAGACATCAACTCCTGAGGCTTGCAGCCCAAAGGTATGAAATGTCTCTTCTTGAACTTCCAGGAAACATAAGGGCCAGGTAAAAGGCTCTAATCCGTTCCTCCCCCCAACCTAGAGAATTCTTCAGGAAAAGTGCTGAAATAGAAGAGGCAGAAATGAGGCTTCAGTGTCCTAACAGTGGGAGTTCCTGAGTCCCAGAGGAGCAGAGTCAGCAGGGGTCAACACTAGGAGCCCAGACAAACCCTTGTACCCCCAGGGAAGTGGCAGACAACAACACAAACAACAAACAGCTGAGACCATTGCTGAAGAGCAGCAGTTCTGGAGAGCAGCCCCAGGGGAAGAGCAGACTTCAAGCAGCCAGAACCCTCCCCCACACATCAGTTACCTGAAGGCTATAATACACAAAGCCAGAAACAAGACTCACAATCCCCAGAACAATAAACCTGGGACAGAGAGCCCTAAGCCCCAAAAGCAGAAACTCACTGTAAAGCCAGGAAAAAGCTAAGCAACATAAAGAAGAATGCAAAAAAAAAAAAACCCAAGTACCATTGATTCTTTTTATGGAGACAGGCATGATCAAAATACCAATTTGGAAGAAGATAATCAATGGAGGATAAAAGGAAGAGGATAAAACAATGACACTACACCCACATTTGATACCTAAAAAGGGAATGTGAACTGGTCTCCAGCCAAAAAAAGCATTACTGGAAGAGCTAAAGGAGGATTTTCAAAACCAAATTTGGCAGGTAGAAGAAAAAATGGAAAAAAAAAATACCACCGATGAAATCAAGTACTTAAAAAATAAGATTGGTGAAATGGCTATGGAGATTCAGAATCTAAATAAAGAAAATGACACCCTGAAAGGTAGAAGCAACCAATTGGAAAAGGAGACTCAAAGGCAAAATGAAGGCAGCAACTGATTAAAAATTAGAACTGAGCAAGTAGAAGCCAATGACTCTATGAGGCATCAAGAAGTAGGAAAACAAAATGTAGAGAATGAAAAAATAGAAAAAAAATGTGAAATATCTGATTGGAAAAAAACAACTGACCTGAAAAATATACATGGGAGAGACAAGTTAAGAATTATTGGTCTACTGGAAATCCATGATGAACAAAAGAGCCTTGACAGTATCTTTGAAGAAATTATCAAAGATAACTGCCCAGAAGTCTTACAACCAGATGGTAAAAGAGTCATTGAAACAATCCACTGATCACCCCATGAAAGAGATCACAGATCGAAAACACCAAAAAACAATTACAGCCAAATTTCAGAATTACAAACCCAAGGAGAAATACTGCAAGCAGCCAAAAATAAACAATTCAATTATCTTGGAACTATAGTAAGGATCACACAGAATCTTTCAGCTTCTGCACTAAATGACAGGAGAAATTGGAATATCATATTCTGAAGGGCAAAGGAGCTGGGACTACAACCAAGGGTCAACTACCCAGCAAAATCAAGCATAATTTTTCAGGCAAGGAGATGGACATTTAATGAAATACAGGAATTCCAGACCTTCTGTTGAAAAGGCCAGAACTCAATGGAAAATTTGGTCTTCAAATACAAAAAGGTAAACGTGGGAAAAACCCCAACAAACCTTATTAATCAATAAGGGCAAATTATTTACATCTTTATATAGGATTGTATCATCTTGTGTATTGTATGTCTAGACATATATGTCAATCTTGAGAATAGTGAAGCTATTATGACAATTGAAAGGGATACACATAGACTGTGGATGTCTGTATAAAATAACTGATATGAGGATAAAAACGTAATTAAGAGATGCAAAGGGAGGGTTATGGGAGAAGAGGTAAGGAGGTAGTAGAAAAGGGTAAATTACATCAAACAAAGAGGCACAAAAACACATCATAGTAGAGGGAAAGAAGGGAGGGAGAAGAGCAGTGTTGCAGCTTTACAGTCATCGAATCTGATTCAAGAAAGGAATAATATACTCTGATATGTATAGAAATCTAACTTGTCTTACAGGCTGTAGGAAGGGAAAGGGGGGAAAAAGGGAGTGGGGTGGTCAGAAGGGAGGGAAGAATTAGCAAGTGAAAAATGGTAAGATAAGGGAGGGGAATCAAGAGGTAGGGTTACCTGAGGAAGTCAGCAGTCAAAAGCAAAACTTTGTTGAGGAGCAGAAGGGGAAAGGGAGAAATAAAGGCATAAACAGGGGGGAAATAGGATGGAGAAAAAAAAACACAGCTAGAAATCATAACTGTGAATGTGAATGGGATGAACTCTCCCATAAAATGGAAGCAGATAGCAGAATGGATTAAAAACCATAATTCTATAGTATGCTGCTCACAAGAAACACATTTGGAACAGAGGGATACACACAGGGTAAAGGTAAAAGGCTGGAGTAAAGTATATTGCACTTCAGCCAAAGTAAAAAAAAAAAAAAACCACAGGGGCAGCAATCCTAATCTCAGATAAATCAAAAATAAAGATAGATTTAATTAAAAGAGATAAGGAAGGACACTACATCCTGCTAAAAGGCACCATAAACAATGAAACAATATCATTGTTTAACATATTGGCCCCAAGTGTTATGGTATGCGAATTATTAGAGGAGAGATTAAGGGAGTTACAGGAAGAAATAGACAGCAAAACTATAATATTGGGAGACCTCAACCTGCCCCTCCTGAACTTGAAAAATCTAACCTCAATATAAATAAGAAAGAAGTTAAGGAGATGAACAGAATTTTTAAAAAGGCAGATATGATAGAACTCTGGAGAAAACTGAATGGGGATAAAAAGGAATATACTTTCCTCTCAGAGGTACATGGCACATACTCAAAAACTGACCATGTACTAGGGCATAAAAACATCACAATCCGGCTTCTGTTGCTGCCGTCGCTCAAGGACGGGGAGGGACCGATCCCGAGAAGCCGCTGCTGTCCGAGGATTGCAAAAATGCTTTGGAGTTTTTAACTGAATCAAAGAGAAAAATCCAGACTAGATCGGAGACTGTAAGAAGAGAAATAGTGGCAGGGGAGATTCAGTATCAATGCAGCAACAAAGAAGGCAACCAGAATTAGTGGAAGGAAATCTTCCTGTTTTTGTATTTCCTACCAAGCTGATATTTTATGCAGATGACCAGTCAACACACAAGCAGGTGTTGACACTGTATAATCCCTATGAATTTGCCCTAAAGTTCAAAGTTCCATGCACTACTCCCAATAAGTATGTTGTCGTTGATGCTGCCGGGGCAGTGAAGCCTCAATGCTGTGTAGATATCGTAATTCGTCAAAGAGATTTTTGGTCCTGCCACTATGATGTAATAGACAAATTCCGTCTCCAAGTTTCTGAGCAAACCCAGAGAGAGGCTTTAGGACGTAAAGAGATTATTGCTACCCTTCTTCCATCTGCCAAAGAACAACGAAAGGAAGCAAAAAGGATAAAGGAACATTTAACAGAAAGAATTCATGGATCCTCATCAATTTGTCCATTTGAGAAAGTTGAAAGGCAGCCTTGGAGTCAGGAAGACCTGAGTTCAAGCCCCACTTCTGATGTCCATTGCAGTGTGGCCGTAGAAAACAGGACTGTCTCATCAGGACCTAGTTTATTAACTGTTTTCATGGGAATAGTGTGCGTTGCAGCTCTGATGCTACCCACCTTGGGAGAAGTGGAATCCCTAGTGTCTCTCTACTTCCATTTAAGCGTGAATCAGAAATTAGTAGCTGCTTATGTTTTAGGTCTTATTACAATGGTTATACTCAGAATATGAACAAGGATGAAAATTGACTTGGGAAATACTTTTACCTTCTTCACATAATCATGACTGTGGACTGCCTTTGATTCTCATTTGGCTCATTAATATGTGACAGAAAACCTATCAGAGATTGAACATAATTACAAAAGTGTAATTTCGATATATATCTGTATAAATTGATGTATAACTTGTATTGGAAGGACGCAGGCACGTCGAGCTCATCATGTTACAGAATCCTATGATGGTTTTGTTGAGTGACTTCTGTGAAATGATTTGAAGAAATTGTCTTTTTATACCAATACCTTGTTGTACAAAAGACTTTTATTAAAGCAATGTTTGTTATTTGATTATCTTTCTCTAATTCACTTTGATTG
>CM053623.1:269991045-270006663 GCA_028646595.1 Phalanger gymnotis
CGGATGAAAAAAAGGAGGGCAGATGGGGATGAAGGTAATCAAAAACAAACACTTTCGAAAAGGGACAGGGTCAAGGGAGAAAATTCAATAAAGGGGGACAGGTTAGGAAGGAGCAAAATATAGTCAGTCTTTCACAAGATGAGTACTGTGGAAGGGTTATACATAATGATACACATGTGGCCTATGTTGAATTGCTTGACTTCTTAGGGAGGGTGAGTGGGAAGGGAAGAGGGGAGAGAATTTGGAACTCAAAGTTTTAAAAACAGATTTTCAAAAACAAAAAAAAATGTTCTTGCATGCAACTAGAAAAAAAAGATACACAGGCAATGGGGCATAGAAATTTATCTTGCCTTACAAGAAAGGAAGGGAAAGGGGGATGGGAGGGGAGTGGGGTGGCAGAAGGGTGGGCTGACTGGGGAACAGGGCAACCAGAATATGCGCCATCCTGGAGTGGCTGGGGAGGGTAGAAATGGGGAGAAAATTTGTAATTCAAACTCTTGTGAAAATCATTGCTGAGAACTAAATATATTAAATAAAACTTTAAAAAAAAGAAATACAGAATTATGCATTATATATAAAAAAAGAATAACATGAACTTCTAAGAAGCTTATCTCTTTTAAATTTAAATGGCATTGTATTTCTCATTCTGCCAAGCTGGAGTGGACATTCAAACCTTTCTCATTAGCTCTTTTTGCTACCTGTCTCTTCAAAGAGGCCTGAGGGTTTTTGAGTTCTTGCTCTTTCTTTCTTTTTCCTGCCATTCTACAATCTTTAATCTCACCTTCTTTTCCTATACTGCAAAATTTCAGTGGCTTCTTTCTCCTCAGAAACTCATTTTTTTACTTTAAAAATAACAACTCAACAAACTTTTAATAAATACATTATTTTAATAATAACTGCCTATAAATGGTTTTATGATTTTAGTCCATAAGAAAGGTTTTGATCTCTTAACTCTCAAGTTACATGCAAATGAACTGAGTAATATAACACCCTTCAGGCAATTAATCTGTCAGTCAATAGGAAGAGAGGTTGATAATTAGTTGTGGCTAAGAGAGGAGTGTTAGTGGAGAGTATTCCAATTTTCCCCGCAGAATTGGTGAATATATGGGGGTGAAGGCAAAAAAGGGTGGTACACTTGGTCCAGGGTCAGCTGTGGGAAGCAGACATCAATAGGAGCTAATAAATGGAGGGAGTGTGCAACCAAGTTTTCCAGATGAAAGGAAGTGAATAAATTCATAAATGAAAATGCTAGAGTTGGGCTATCCCAAAGGCAGCCATGGGCAGTGACTGATGCAGCCTGCCTACAAGCAGAAATTTACATAAATGCTTTAGTAAACAAAGCCAACCTACAACAGAGTACTCACTAAAATGGCAAATCAAAATATATTTTCTGTTGCTTCAATAAAAACCTAAGCTTGGATAGCCCTCTTCTAGAGGGTGCAGTAAGATAGATGTTCAGAGTAATATGGTACATGTATGGGGAAGAGTTGAGGAGAAAAAGCACAAAGGAAAAGAAATGGAAGAGGATTTGAGCATAGTCACTTCTAAGTGTCTGGTGATTAAGTTGGTTATTTCATTGGTTATTGTCCTTTGTGCCTGAAGAAGACCAATATGAAATCATTATGTTTGGGGTGAAGGTACAATGTTCCTGACTGGCTGATCAATATGAGCCTGATAGGCTCTACCACAAGTTGGGCACAAATAGTCAGAATGAATATTTGAGGAGAAATGTCTAAATTTATGCATCTATTGTTTCTTTAAAGGTACTGCAATTCTGCTTTGCTCATAAAGTGTCTCCTTCGATGTGGATATACCATGCTGGGTCATCCTATCAATGTCTTCAACGTCTCACAACAGATTTCAGAGTTCTTCAGGGAGACTTTGAGATTGTCATTATTTTGTATCTTTGGATTTCAATGTGAGCACTTGCCTTGTTTGAGTTCTCTGTAAAATAGTCTTTTGGGCAAACATACATTTGGCCTTTGAACAATATGACCAGCCCATCAGAATTGCTCTCTCTGCAGTAGAGTTTGAATGCTTGATGGTTCAGTATGAGAAAGTACCTCAGTGTCTGATACCATATCTTTCCAGATGATCTTCAGAATCTTTCTAAGGCAATCCAAATGGAAGTGCTTAGGCTTCCTGGCATGGTGCTGACATACTGCCCAAGTTTTAATGGCATACGTCAATGAAGTCAATACAATAGCTCTTTAGACCTTCAGTTTGGTAGGCAGTCTAACACTTCTTCTCTTCCACCATTTCCTTCAGAGCCTCACAAACACTGAGCTATAATAAGGATAGGAGAGTATAGTATAAGGATAGCAATATGTGGTGGTAATTTTCTAGCCATCAGGGTAATGATGGATGGCAGAGGAATTATAAATCTCATAGTCTTGATGGGTTGACATTATGAAAAAAATCCATAGGCATTCTGCAAATTCTAACTTTTCTTGGCTTACTGGGTTCACAAACCCCTCATTATACTGGATTTGTGCCCTCTTCCTGGAAAGTACTTTGTATAAATTTGTATGTATTTGTATATTTGTATATGGCCTTTCTTTTTCTATACAGAAAACTGTAAGTACTCTGAATTGAGCTCTTGGCATATATGTGTATGTATGTATGGGTGTGTATGTGTCTCCTTTTCTATCTCAAGTACATAACCAAGTGCCTGGCTTGGTTATAGTAGTCATTTGATGAATGCTTGTTAATTGGAATTACAACAAGATGTTAAAGAAGAACCAGAAAAAGATAACAAGGTAATATAATGATATAGGTTAGTAATGATACTAAAGAAGAATCAAATTCAGAGAAGTCAAGCAAGGAGAGACTCTGTCCCTCCAAATGGTCTATTTCTGCATAAAGGCCAGGCAAGTTAAAAAACTATAAAACAAAACAGAGTAAAACTCTTGGGCTTGCCAAGTGTTTCATTTGTTGATCTTAGAAAAGAGTATCACTTTGGGTATAATAGTGACTATGGAAACTAGATTACATGAGATTGTGGAGTGAGTAAATGGGTAGTAATTGTGGAGTGAGTAAATGGGTAGTAAGGAAATGGAGTAATTTAAGTATAACCTATTCTTGTTAGAAATTGAGGAAGATGAATAGATCACCTGTCCTGGAGTCAGGAGGACATGAGTGCAAATTCGGCCTCAGACACTTGACACACTTACTAGCTGTGTGACCTTGGGCAAGTATCTTAATCCAAATTGCCCTGCCTTCTTCCCTCAAAAAAAAAACTAATTGAGGAAGAGAAATTTTTAAGAATGGTATGGACAAGAAAAGATCTTTTGCTTGTTTGCTTACTGCACTGCAGGAGTTGCCTTTTGTAGACTTTAAAAGAGATAATAAAAGATAATAACAAACAGAATAATATTTAAAATCGGAGTCACAAAGAAAATGACAAATGGATGAAGTGAAGAGACGGGAGGAAAACTACATGTAAAATACCAGCTTTGTCATGTAGCATGTTACTATATTCTCCAAGGTTCAGAGGAAAGGAGGAAAATGTAAGTGAAAGCCTAAAGAAGATTTGAAGTATAGAGAAGGGGAGATAAGTGAGTTAATGATTAATAAGCTCAACCTCCGTAAAATACAGAGTGAGGAAGAAGTCATATATGGGAAGAAATGAGATGGAGGGTGGAGCTGGGACTTGGAGAAAGAGCATAAAGTTCAGAACACTCATAGTGGAGCATGTGAATAGAGGTAATCAGATGAAAAAGGGGTGGAAATATTGCTGTATCTTAATAAGGGTTCATGGCTTTGTAATGTGTCCAGTCAGCAGAGTTTCATTATTTTCTCCAAGGATATTTAGTGATTTGGTAATAAGAGTCAAGAAGGCAGACCTGGCACTGCATACCATTAGGACAATGGCTGTTCATATTTCACAAGTACATTTATATTTTTCACCTTATATTCACAAGAGAGGCAAGCTCCATTAGCACTTTCCTATAGCAATATTCTCAATCAACTGAACAAGCATTTATTGGGCATTTATGTGAAAAAGTCCTGTCTGTGCCAGGCACTGAGGGAGATGTACAAATAAATGAGATAGGGATCCCTCTAGGATGCTATAACATAGTCATAAGACATGTAGAAAAATACTTCAGTATAAGTTAAAATATTTAAAAATACTTGAGGGATACAAAGAAAAGAGTTCTGAGCAAGGAGAGATCATTTCTGACTAGGAACCAGAATATGTTTCATGGACAAGGAGTCATTTGACGTGCTTTTTGAAAGATAGATAATATTTTGATGGGCAAAATTGGCAGTGGCACAAATCACAACAAATTTACAACCAGTTGAAATACAAAGAAAAGTGCTTTGCTTTTTGTCTTTCCTTGACTCCCACACCTATGCTTTTCCATTAAATATTCAAAGGTGATGGAGAGGTAGGTATTAGTAATGAGCAGAACAGTATTTGGAGGCAGAAATATCTGGATTCAAATTCTGTCTTTGACACATAGAGACTGTATGACTCTGGAAATACCACTAAACATCTAGGCAATTCTATAAGACTATAAGTTGAAGGAAAGATACTATATTTTTTGGTAGAAAGATTTTCATCATCTGTGAATTCTCTATATTAATGAAATCATAAGTCTGGTCACTATCCCAGCCAAATATATAAGTAGCCAGAGAAAGTTTCTAATTCAGTGAGAAAGTCCTCAGTGCCAGCACAGTCTCTGGAACACAGTAGGCATTAGACATCCTTTTTAATTGACTGAATCTTGCTTGGATCTTTCATTGCTAGTAGAATAAGAGAAGTAAACCACTCCACATTCTCACTCTCCCTTCTAAGGACTAGCTCACCCCCTTTTTAGTGGGACTGGGATAATGACAACAACTCTTTGAGTCAGAGGACCTTGGTTCAACCTATGTCTGGCTTCCTCTAAGACTAACTCTATCCATTGTGTCATTTTGCTTTTGAGTATAGAAAGGAAGTATTTTTCAAAGGCAGTATAACAGGAATAGAGAAACCAAAAATAGTAATTTGAAGGAAGATCCTAATAACTGAGAGAATGAGGCAAAAGCCTCTTTGTAATAGGTAACACTGGAGGTAAATTGTGTACCATGTCAAGAATTACAAGAGGTAAAGTTGAAGACAGTGTTTATTCTAAACATGAGGAACTGCATGGAAAGACACAGAAGTAGGTGAGGAACTATCATTTGTGATAATACACAAGCAGGTTAATTTGAGTGTGATGTAGAGTATGTGAGGGAACAATATATAATTCACCTAAAAAGTTAAGCTCTAGCTAGACTGTGAAGGACTTCAAATGTTAAACTTAGGAGTTTGTGTTTTATCCTAAAGGTCATGGTGGTGGGGGTGAAGAGGAGCTGAGATTCTTGAATAAGGAAACAATGTGGTTAGAAATATTATGCTTTTGGAAAATCATTTTGGCAGCTGTATAGAGGATGAATTGGAGAGGACAATGCAGATCAAGAAACTATTGAAATCATCTAGGCCCTATTGATACCTCTCAATACATCCTTGATTAAATGCCACTATTAATGAAGCAGACGGAACTTGATGTCATTTTATTATCAGGAACTTCATTGTTATAGTCAGGAATAGTAAAAAAGGCATTGGGAAGAGTTTTAAAATGTCAGAAAAAGAAAGGTTGGTCATTAGATAAATTTTAATTAATGGAAGTTCTTAAATTGTAACAAAAATGATAAGTGAGCCAAAAAATCATAAATTGTACTCTTCAATGCCCTATAATCATTGACTGTCAAGGTTCTGCAATCACTGAAAGAAAGGCTTCTAAAAGAATAGGGGAAAATCAGAAGGAGTTGTCAAGGATGGAGCAGTCATAGACTTCCTATCACTACTGGACTCTGGTTTATTCTGTGCCTAATATAGCGAATTGTGTGCAGCATAGCCCAAGGCATAAGTTTTCCCCAGGGACATACATATACATAAAACAAAGAACACGCATTAGAAATATATGAGAAAGTCGCCCAGGTAATGAGACCTTCCAGGGATTGGTCTATTGTAAGGAGGGCTTTCTTGACATTCTATGTCTATTTCTAAAACACCACAGAATGACTACCACAGCAGTAACATGGGGGAAGTGAATCCTTAGGCAAAGTATAATGCTCTTAGTTCATTTATTTTCAGTCAGAGGCAGTCTCAATTCAATTCAATGAATATTTATTAATGCTTACTAGGTACTAATAACTGTGCTAAATGCTGGGGATCCCAAAAGAGGCAAAAGTCCTTTCCCTTAAGGAGCTTATAATATAATAGAGAAGATAACATGCAAATATATATTCAAAGTAAGCTGGACACAGGATTAATAGGAGTAATTAAATGAGGGAAAACACTGGAATTAAGAGAGATTAAAGAAGGCTTCCTGTAGAAGGTGAGAGTTTAGTTGAGATGTAAAGGAAGCCACAGAGATCTGTAGTGTGAGCAGAAGAGGAAGAATATTCTAGGCATGAAGGTAGTCAGAGAAAATCCCCAGAGCCAAGAGTTAGAGTGTCATGTTCATTGACCAGCCAGGAATTTGGTGTCACTAGATTGAAGAATGCATGTTTGGGAGAAAAGTTACAAAGACTGGAAAGGTAGAATGAGTCTTGGTTATGACAGACTTTGAATTTTAAACAGATCATTTTGAATTTACTTCTTGAGGAAATAGTAAAGTCATTGGAATTTTTTTGTCCTTTTTTCCTTTCTTTTAAATTAGAGCTCTGTTCCCAGGTGAAAAGGGGCACTCTCTCAGGCTTCTTGTGCTAAGGGCTGCAGGCCCTGGCTGTTTACCTGGTGTTGAACAGATGTTGCCCTGAGGCCCACCGAAAATCCTCTTATCTGTTGCTGCACTGAGGGGGTGGGATGAAGTACAACTAATGGAGGCTGTAAGGGTCTAGTACCTTACCAGGTGCGGAGCTGGGGTCCTAGTGAGGGTTTCTGGCCTGTGCTGAGTCCCTGGGGGGAGGGGTGTTTCTGCATTTCCTGTAGCTACACTGGCCTCTGGAGACTGCCTGTTTGCCCGGAGCTCCTCTGAAGAAGATTGTGGTTCTCAGAGATAGAGTCTGCAGGTTCCCCTGGCTATGCTAAGGCACCATGGGAGTTTTGGCATTGGCATTTGCCTGCTCCACCACACTGGGGCTCAAGATTTCCTGCTAGTTTGCTGAGTTGGGTCTGGTTGCTGGCTTGCTGGGACACTTGCCATCTTGAGTTGCTCTCCTCTTTTACCCCAATGAGACTGCTCTTCCTTCCCTTGCCAATCCTCCAAGTTTCTTCAGCTAAAAGATTGTTTTACCTTATCTTTTTTCTGCTTCTACTGTTGCAGGATTTCTTTTGGGACTTCATTTTATGATTGTTTGGAGGTGAGCATGGGAGAGTTACAGCAATTTACTGCTTATTCCACTACCTTGGGTCCCACTTGAATTTATTGAATAGATGTATGTATAGTGTTTCAGTTCTTCTTCTGCCTCAATCTACTCTCTTGTTGGATTTCAGTAACTCTTCACATTTGTACTTTATTTCCTATTCCAAAGAAGCAGAATGATTTTATTAGGGACAAAAGATCTGAATCAGGTATTAGAGGACCCAGGTTTGAATTCAATATCTAATACCAGTACTTAACTACTGGTATTATCTGAGGCAAGTAACTTTCTGGGCCTTTTTGTTTTCTTTGTAAAATAAACCTGGTCAACTAGATGATCTGTAAGTTGCTTTCTACTTGTTAAGTACAATTAAATATTGCTCCCTTAGAGCGGAGGTATCAAACAAGATGTTCCCAACAATTTTGAGTGCAGCACAAACGTATTAAAATGTAATTGAAAAAGATTTAAGAGAACAGCTTGATAACAATAGAACATACATTACTTTTCATTCAAAAATTAAGTTAATGTGTGACCATTAGAATCCTTATGTATAGATAAGTGACCCTTGTTTCTTTTTGAGGTTGACACCATTGCTTTAGATGCATAATAGCTCTGCTTCACTAGCTAATGCCATCTTGGCCAATATTAAGAGCAAAAAAATTTACATAAATATTTATTGAATTAAATTGAGATTTCCTATAACTGAAAATAAATGAAGTGAAAGCATCATCCAGCGATGCAAACTAAGCTAAGAGTATGATTGACCTATAGCAGTGGTAAAATGTGGGCTTATGTTTCGCTTAATCATGTTTACTTTACAAGAAGGGATCTCCAGTATCCACAGAAACAGGGAAAATAGAGTTGATCAATATCCTCTGGAAACTCCCATGCCAAGTTTGACCCAGCAAAAGAGAGACCTAGAGCCAGGTAAAGACTTCTTATGATTAAGTTGACTGATTTTCTTTATTTCTCTCCTCTTTCCTGGGGTGTTGAGTCTCAGTTGTAACTCAGAAGATTGAGCAACATTCAATTCTTCCAAATTTCACCAAGGAGGCATATACAATCAAACCTAAATCTGATCCATAAGTACTGATTCCTGTGCTCAACTAAAATTCTTAATCACTAATAATCTAAATAAGTCTAATCTCTCATATATATTATATATGTACATACATATATGAGATTAGATTTATGAAATTTAGATTATATGTTTATATATCTTATATATATTTAGATTATATATATTCAGACTACCTATATGTATGTGTATTTGTGTGTGTTTGTATATGTGTGTGTGTGTATATATGCATACAATGTGTATATGTGTATATACACATATATTCAGATATAGTACATGGGTATATACCCGTATGTATATACATACATAAATATACATGTATACACATACACATATACATACATATATACACACACATATGTATGTATAAAATATGAGCAAAAAGTCTCTTGAGAGGCAAATCGTTTGCAGGTAGCAGAAAGAAATTAGGAAGCTGGCTTTAGTCTTTCCTTTAGAAAACAGACTGAAGAGAAATAGCATTGTTTTGGTATGGCTTTTAACTGAAACGGTATCTCTAATGGACTTCCTACTAATGCCAGCCTGGTATCTGGGAAAGATATAAGAACCCTGACAAATACTTTCAGAATTAAAAGATTCTGATTAATACACAGTTGTGATACATTGGAAGGGCAATTGGATGTGAAATCAGAAGATGTGTAGTAGAATTCTAATTCTGACCCTTTAACTAACCACTTTTTACCTCACCTTCCTCTTAAAAAAAAAGTAAGGGTGAAATGGTATAATGAAGTTGTAAGATATAAAGCACTATGTGAATAAAGTTAATTACTATAATTAATCAATGTATATAAAATATCTATTTTGCAAATATAATGCTTATTAGTTACAACATTCTGCTGCATATAGAACTGTGCAATAAGTTGAATATTTTTTAAGTATATCTTTTCAATAATTTTTAGATACCCAAAGCCTTGGGAGAGGGGAGTATAAAGCTAAGAATTATTCCTAAATCATGATCTTTCAAAAAAAAGTTTACCTATCCTTCACCACAATTAAGGATTTTCTCTTATGCTAAATCAATAATTCAAGGATACATGATTCATTGTTATGGTTAGGTATGCCAAAAAACCTTAATAAATAGTTGTTGAGGGGTTTTGTATCTGAAAAAAAATCATCATTATTCAGTGGTCATAGTGCTGGTCATGAGACTCTCAATATTTTTATAGCCTAGTTGGAAAACGAGAACATTAATGTACTACTGGTGGAAATTCGAATTAATCCAGAGATTACTCAAAGTGATTTGGCACTAAGGTCAAAAGACTACTCAATTGAGTATAATGTTTCATGCATAAAACCACTACTCAGTTTATACCAATAGAAGATTTTAAAAATAAGGAATAGCTCTCAATGTACAAAATATTTATAGTAGCTCTTCTTGTATTGGCAAGGAATTGGAAACATTGAGGGAGTCCATCAACTGGGGAATGGCTGGACAGAGTATGACATATGGATATAATTGAATAGTATTATTTTGTAAGAAATTATGAAATGGTGTTCCTGAAACCTGCATAGACTTGCATGAACTCACAAAGAGAAAACTGAACGCAACCAGGAGAACAATTAATAAAATAGTAACAAAATTGTAAATACAATGTTGATAGATTTAAGAACTCTGATAAATGAAATATCTGTATGATTTCACAATCTGAATGATGAAAACTGCTAGTCCCTTACTAAGTTCCACTGAAAGGTGATGCATCTTAAAACATATTTTAGAATTTGGTCAATGCAGACACTAGTTTTGATTAAGTGTGTATCTTTATTGTAGGATTTTTATTATGTTTTCATATGTACAGAGAAAAGGGATAGAAAAAAAAATTCATGTTTGTTAAGTTAAAAAATAAAAAGAAGGTGAAATACAATAGGTAGCTTAACTTTTGGACAACAATCTGTCATTAGCCTTTCAAATGAAGTATTTAGTCCTGAAAGAATCTGACTTCTCTTGGCAGAGACTGCAAGAATGCAGCATCAAATTCTCCAAAAAATGATGATTTAGCATAGGACTTTAATATTGGATATTACATATTTTAATATTTAATATTATTAATATCAAATATTTTGTATTATTTATTTAATCTTAATATTAAATATTTTAAATAATGTAATATTATTAATATTTAATAATAATTAATGATTGATATTAATAAATAATTAACATTTAAGATTTCTCTGATCAATCATTTACAGTCAGATATGTTGCCTCAAACTCTATGAACAATGAACATATCTTCTTTAGTCACATCCCCTCCAATAGAACTAGGAAAATAATTATGGAGATAACTTAGGCAAAGGCAATTGCAATGCATTTATTACAAAAGTCTAACATGCAGCAATACATTTTGAAAACTGGGATTATATCATACTATATAAATTGATGAACAAAAGTATTAAAATTATGAATTATCCCAGTTAAAGATTTTCGGGCATTCTGAAGACATATCCTTCTCAAAACACAAACATTGCAAACCTCAACAGAAGTAATCATTTAAATCTATAGTAGGTAATTAATACTCATTGACTGGCAGAAAAAAATAAACAAAGTGGTGGTAAGGAGCTCTATCTATTGTTCTATCAATTGATGGATTAATTTGAATCTGCCCATATGAGATGAAGATTCAACTTTGGTAAATTCCTCAATATCTCAGTGCCCCAGGCAAATCTCAAAGAGAACAACTTCTTGAAAAGGTACTGATCTGCACTGAGGATGTTTCTGATGAAGAGATTACTATAACAATGAAATGAAAAGTCAATTGACAAATATAATGTATGTACTTATAGTTATATTGATATATATCACATAACATACACGTACATATATGTATATAGTTTCCTTCCCATATGTACACACATATGTATATATATGCATATGTATACATGTACGGATATTTCTGTATTAGTTGAGGTGACTATTTAGGTGACATCTCATCAATTGCCCATTTAATTTCTCTTCTGATTAACTAGGCAATTAGATTTTATTGGGCACCTACTATATTTTAGGCTCTTTGTTAGATTCTGGATGTAGAAACAGAATAGAAGACATGTGCCTTCTCTCAGACAGTTAATATTTTACCAGAGGAATAAAAATGTTCATATATAAATATTTATGGAATATCTGTATAAAATAAATAAAACAAAATCTTAATGAAATTAGCTTATTTCTTTTATGTCTTTTCTGTATTGTCAATTTGGAAATTTCATAATGTTAAATAATCCATTTCTCATACATTTTAATTTCATTAGAATTTAATAGCACATTAAAAGTGTAATTATTTAATTAACTGCATTGGAGTTCAAAATGATAATACTTTTTTTTATTTCAGTGACTAAATATTCTTCATTTTTAAAATTATATTTTCTAATTGCTAATCATTTTACTGGCCCATACAAAATGAGTTCATGATATTATGCATGAATTTAATTATTCTTTTACTTGCTATTGAATTATATTCCTTTCATACTAATAGTCACAAATTTATGTTAGATTTGGGTGCATTATATTATTAAATGTTAATTACATGTAATGACATTCTAAATTCATTGTTTTCTTTTACTTTATTATGTTAACATATGTATTTAGAGGTAGGAATTCATTTATAAATATTGCTTTGACTGAATCTCATAAATTTTGATATGTTGATATTTATATTGTTATTTTCTTTGAAGTAGTCTATTATATTAGTTCTTAGTTTTTTTTTCCCTTTAACCTGAGCATTATTCAATATCATTCTTCTTTATAAGACTTCACCTGTAAAATGATGTGTTTTTTACTGATTCTAAATTCATCGTTTTATCATTGAAAGTGTATTATGTAAAACATTTTACTTTCTTAATTTATGGGTGATATGTTCTATTAATAGATATTTGTTATAAAAATGCTTATTAATAGTCATATTTTGTTCTCATTTGATTCTTTCAGAAATATACATGGAGAATATCGGTTTTCTCCAACTTTTATCAAGCCTACATTTGATTTATTTGTTTAACTTCTCAGGCTACATTAGCAAAGTGTTGAAATTTCCTTTTATTATTGATTTTTTAATTGCTAATCTTTAGAAATTTATTTTTATCAATTTAACTGTTGTATGATTGATACATTTATGTTTAAGATCAATACGTTGTTGTTATCAATATGTCTTCAAGTATTACATAATTCTTTTCTCTTTCTTCTAATTTGAATTTAATTGTATATATAATTATTCTAAAGAAAGATATGTTTGAACTAGCTGTAACATGATACATTTTGTCTTTGCTCAGGAAATATATTTGCATCTTTTGAGATAACATGTTCTTCCTGTTGGTAACATTTTTATAATGTCAGCGTAATATTTTCCTTATATGATTGAATATATACCATTTCCATTCAAAGTTATTTTAAAATTTATGCATTTTTCTACTATTTTTGTTCAATTATCACTTATGTCCTCAGGAAGTACATTTATTTCCTTTTTCCCCACAAGTTCAAAACTCCGATATATCTTCAAATCTACATTTTTTTCAATCTTTTTTTTAGTGGATTTATTTATTGATTTTGTTTTATTCTTTATACTGGTTTCCCACAATGCCTTTTCTTCCATATTCTCTCAAATTATCTTCCTTTGACTAATTCAATATTTTAATTATTTTTATTATACCTCAAACTTGCATTGTTGTTGCCTACTATTAATGCTGTCATGTATAATATGTATTTTGATTGTTTTACCTCTATTTAGAAATTTTTATCATTTTCCCCTTGTTACAATTTTTTGAATTGTTTTGTGTTTAAAAATGCATATTTGTGCTTGCCTAGTGCATTGTGTTTTGTATTTCTTTTTTGATAAAATTTTTCTGCTTTTTCATTACTTAGTGGCATTTATAAGTCCATTTTGAAGGAAGGAAGGGAGAGAGAGAGGAATGAAGGGAGGAATGAATTACTAAGTACTTAATATGTAACAGACCATACTTAGCTTTTTGTTAATGCCTGCAAGCAAAAAAAAAAATACAATCCCTCCTCTAAAGTACCTTAAATTCTGATGGAGACACAAAACAACACCAAAAAGGGAGCTGAAGAGGGGAGGAGAGTGAACTATACAAAAGTGTTTAAATATTCCAAGGTATGGAGCCCACAAGCAGTGGGAGAAGTTTCCTGGTGGGAAAGTAGAAGAGGCATGATTTTGACATCTGGAGGTAGAACAGAGTTAGGCAGGCAAGACAATCTTCCCTGTGACTTCTCACTTAAGCAAATTTACCCAAATCTCTAAAAATATTTCTGAAACATTAAATGTATATCTACAACATATTATGTATGAAAATGTGTAAGCAAATACATAAAAATATATGCCAATGCAATGAATAGAATACAGCTATTGGAGTCAACTAGAACTGGGTTCAAATATCAACTCAAGTGGAGTCAGCTATATGACCATGGGCCAATTATATGATTTAGTTTCCTAGCCTGCAAAATAAGGATTTTAACTTCATGTTGAAGGTGCCTTCCACTTCTAATTTATAACTGTATGCTCCCATAATAGACTTTCTATATCTATGTTGATAAAGAAATAAAAATAGTTTAATCATAATGCTGTTTAGGAGAGATTACAAAATCTTTATTGAAAAATTTAAGGCCTAACACATCTCCCTTTATTCCCTAAAAGACAAGTAGATACAAATAGTGGAGGATTTCAATAAAAAGTACATAAAGAAAGCCAATGTGCATTTTACCAAATATTTGAGCAGCAATACCAAGTTAATAATGACCAACTCAAAACATATGGAGAAGCAATATTTTGTTTTATCCAGTGATTTCCACTGTGTACAAAGAAATGTCCAGAACTTAGTCAAGCAGTTGAAGATAGAGATCTCTGAGGCATTTGTTTTAATCTAAGGAAATTTGTGGTTTGTGTTTTCTTTCCCAGTTTCTGCAGATTAGCTTTGTTTGATGAATAGCAAAATACATCCTTCAGGCTCTTAGAAAGGCAGAAAACGTGCTTAATATTTCAGATTATATTTTCAACAGTTTCATTTCAATATTTATCATTTTGGTGCCATTTTGAAATGTCAGAATGTCTTCACCATTGCATTGGGATGATGATTTGGAAAGGGGAAAAAAATTCTCAATCAAAATTTCTCATAGTATATGACAAGAATCGTATTGCAGTTTACAAGGCTTTTACAGAAGATTTCCCAACATTTTTCTTAAGAATTGAATGCATTTAAAAATAATGAGTCACCTACCTGCTCTTCAGTAAATTTATTTGAATAAATACCAAAAGGAGCATATCAAGCCATCTGTGTCTCTCCTCCATAGTAATAAAAAAAGCATTTATGTGACTATGACATATGTTTAAAGTGCATCAAGTGCTTACTTTATTTTATGATGACATTTTCTGCAGCCTTCTCTGAATGAAATAGCACAAGATATTTATTTCTTTAGTGTCTGCTCCCATATTCTCTTAGACATATATGCCAAGACTCATATTTCTTCAAACAAAAAATTGATTAATTTGATCTAACAAATACATTGATTGGACTTATTTTTTTTCAATCTCCAGATCTCTAAACTCATATAAGTGAGTTATTTCTTTAAGGTAGAAATGAGTATTTCATGAATATGAGAATATAAGAAAAAAAACTTTTACAAACATCATCCATTTGCAATATTCTGGGATAAACACTACAGGAGATTTAAAAAAATGCATATATACAGTGCATAAATTTATAAACATATATCTATGTGTGTGTGTCTGTGTGTATAGGCATGTGAATATGCAAATGTTCATTTATCTTTTCCTTACACAGTTTACAATGTTCCATTAGAAATTAGAAATAAGATAACTAAAATTAAAAATAAAACATAGCACAAAGAAAGGCCTTAGAAACAGCGTTACAAGGGATCTTCAAAAGAATACAATTTTTTTTCTATGGAAACTGGTATGACTTCTTTCAAGTGGTGTCATTTGAGGTGTGTCTTAAAGAATATGACTTTTTTTAAATTAGTAGAGATAGAAAGAGGAGAGGAAGCCATAAGCATGAAGCAAAATGTTTTATTCAACATTGTACGGTACTTTTTATTCCTTGTGTAGTATGAAGGCCGAATTTATGATCTCAAATATAATCATGTATATGTTTGAATGGTCCGAAATCACAAGGTATGAGAGATTCTCTAAGGAGAAAACAACAAGAAATTTATTTAGGCCCCACCGCAGCAAAAA
>CM053623.1:270007163-270030394 GCA_028646595.1 Phalanger gymnotis
ACCAGAATGTACGCCATCTTGGAGTGGGGGGGGGAGGAAATGGGGAGAAAATTTGTAATTCAAACGCCTGTGAAAATCAATGCTGAAAACCAAACATGTCAAAAATAAATTTAAAAAAACAAACAAACAAAAAAAACTGAAGGATGAAAAACAGCAAGATAGCAAAAGGCAGAAAATATGTTCAAATCCTTCTCTGATTTTTAATTCCGATGTATTAAAAGTCCGACACAGTTTAGAGACAGTAGCAAGTAATTACGTATATGTGTTCATGACTGGTCCTATGTACACAAAGGTGGGGTAGAATATAGATATGATAGCTTCCTGGTATCAGGAAATCTGCTTAACTAAGTCCCATTTAGTATGAATCTCAGAAAATGGTATGATTGTTTGAGTTTTCACTATATATTTCTTTTGGATTGGAATCAGTTACTCTATTTAAAGTAATTATTTTGAAATACTACAGACTTAAGTACATGGGACAACTTTATATTTATTATTTGCACAAATCCAGATCTACATTGATCTCTAGAAAATTTTGAGATAAATGGCTTGAGAGATAAGACAAATAAAAGACTCTCAACTGAGAGTAACTCAGAGAAGAGATATGATGATCCAAGGACCTGTGACAATGGATGAGATTGCAGGATTAACTAAATATGCCTTGGGAATTGAGGTAGCAACTTCCTGGAGACTGATGCAACAGTAGCCCTGCCTACCATATCTGCCAGGTAGGGAATCATAAATGAAACAACAAGTAGCATAAAACCTGTGACATTAGTCAAATAAGGAAAAAAAAAAACCATAAGTATTCCCTCCACTTAAGACTATATCATAGGAGAATAATTTATCTATGAGCCTTTTAGAGAGATAAATGGTCTCATAAACGATTTCCCTAGTAACGCTTCCTCTATTAAGAATTATTGTATTCCCTGCCCCTTTTTTGTTTCCTGTGTAGTAAATTTCATTTAAGATATCTATGTGAAGACAGTGCTTTGAGGATGGTATATTTGAAAATCAAGGTAAACTAAGAGACGAGACTCCAAGTATGATCCAGTTAGGCTAGCAGTAACCACTAAATTGGGCCAATATCCTTTCCATGACTGAAAACCCTCAGTGAAGGCTGACAGTCCTTTGAACTGAGATGTGTCTTCCCTCTTATTGACATGACAACACATCCTTTGGGTGTCCCTTGGGAAAGGTATCATAATACTAATTGGTTGACATTTTAATGAGGAGGTGGGTTAAGACTTTCCTCAGCTCCTCCCCATTACTTCTTAGTTGGGAGATGGGAGTAATTCTCAGGTGACAGAATTAGTCTATAGAGATAGGTGTCTATTCACTGCAAGGTCTGTGAATGAATCAGTTTGAATTTGAGTTAAGTGGGTGGTGGGTAAAATTGCAAAAGTACTTGCCGTTAAATGGTGAGGTAATAAAGATGGACGATGCCAGAGTGGAAGTATAAATTAAAATAATGGAATTGAGACTCAAAGGACTGGAAGCTACCTGAGTAAAGGGTAGAGGTAATTACAAGATGACAGATTAAATAAGCAGGTAGAGTGCTGGGCCTAGAGTCATGAAAGCTCATATTTCCGAGTTGAAATGTGGTCTCAATTACTTACCAGATATGTAACCTTTGGAAAGTCCACTAACCCCATTTGCCACAGTTTTGTCATGTATAAAATGAGCTTCAGAAGGAAGTCACAAACCACTACAATATTTTTTCTAAGAAAACCCTAAATGGAGTCATGAAGGGTCATATATAACTGAAAATGGGTGAATAACAACAGAATTACAAGACAAAGAAGATTGACCTTTAGACATTCTTTTTTTTTTTTCCAGAATGTAGTAAAGGGTAAAGTTACAAGGATAAGGAGTTTAGACTAACACAATGTGGGGAGAATATTAAACCTATGCCAATTTGAATGTCTTATAAATATAATTAAAATCCATTTTCAATTTTACAAGGAATACTCGGGGAGAGGAAAGAAGAAAGGACCATGAATTACCTTTCTCACTGTCCCCAGAATAATTATATTCCAAAAGACTCTTTAAAATCAGGGCATGAAGTAATAAAGAAAATTCAATAGGGAGTGGCTATGAGTTCTTCCCTGAGCTTTCACTAGAGGCAAGGAACCATTAAAAGTAAAGGGGAATGAGGGAAGTCAGAGTACAAAAATTCTTGATCCATGAATGTGTGATTTGTTGAAATAATTCTATAGAGGAGAAGGTGAAAATATGTATATTGTTATGCAGTAACTATAGAATTAAGGTGAATGAATGGCCATGGCAATGGCAGCAGTATGCCAGAAAAATAGGAGAGGACTTTGCTGGAGCTAAGATGGCAAAGTAAGCAGTAACTCACTATCATTCTCCCTTTTTGACTTCTTAAAAAAACAGAAAATAGCACCCCAGAAAAAATCCTGGAATATGGGATGGAACAGTCAGAAATTTAGAGTATCAGCAAGAAAGGTCCATTTCACTAAGGCCGAAAGAGAGCACATTCCAGGACAGAGAATGTACCAGCAAGCCAGCAGCAAGCCCCAACTTAGCAAACCTGTGGGAGATACTGAGCTCCAGGGTGTAGTAGGCAAATGCCAACACCAGTACCTCCCATGAGTTTTATCATAGCCAGGGAAACTGGCAGACTCTAGCTCAGAAAACCACCACATGCACTGGCACAGCCATGGGTAGACAACTGTCACACAGCAGTGGACATTCATGTTATTCAGCACCAGCCCAAGTTAGGTAAGTGACCTTCAGCAATCAGATTTCCTTGTTTTCAAGTATAGTCTCAGGTGGGCAGGTATTCTCCAGCAGAAGATTTCCAAGTGATTCAGTGCAGTCTCAGGTAAGTAGGTGTCCTCTAGCAACCAAACCTCCCCATGCTTCAGCACAACCACAGAGAAATGTAGAAAAAAGCAACCTGGCCTCAGCTCATGTCAGATACACCACTAGTATACTAGCTCAGCATTAAGTAAGCTGCCAGAACCTTAGAACCCCCAGCTGCCAGCTCCTGAAGCCCCAGCACATAAAACCAAGTGCCCAAGCCTCTGGCCCCCAGCACAAGAGGCTTGGGACAGTGCTCCCTCTCCTCCAGCAGGAAAGCTGAATTTTAAAATCCAGGAAAGCGGCAAACATCATGAGCAAGAAGGATAAAAGAAGACTGATCATAAAGAATTAGTGTGGTGAAAGGAAAGACTAAAATACCAACTCAGAAGAGGACAACATTGTCAATATACCTACATCTGAAACCTGAAACAGAAATATAAATTGGTCCCAAGCCCAAAAACCCTTCTTGGAAGAGCTCAATGAGGATTTTAAAAGTCAAATAAGTAGAAGAAAAAATGGGAAAAGAAATGAGAGGTATGCAAGAGAGAATCAACAGCTTGGAAAAGGAAGGACAGAGGTTGACTGAAGAAAACAACTACTTAAAAAAAAAACAATTAGCTGAATGTAAAAGGAGGTACAAAAATCAACTGAAAAGAAGAACTCCTTAAAAAGTAGAATTGGCCACAAGGAAAAGGAAGCACAAAAGTGAAATGAAGAAAAGAAGTCATTAAAAATTAGAATTCTGCAAATGAAAGCTAATGACTCTATTAGACATTAAGAATTAGTCAAACATTTTTAAAACAAGGAAAATAGAGGAAAATGTAAAATCTCACATTAGAAAAACAACTGACCTGTGAAATAGATCAAGGAGAAACAATTAAAGAATTATTGGTCTACCTGAAAGCGATGATCAAAAAAAGAGCCTGAACAGTATCTTTTAAGAAATTATCAAGGAAAACCATCTTGAGGTCCTACAACCAGAGGGTAAAATAGTCATCAAAAGAATCCATCAATCACCTCCTAAAAAAGATCCCAAATTGAAAACACCAAGGATAGTGTAGCCAAATTCCAGAATTATCAAGTCAGAGAGAAAATATATATGTTCTGATGAATAAGTTGGCCCCAGAGTTGGACCTTGCAGGGAAGGAATCACATATACGAATTGAAACTGATGTGGGAAGAAAGCTGCTTCTCTATTCCCAACATGGACATACCTTGAATAAAGGTATGGAGTAACATCATACTTATCAGATTGGATAACAGGACAAAATAGGAAAACAATAAATGTTGGAGAAGATGTGGGGAAATTGGAATACTAATGCATTGTTGGTAAAGTTGTGAATTGATCCAACCATTCTGTAGAGCAATTTGCAATTATGCATGAAGGGCTATTAAACCATGCACACCCTTTGACTCAATAACTCTTCTAGGTCTCTATTCCTAAGAGATCATAAAAATGGAAAAAGAACCTACACGTACAAAGATATGTATAGCATCTCTTTTTGTGGTGGCAAAAAAATGGAAAGTGAGGGGATGCCCATTAATTGGGGAATAGCTAAACATGTTGTGATATATGAATCTAATAGAATACTCTTGTTTCATAAGAAATGGTGAGCAGGTGAAATTCAGAAAAACCTGGAAAGACTTACATGAACTGATGCAGAGTGAAGTGACAATGAACAGGAGAACATTGTACACAGTAACAGCAACATTGACCAATTTTGATCGACTTAACTCTTCTCAGAAATACAAGGTTCTAAGACAATTCCAAAAATACTCATGATGGAAAATGCTACCCACATCCAGAGAAGAACTATGGAGTCTCAATGCAGATTGAAACATACTATTCTCTCTCTCTCTCTCTCTCTCTCTCTCTCTCTCTCTCTCTCTCTCTCTCTCTCTCTCTCTCTCTCTCTTTTTCCCTTTGGTTCTAATCCTTTGCAAAATGACTATTGTAGAAGTATCTTTAATATTATTGCACACATATAGTCTATATCTGATTGGATGCTGTATTGGGGAGGGGGGAATGGAGGGAAAGGAGAGAAAATATAGAACTCAAAATCTTATTGAAGTGAATGTTGAAAACTAGAAACAAATAAATAAATACAATTTTTAAAAAGAAAGAGAAAAATAGGAGACAAGAAAGGAAGCTATAGAGAGTGACATAAGTTCTGAGAATTATTTCCATTTGGTAGTCCCTAAAAGCACTCTGAGTTGCTTAGAATTGCAAAACCTCCCAAAAGAGCCTCCCTTGCAATAAGTCTTTTAAAGGATTACCTTATTACTTTTAATGACTCACATTTTAAGGTGAGCTTTGGGGGCCACTGTATGTCTGAATGTGAATAAAAAGCTTCTGATACTGTAAATACATATACAGATACATACATATCCTCATTAAGCAAAATTCTTGGTTATTCATATGACATGAAGGGCCCTGAGATTTCATTGGCATAAACAAGTACCAGCTGAGGAAACTCCCTTTATACATGGAGATCTACACCTTCTATGAAAATTATAGTCTTAGAGAGCTCCCTGAAACACTGAGAGGTAAGGTGATTAACTCAAGGTCATAGAGCTAGTATGCATTAGAAGAAGGATTTAAAACCAAATTTTTAAACTCCTCTGCCTAATGAGCAATACTTCCTCTCATTTTATTCAAAATGACAGTTCATTTTCAGTAGACATTTGTGGCATTTAAAAAGTTCAAGAGACATGATTTCTTTGTAATTAGTTATTTTATTCATAATGCCAGAATTTTAATAAAAGGAGTTCCGTGGCATTCTCGAATGTCAAGACCCTCATGGTGGTGGGCTCATGGCTTATATGCGCTCAGAAGAGGGATATTCCTGAGAGTGGCAATTAACTCTGATTGGCTAACAATTAATGAGAGAATGAATATTAAAATGAGAGGCAGAAACAATTCTAATAAACTTTGATTATATCATTTATTTCTAAGTTATCCCAGCTTTGGCAAGCTATTCAAAGAAATTATCCCTGACCCGAGCCTGAGCAGGCAGGAGTTTCACCTTAAATTAGAAGTCTGATGTAGTTGCATGGAGATGGAATATCCATAATGAAAGAATTTTAACCTTGTCCTCTATCAGCCCTGTCCTTGAGAGATTGGACAAGGCAATAAGAAAAGGGAAAAAAAGCTGGGGTCTCCCCTATTTTAATAATTAGCCATTAATGTGAGAGACAAATAATTTCTCTCACTGGACATTTATGTAAATAATGTAACCAAAAGAAGAAAACAATATTGTTTCAAACAAGTCTTCTACTCTATGTGCTCTAATAACATCTCATTTCAGAAATAAAGATAAAGGTGGTTTAGCATAGCACAATTATTTTACACAAATATCATTCAGACTGATACATTTTAGAATACTCTAATGTATGGGTTCTTTACCTTTTCAGCAAATCATGGTCTCTTCTTAGTCTGGTGAAACCTATGGATACTATTTCAGAATAATATTTTTCACTATGTAAAATAAAATACGTATCATTACAAAGGAAAGCAAAAATTAGTGAAAATCTAAAGCTGTGTGTTTTCCCCCATCAAAACTCACATAATTCACCATTTTTTAAGATTCCTTTATACTATTTTTCTAATTTTTCATTGGCAAAATGTTACAGCTTACTGACATTGCTCATTGCCAGCCTTTAGAGAATAAAATGTTCCATGAATCATGGACATACCACTTCACTGGAAGATAATTAGGAGGGGGGAGAAAGATACACCATCATTTTAAAGAGAGATTTAGGGTCATTTAAGTACTGGACAATGTTCCAAATGCAATCTAGCACATAATCTAGGGAGCCTTAAAGAAAAAGATGTCATTCTGTGCCCATTATTTTGCTTGAAATACAAGTAGCTTACCTTTCGTTAAAGGAATCATTTTATCTATCCATTGAAATGCAAAGAGAAATTATTTGCGATAAGTTATTTTGGGGTTTCATTGAAGCCTAGCACATGCATTCATGCCATTCGTCTGGCAATCTAATGAATTCCTATGCATAAATGGGAAAAATAAAAAAGTTAATTCTAATGCATAGGACTGCCAATAAACTCCAGGATTAGTAACTTACAGATGCAACATTTTTTTGGTCAATCTAAACTCACTAGAGAACAGGGAGGGAAAGTGAAGAAAAGAAAACACACACACACACACACACACACACACACACACACACACTTGCATATAAACATATATTTAAAGAATGACTATAGACTTTTTGCTTGTAGTTTAGATATTTTTTTAAAGGTGGGAGAGAAAAGTCTTTGATATGAGTGGTTACTGATCCCTATAATAAAAGGTTGTTATTACCGACAAGTTAAAATTGAATGCAACCTATAATTACTTCAGCAGTATGTTGGTGTGTTCCATTATGTGTCTATCCAGTAATAATGTAAATCACAACTAAAGTTGTTATTTGAAGTAAATTATCGACCGTTTCTCATTCCAACTTAAAAAAAAGAATTGCAAAATGTTTTTCAGTTTTTCTAGCACATAGATTTTCTTAATAAAGGTTGTTCAGTGAAATAGAGAGTTTAACCACTTAGGATCAAATCTATTCCATTTTTCCCCCATGCTTTGTTACATTGTGCTCATTCCCTTGTTCACATAACAGGTATTATTAAAGAAGGATGAGACTCCAGTTTGCTGTAAATAAGCACAGACTCCTGACCTGCCTGCCACTATGGGAGGAAAGAAAGAAAGAAAGACAGAAAGACAGAAAGACAGAAAGACAGAAAGACAGAAAGAAAGAAAGAAAGAAAGAAAGAAAGAAAGAAAGAAAGAAAGAAAGAAAGAAAGAAAGAAAAGAAAGAAAGAAAGAAAGAAAAGAAAGAAAGAAAAGAAAGAAAGGAAGGAAGGAAGGAAGGAAGGAAGGAAGGAAGGAAGGAAGGAAGGAAGGAAGGAAGGAAAGAAGGAAAGAAGGAGGGAGGGAAGGAAGGAAGGAAGGAAGGAGGGAAGGAAAGAAGGAAAGAAGGAGGGAGGAAGGAAGGAAGGAAGTAGGTACAGAAGGAAAGGAGACAGGTAGTAGGGATGAAAAAACAAACATTTATTAATTGGCAATTTTATGCCAGCTACTATACCAAGCATTTTAAAAATATTATCTAATTTGATTTTTACCACAACCTTCAGAGGAAGGGGCTATTAATAACCATTTTATGCTTGAAGAAATTGAGGGAGACAGAGGTTAAGTCCCTATGTCACATAGCTAACATATGTCTGAGGTGGGATTTCCCGTAAACACACCTCCTTTTCTTCTTGTTTTCTTAAACCTTTGTCTTTCAATGTTAGCTCAGTTGCTATTTCTTTTACTTAATCTTTTTTTGTCCAACTTGTATTAAATTTCCATATAGTATATTTCATTTGTATAGATCATTGAATTACACTAAACAAGCATGAAAGTCAATGGCCCTGTATCAAAATCATATCTCTTATATTTAGCAGATACAAAACCTTGAATGACTTATTTTGTATCCCTGTGCCTCAATTGTCACATCTGTAAAATGAGTGGGGATGGGTGGATAGATGGGCACTGATTTCTATTCCAGCTCTATATCCTATAAGCACAGTGTTTTGTATAAAATAAACATAATAAATGTGACATCAATTTATTCAGTCATCTTTCATTTTGCCGTAATTTAAACATTTAATTAGTGTTAGCAATATTGGTAAGCTCTTTGAGGGCAGATCATGTGTTGTTTTTCATCTTAATGCATAAGTGCCTATATATAATTCCTTGTATATAAATTTATAGGATTGAATTGAATTTTATGATCATACTTTTGGAGGTGGAATGAACCCTATATAACATTTAATTTGACCTATTTTTTTTGTAAATAAAGAAAACTAGACCTACAGAAGTTAAGGGATCCATCCAGGAATAGAAAACTAATAAATAGAAGAGCCATGAACTGTATTAAATTGGATTGGATTAGACTGAATGGATCTAAATATTCTCATAGAAATGAAGTCATCAGATACATGGAGAAAATAACTAGCAATAGGTAAGGTGGTAAGAATAATTCCCCTGAGCTCTGCTTATGGTTGTTACTACCTTGTCATCATCTCACAGCTCTAATCACACGGATACAGGGCCTTTGCTCCCAATAAGTGATCCGCAGAGCCATTAGGGAAGTGTAAACCTGACACAATAGCAGCTGTTCCATGGTAGCAGAGTTAACAACAGGTAATTAGAAGAAAAGCAATCTATTTTAAAACTTTAATTAAAAACTACCAGAGACTGAAAAACTACGATGCTATAATTGTTACATGGGTAAGTGGATATACACCATGCTATTTCTATTAAATGTTTCAATGAACCCTTTTCTCCGTTATAAGAGCTCTGTCCTAAGGCTTGTCTGATGCCAGTATATATTTCTTGAGATGAATTGAAGTGTCCTAACAATGGTAAATGAAAAATACATGATTTTACTCATAATAATTGTGCTCTATAAGTATCAATGACTATTTTCCTCATCATTAATGAACATTATTTTTATTACCTATATGACATAATCACTCCCTTTCCTATTTTAATAAATATTTACTTTCACCTATCACTTTCTTTACTATATTTTGCAATGAGGCTTTATGAATAGAATAGATCCACTACTCTAGATGCCAGTAAACTATTGGTAAGCATATATTCAAATTTTACCTAGAGATTTTTCCATAGAGATATAATCAAGTTTCATTTAACTTAGTCCTATGGTAAGGCCTGTGTGTCATATCCCAGTGGTGTCCATCCATTTTCTTTGAACGTTCACTCATATTTAAATGTTTAGGTACCCAGAAAAGGATGACTACTATATAGCTACACTCAAACTCTTAGGTTAAACTTAGCTCTAACTTTCCTATAAAACTGTACACTTCACCTATTCAGAACTGTAATTCTCCTGCCCTCACTTAATATGATTTAAAAAAAAATACCCACCAACATGATACTATTAGATCTTAAATATATGCATTTAGTCAACAATAAAGTGAAAACATTAACAATAATTATGACATCAAAGGTATTCATATAAGGCAAATGTAAAAATAATAAATGTACCCCAGTCTATATTTAAACTTGGATAACACTTGCTAAACTGTGCATTTAGTGAGACACATAAAAAGGAACATATATTTGCTCAGGATAATGCTACACTATAAACATAAAGGTCATGAGTTTATTCACACTGATCCTCACCAATCTCCCCGTAGGTAAATTTCCCTCTCTTCTACTCTCAGTATGATGAACCATGGACAAGCTCTTTTAACTAACCATAAAAAAGTATAAAGTGTTATGTTATTATTTTAGCTAGCTGATTCCCTTCAGAGAATTGTAAAGGTCAATATTGTGACTTTCTGGACAATGCAGACAAGCCCAACATCTCTTCACTTAATAGGTTTCCAATAAGTCCACCCAACTGTCAGACAAATAAAAAGAAAGCCATCTTTAAAGCCTGTGTTTTCCTTTTCTCTTTTCTCCTTTCATACAAGACAGAGCAGCAAAGAGCAAAAGGCAATTGGAGAGTTTACCTTTCACACTTTAGAAAGAGAAAAAGGGCAATTCATCTGTGTTCCATTGAAAGTCTGTTTTTCTCCAACCATGCAGAATTAATTTTGCGAACCCCATCAACTTATTTCTGAGCACTACAATTAACTTCATAAGTGCATTTCTTATCTGTCCATTGTCCCTTTTGAGGCTATTCTTGATTCTAGCTGGTTTTTCACATCTTTCAATGGCTCAAATCAGAAGCTCTTGGTACTATTTGACTTCCCTTTCTTTTATGAGGTTAGAAAAATAAAAAAAAAAATCCTGATGGAAACTATACCTAGTCTTTTATTAATGATATTATAGTTTATAAGGTATTATATGATTAATAAGATGAACTATTTTAGACTCTTATGCCTTAAAAAATAATCACATGCAAATGAACTGAGATACTGGAATGCCTAGCAGCCTCAGCCATTTCAAAGTTCAAAAATGTATCCACTTAATAACTTGAGTCTCTGAAAACTACTTCCAAACTCTTTAATTTTATATAATTTTAGTTAAAAAAAGGTTTCACTAGAGTCCTTTTTAGTCAACAAAGTATTCACTTACAAAAGAGCCATCATTTTTTTTTCTCCTTTTCAAGGTAGCTTAATCTACTTAGTTTATTTTTTTAATAAAAAGTTCATTTCCCATCCTTTTGGGGAGCAAACATCTTTAATCTTATCAGAAAACTGTTTCTTTAAACATGAATTTGGGTAATTTTCCTTAAGTTCTTTTTTTCACCTTTCTAACACCAAACTGTTCACCTATTTTGAAAACAGATTTAATTTACTTTCTTCCCAAGTTGATTTATTCCTTTTTCTTTACAGAGAAGAATTTCTATTATTCCTTTCAGTAATCCACAACTAATATAACTGATATTTATATAGCATTTCAGGGTTTTCAAAGGCTCTAAACAGTAGTATTTCATTTTATCACCCCAATGACTCTGCATATTGGTAATTAAGGTGGGACTTCTTTGCTGTTTTCTCTTTTAGAATGCTAAAGTAAAGGGCAGCTAGGTGGGGTGAGTAGAGCACTGGCCCTGGAGTAAGAACTTAAGTTCAAATCTTGCCTCAGACACTTGACACACATATTTGCTGTGTGACCTTAGGCAGGTCACTTAACCCCAATTGCTCTGTCTTCCCCCTCTTAAAAAATTAAAAAAAAATAGAATGCTAAAGTAATCAAGTGCCTTTGATTAAGCCTTACTAGGTGCAAAGCCCCAGGTCCCCACCCTTTTGCTAACTAGGTATAAAGGCCCAGGCTCACAACCTTTTGTTGATTAGATGTGAAACCTTCAGGCCCTAAAAAGGGTATGTAAACTCAGAGGTTAGCAATTTCTTTGGGACTCTCACTCACTGGAAGAATGTTGGTGTGGAGAATCTGGGTTGCCCCTGGAGTCCCCAGGCTTCGAAGAAAACTTCGATGCTGATGCTTCTCTGGTAACTCCTGTGATTTGGTCAGACAGATAAGGGGCCTATCTGTCAATTCATGTTTATTTGTTTTGTTTATATAACTTATGTTTGTAATTTGTTTGCATTTGCTCTGAAGTTCTGGCTTTTTCCCCAAAACTAAGTGAATGATATATGTATGTATGAGTAAAGTAAAATTGTTAACTCTTTAAAGTTGCTTTCCTTTGAAAAACAGATCAAAGAACCTGTGCTGGCAGCTCTTGTTGCTGGTCTTATTGGATCTTACACCCCTAGCAGCAGCTGACAGACACATTATTGTTACACTCAGATTCGCTTAAAAAGAAATATCTGAGACTAGTTTGAACTTGGACCTCCCTGACTCCAGAGTTAATGCTCTATCTTTTATGCTAAGTTGTTGCCTTATCTTAAAGGGATGTCTATGATATCTTTAAGGGATAATACTTTAAACCACGCTCAACAGTTTTAGTAGACAGAATGGATTTATTTAAGTGACAATATTTGGACATTCTCTTTTTAAACTTTTTGAGATCTTCTAGATTAATGACCAAAAATAACTAAATTTTCTTTTTAATCTACTGGTTTAAATGGGAGCTTATATCCTATTATCTGTACTTCTACTGATCGATTCAGTGTTGTTTCTTTTAATTCATTCTATTGATTTCAACTCAGGCCCACCATTTTAGGAAGGGTATTGACAATTCAAAACACATTTTAAAATGTAAGAGCAGAAATATTGAGGAGAATCAAAAATATACTGTAAGAGAATTTATGGGAAAAATAATGAATAAAGAAAACATAGAGAGGGCTTTATAATGGTCATTCAAAAATATGAATATTATTACATTTCTTTTGTTTCATCACAGAGGGCAAAACATGAAGAAGTGGAAGAATTATATTCTTGATTTTTAATACTAGCTCCTTTTCCCTCTGGAATAACACATTTCAATCCCTCTTGTCCTTTATTGTTGAGCCTGCTCAATCTTGTGTAATCTTGACTGTAGTTCCACAATATTTGAATTGTTTCTTTCAGACTATTGGCAATATTTTCTCCTTAGACTGGGAGATCTGGAATTTAGCTATAATATTCCTTGTGGTTTTCATTTTGGAATTTCTTAGGAAGCAATTGGTGGATATCTTGATTTCTATTGCACTTTCTGGTTCTAGGATATCAAGACAGTCTTTTTGATAATTTATTCCAATTTTATGTCTAGTTATCAAGTAATCCAATAATTCTTAAATTATCTCACTCAATCTATTTTCCAAGTTAGTTATTTTTTTTCCAATGAGATATTTCATTTTTTTTCAATATTCTACTTATTTTGATTTTGTTTTATTGTTTCTTGGTATCTCATGAGGCATCAGCTTCCACTTGCCCATTTCTAATTTTTACAGAAAGATTTTCTTTAGGTATTTTTGTACCTTCTTTTCCACTTGGCCAAATCTACTTCTGAAAGAGCCCTTTTGTTCAGTGAGTTTTTGCACATCTTTTCCATTTAACTAATTCTGTTATTTTAAGGTGTTATTGTCTATTGTATTGTTTTTTCCTCTTTACCAAGGTGTCTCTTTCTATAATTTTCTTTCTTCATTCTCATTGATTTTCCCAATTTTTCTTTCATCTTTCTTATTTCATATTTAAAATCTTTTTGAGCTTTTCAGGGAATTTTTTTGGAGGGAAGCCGAGATCAGTTCACATTTTTCTTTGAAGCTTTGCATGTAGCAGTTTTTAATTCATTATCTCCTTTTGAATTTGTGTCTTGATCTCCTCTGACACCATAACAACTTTCTATTGTCAGGTTCTTTTTTGTTATTGTTTGCTTATTTTTCCAGTCTATTTCTTGACTTTTAACTTTATGTTAAAATTGGGCTCTTTTCCCAGGATAGAGAGAACTTATTCCAAGCTTCACTCCTTTATTGCTGCTGTTTACAGAGTTAGGTCTGGGCATCTTTATTTTCTTGGTGCTTTCATGGTTGTATGATCTAAGAAGAGGTGTAACAACTGTTTTCCTGGCTTGTGCTTTGGTCTCTACCTAGGAAGGCATCTTATTTCCTTATAGCCACCATCCCTGGGACTGTGACCATGTTCTCTCTCTCCTGTAGTCACATAGCTAATGCACTGTTCATTCCTGGAATGGAGACCAAGGTCACTACTCCCCCATGAGCTACCACAAGTACTTTTCTCTACCCCGGAAGTCCAGCCAAAGTCCCTTCTTCCTTGTGAATGCAAGTGTTATTGCTCTTTTTGACTCTCTAACTATGTAGCCAATAAAACAGGGTTCAGAAGGCAGCACCAAAAAGGGTCCCCTGAAATCTCATGTGGATCAGTTTTCTGACCCACTCCCCTTCCATGGGCCGAGAGTTCCCGAAGATGCTTCTGCCAATGCAGTCACTGAAACCCACTGCTTAGCTGGTGAAGCTGCTTGTGCTGAGTGTTCTGCACTGTGCTTCAAACTCAATTACTCTCTTATTGAGAAAGACATTTTCTGTCAACCTACTAAATTGTCTTAGCCTGGAAAACTGTCCCACCTGATCTTTTGTTGTTTCTACTACTGTAGAATTTTACTTTGAGGTATTATTTTAGCTTTTTTGGAGGGGAATTTGAAAGAACTCAGTTGAAATTTTTTCCACTCTGCCATCTTGACCTATCAGTTTTAAAACAATATCCTCTTCTGCTCTCTCCGATCATGTTAGAAAGAACTTCTCCCTTAGCAGTATTAATCTGATCAAAGAACTTCCACGTCCATTCAATAGGGCTCAGGTGGGCCTAGGTAGGCAGGCCTGATTATATCTTTGTTTGTAAGTAGGCCTCAAGCCCCTATCTAACAGCAATTTAGCTAGCAGTTGCTGTTGAGGTGTAAGACCTAACAAGACAAGAAACAAGAGCTGCTATCACAGGTTCTTTTATCTGTTTTATTAAGGAAAGTAACTTTAAGGGGTTAACAACTTCAGTTTAATCAAACATACATATATCATTCACTTAGTTCAGGGGGAAAATATCAGCCCCCTGAACTTCAGGGAAAATGAAAACAGAAATTAAAAACATCAACAGAATCATATCTTGTCTGATTCAAATCACAAATAATAGTTACCAGAGAAGAACCTTTGGGTCTGGGTTAGCAAAGCCAGGAAGGATGGGGAGGAGTTACAATGGCTTGCCCAGATTCTCAACCCTCCTTCCATGAGTGAGCCCAAAAGTCAAACACTAACCTTGGATCTTATATTTCAACTCAGGGCTCTGAGGCACTTGATTACCTCAGTGGTGAGTAGCATTCAAAGAACAGTCAAAAATCCCATTTTGCTCACCATTACATTTGGAAGGCAAGATTCATCAAAGGTACTTAATTACCTTAGCATTCTAAAGGAGAAGACAACAAAAAGCCCTGCCTTGATTACCATTGTCTAGATGCTAAGAAACACTCCAAGACAAAAGTATCCCATTTTACCTGCCCCATTCAAAGGCCAGAATCATTAAAGGCACTTAAGAGAAGAACAGCAAAAACCACTGCCCTGATTACCACTTTACCCTACTTACTAGGTGTTAAGCTAATGTAGGTGTGAAGTCCTTAGGGACCTAAGGGGAGTTGCTAAGACCAGAGCCAATGTTATGTACCCTGAGTTATACTCAATAAGATGATGGCTAGGACTGTATAAAAAGAGAGTTTAGTGCTATACCCTTGGATTAGGAAAGTGACCAAACAAAGTCAAGGGGCCCTTGATTGATGTTTCTAAATGAAGTAGCCTCTTTCCAAGAGACCAAAAAAGATCCAAGTAATGACCACAATGTGAGATATCTTGAATGCACTTTAGATGATCAAGAAAAGAGAACAATTGAAAGGAGTGATAAAAGAATTAATGGTTTTATGAAAATGGTGCTCTGAAAGTGTGCTGAAAATTAGGACTATTATTTGATCTGATGAAATTCTAGAAATTTGTTCAATTAAGACTGTTAAATAGCCCTCATTTTAGAAATGTATGTAACACTTCAAAATGTCATATATTATAATCTTATAATCTTTTTTTTAATATAACCTTATATTATAATATTATAATCTCTTATAAAAGATTAGGGGCCATAAATGGACTTTGTCAGTTTGTACTTTTCTCTTCTTAGGCAGAAATGCTTTGATTTTGAAAAATTGTAAATGGATTTAAAATGTGCTTAGGAGGATTGTGACTATAACATAGGTTGTAATAGTAGTAGCAGTAGTAGAAGTAGTAGTAGTAGTAGTAGTAGTAGTAGTAGTAGTAGTAGTAGTAGTAGAGTAGTAATAGTTGTAGTCATGCTATTACTAGCCGTAGTAAAAATAAAAATTTCTGTTATCATTCTCAAATTATTCTGATTATATTTTTTTTTCTATTCACCTGACTAATTAGAACAGGCTTAGCAAAAAATTAATTCCACCACTTCTATTGTCTCTTCTCTCCCTCCCCTGCCTCTAATCTTTGAAAAGAATATGACTACATATATATATGTATGTATATATATATATGTATATATATGTGCATGTGTATGTATGTATATATACATATATATATATGCATAATGAGATTAGATGACAAATTTTGTGTAGAAAGATAGAATTTTCATTTATAAACAAACTTTGAGTAATGATCTGTAGCCCAGGAGTGGTACTAATATTTTAAAGTTATTAGCTCTTTATTGACTTACTCTTTGGAACCTCTACTCACACAAGCAAAAGTGGGAGATTTTTCCAGTTGAAAGGAGAGGACAGCCACAACCACAAACATGTAATTAATACTTAATTCTCAGAGTCCTAAAAGCCAACCCTGCCTGAAGGTTTATATTCCTACTGCTTACTACTTTAATTCTTTAGTGTCTAATGTTTTCCTTATTTTCATAAACCAGTCATGATAATAGTGCTGAATCTTTTAATAAAACATACTAAATAAGAAGGCAAAAATAAAAATAATCATAGCATTTATTAAAAAATTGAAAAGGTGGAATAATCTGAATATCTATAAACTTGTGCCACACCTCTCCTATCAATGAACATTGAACATGTAGGAGTAAATGGGTAATGGGTATACACTTATGGAACTTAGCAGGGAGGCAGATGCATAGGTAAACCCATGTGTGCAGGTCAAACTGTTACTCTTGATGACAAGTTTGTTGTCCTTGATCTCTCTAGGGAATAATCTGTACCATGTATTACCTGCTGGGCAAGACTGCCATGCTATTTAACACTGCATATCTAACAAACTCCTAGGGGTTTCCAATAATACATGAAACAGAAGTCTAAGAGATTACGACTTTTTTCAGTGGACATTTTGGTGGCTGAAAGGGGCGGAAAAAATATTTATATTTAAACAACACTAACAAAATCACCTAGTGAAGAAACAAAGGTTCTCTGATATAGTTTCACCTTCAGGTTCTCACCATTCTCCAGCTGGGCTCCAGAATTACTACAAAGCTCTTTTGGCATACAGGCACCTCAGTATTGTGCTAGAGAAGTTTTATGCTCTTTTAACAAAGCATGTCACCATACTTCATGTCGAGGGAAATGCAAAGCCTATCTCTTCCCTCTGCTCCTTCTTATTTTAAGTGATAGATGTCGAGAAAGAGCAAGAGAGGGAACACTGAGAAGTTTTCTTCCAATCAGAGGATAGATTATGACAGAATATAATAAGCCTAGTTTGCTCTTCAAATATAGCAGAGAATATTGATTTACTAACAAGCAAGTTTCAGTAGCTACAGCTCAGGCTTCTAATCGCCCAGATCTTCACCTCAGCTGCAAAAATTGCTTGTTAGTTTCAGTTATGCCTTTCTGTCTCTATATATATATATTTTTTTCTGAATGCACCTTCTCTAACCGACTTCTTTTTCTTCTGTGCCTTGGCGTCTTCTAATTTTTCCTCTTCTGAGCATCTTTTTTCTAGGCATCTTAAATTCCTTTGGTCAGTGCATCGTTATGATTTAGTGAATCATCTCTACCTTATGATGTGAAACTCAAAAAATAATCAACCTTTCTGTCATGTGTGATTTCAATCATGCAAATATAATCATCCCATAGGCTCTCAAAAGTCATGTGACCTATTGTTTATCAATTATATTCTTCAAAATGTGGATAACAATCATTTTATAAATGAGCTGCCAAACTAAAATTCCCTGCAACCATCTTTTACCTCAGACACTAATCTGCCTTCAAGCAAGTTCTCTCAGTACGCTTATCTGAGGGACACTTTTCTCTTAGTTGTCCAGAATAGTCTGTGTCACCCCTTAAGCATTTTTATTTGAAGACTTTTTTTTAAGTAAAGCTGATTTTGCCATTTCATTTTTTATGTAAATACCACGTATTCTGCACCTTTTAGGAACCCAAATTAAAACGTAACAAATGGGGAGTTTCTTAGGCCTCTGTTCCAAATATTGAAGGAGAGCCATATAAAACATTTATATTTTTTTACTTATGAAAATTTAATTGGCTCTGTTAGAGCCCATTTCCCTAACTACTTTGAATTTCAATGCCTTGCATTTTTCTTGTATTTATTCTTTGTATATTTATTCTATACACTTATGTATGTACCTGTTTTTCCCATGATATGGAATGTAAATTCCTGAAGGGTAGGGAATGTTTCATTTTTTCCGTTATATTTTTGTCCTCAGTATATCAAACACTATCTAGTACATAAATTGAATAATAAACATGTATTGATCGATGTGACTTTTGGCTATTTGACTCAGTTACCAAATGGTTTGGTGTCAGGACACATTTCACTATGTAAAAACATTGAGGAGCCTCCAAAGAGTTTTTGTTTGTGTGAGTTATATCTGCCTTATTAGAAATTGTTTGCCTTATTAGAAATTCAATATGTTAGTATTATTATGAAAATAGTTTTGACTTTGTAGACCCCCTGATTTTTGGCAAAGCACGTGAATGTCCACACATTTTGAGAAACTGAATATTTTCTGCAGTGAGTTTTTTGAAACCTCTTTTAACATTTAACCAATTCTTTTTCCTTAATACTTTTTTCCAACATTCATTTTTGCAAAATTTCGGGATCAAAATTTTTCTCCTTCTCTTTCTTCCCTTCCACTATCATTTTAAGGAAAACTCCATTTATTCCTATGCTTTCTACTGTTTTTAATATGAATGGGTGCTATATTTTGTCAATAGCTTTTTCTGAATCTATTGACATAATTACATGATCTCTATTAGGTTTTTTATGGATAAGGTCATAATTTTCCTAATATTGAACTAGCCCTTCAATTTGAGTATAAATCCCACATGGTCATAGTGTATTATCCTGGTGACAATTTGCTGTAACCTCTTAGATAATATTTTATTCACTTTTTGCATCAATATCCATTAGGAAAATTGATAGATAATTTTATTTCTCTGTTTTGACCCATCTTGGTTTAGGTTCCAACACCATATTTGTGTCATAAAAGGAATTTGGTAGGACTTATTCTTCACCTATTTTTCCAAAGTCTTTATAATTGAATTATTACTTGAATTAAATGTCTTTAAAGGTTTGGTAGAATTCACTTGTAAATCCATCTGGCCCTGGAAATTTTTCCTTAGGAGGTTCATTGAGGGCTAGTTCAATTACTCTGTGTTTTTCCCCTTAAAATTGGGTTAAGCATTTTATTTCCTCTTCAGTTAATCTAGGCAATTTATATTTTTGTAAATATTCAACCATTTCACTTAGATTGTCAGATATCTTGGCAAAGAGTTGGATAAAAATAGCTGCTAATTATTTAATTTCCTCTACGTTGGTGGTGAATTCACCCTTTCCATTTAAAAAAAAATGTTTCAATCTATGTTCAGATAGCTTCAGTTCTTTCTCTGGAGATGGATAGCTCCAGGCTCACAGATGGTAGGGGGATCAAGTGCCTGATCAGAGGGGGATTGCAGGGATCTCTTTGCTGGCACTGAGGCAGGATGCTCTTGCTTTGCCCTGCTTGGATCTGGGTCACAATCCTGGGTGGTGGTCCCAGGGGGAGGATGAACATTTGTATGGCAAAGCTTCTGGCAGCTGTGGAAAGGGAATCCTTGCAATTCTAAGACAGAAAAGAGTGCTTGTGTTCACTCACAAACCAGAGCACAGGACAGGAGAGGAGTAAACTCTTCTCTTTTGATCATACTCCCTTAGAAGAACTGAATTTTTACACATGCCTAGAAGTATCTCTGACAACATCTGTGCAAAACCCCTGAAAATTGGGACACAGCACTCTTACTCTGGAAGCAGAGTCCTACCCTGACAAAGAGCTCAAAAGTCAAGTAATTGGTTGGGAAAAATGAGCAAACAGTGTTAAAAAAATCAGTTTATAGAATCTCACTTTGGTGACAAAGAAGATCAAAACATGCAAACAGAAGAAGACAACAAAATCAAAGCTCCAACAAAGCCTCCAAGAAAAATACGATTTGGTCACATGACATAAAAGAGCTCAAAAATGAATTTAAAAATTAAGACAAATAGAGGAAAAATTGGGAAGATAAATGGGAGTGATGTAAGAAAATTGTGAAAAAATGAGTCAACAGCTTGCTAAAGAAGACCCAAAAAATACTGAAGAAAATAAATATTTTTGTACATATAGACCCTCTTCCTTTTCTAAAAAAAAGGTAAATCTCTTTTAGGATATAGATCTAGTAGTGGTATTGCTAGGTCAAAGAGAATGCATGGTTTTATGACCCTTTGAGCATAGTTCCAAATGACTTCACAGAATCGTTGAATCAGTTCACAACACTACCAGCAGTGTATCAATGCCCCATTTTTCCCACATCACCCCCATCATTTGTTATTTTCATATTCTGTCCTATTAGCCAATCTAGTAGGTATGAGATAGTATCTCAGAATTGTTTTAATTTTCATTTCTCCAATCATCAGAGTATTTTTCTATGGCTATAGATAGTTTTAGTTACTTCATCTGAACACTGTTCATAATTTTTGATCATTTATCAACTGTGTAATTGCTCTTACTTTTTTTTTATAAATTTGACTCAGTTCTCTATGTGTTTTGTGAAATGAGGCCTTTATCAGAGAAACTTGTTTCAGATTTGTTTTTTTACATTTACTGTTGCTAGCTGGATTTCCCTTTAATCCTATTTCCCTTCCCCTGTTTCATCTATTCTTTCTCTCCTTTCACTCTGTCCTTCCTCAAAAGTATTTTGCTTCTGACTATCCCTTCCCCAATCTGCCCTCCCTTATATCACCACCCTGTTTTCTTTTACCCACTTCCCCTCCTATTTTTCTGAAGCGTAAGATAGATGTCTATACCCAGTTGAGTGTGTATATTATTCTCTCTTTGAACCAGTTCCGATGAGAGTAAGGTTCACTCACTCCCTCTTGCCTCCTCCATTTTCCCCTTCACTGTAAAAGGTTTTTTTGCCTATTTATGTGAGATAATTTACCACATTCTATATCTCCCCTTTTGTTTCTCTCGGTATAGCTCTCTCTCACCCCTTAATGTTATTTGTTAGATATTATCTCTGTGTACTTAACTGACACCCATGCCCTCTATCTGTACACACTCTTTCTAATGGTTCTAAAAGTGAGAGAGTTCTTATGAATTATAAGCATCATTTTCCCATGTAGGAATGCAAACAGTTTAACCTTATTATGTCCACTATGTTTTCTTTTTCCTGTATAACTTTTTATGTTTATTTTGAGTCTTGTAATTGAAAATCAAAATTTCTATTCAGCTCTGGTGTTTTTATTAAGAATGCTTCTAAATCCTCTTTCAGATTGAATATCCATTTTTCCCTTGAAGGATTATGCTCAGTTTTGTTGGGTAAGTGATTCTTGATTGTCATCCTAGCTCCTTTGTCCTACAGAATTTTATATTCAAACCCTCCTGCACTATAATGTAGAAGCTGATTAATCTTGTTTTATCTTCGCTCTGTCTCTACAATACCTGAAGTTTTTTTTTTTTTTTTTTTTTTTTTCCCTAGCTGCTTGCAATAATTTCTTCTTGACCTGGGAGGTCTAATATATGGCTATGATTTTCCTCACAGTTTTCTTTTTGGGATTTTTTTAAGGAGGTGATTGATGGACTCTTTCAATTTCTATTTTACCCTCTGATTCTAAAATATTAGGGAAGTTCTGCTTGATAATTTCTTGAAAGTTGACATGTAGGCTCCTGTTTTTGATCATGGCTTTCAGGAAGTACAATAATTATAAAATTATCTCTCCTAGAACTATGTTCCAGGTCAGTTACTTTCCAGTAACGTACATCACATTGTCTCCTACTGATTTAGTGGCTGCTAAAGGCTTCTCCTGGTTTGCTGGGGCCAGGGCTTTATTAGTGGAGTCTTTGGTAGACTGTGCTCCATTCACATCTAGGTGTGATTTACCTTTCCTACCCACCCGCTAAGTTATCTTGCACTAGAAAGTTGTTTTTATTCTGTCCTTTCATTGGATTTGGCACTCTAGAATGCCTTTAGTTAAAGGTATTTGGAGGGGTTTGGGGGAGAACTCTGGAGAATGCCTGCCTTCACTCCACCATCTTGGCTTTGGCTCTGCCCTTTTCATTTCTGATACTAGTAATTTGGTTTTCTTCTTTTTTTTTAAATCACAAAGGTTTATCACTTTTCTTGTTTTTTTTTCATCAAACCATCTCTTAATTTTATTAGTTGAATAGTTTTCTTTCAATTTTATTAATCTTGCCTTTTATTTTCAGAATTTCTAATTTAGTTTTTGATTGAGGGTTTTAATTTGTCCTTTTTCTAGCTTTTTTGGTTTCATGTCCAATTCATTTGTCTCTTCTTTCCTATTGATTCACGTAAGCACTTAGAGATATAAAATTCCCTCTAAGAACAGCTTTGGCTCCATCTCATAACTTGTAGTATGTTGTCTCATTATTCCCATTCTCTTTGCTGAAATTATTGATTGTTGTTATGCTTAGTGGCTTGACCCATTCAGTCTTTAGGATTAGATTATTTAGTTTCCATATGGTTTTTATCTTGTCTTTCCATGACCTTTTATGACACAAAATTTTTATTGCACCATGATCTGAGAAGTATGCTACCAATGTTTCTGTTTTTAACTATAACTGAAGCATAATATATTCTTTTCTATCTTTTTATCTTTACTCTGCTTCAAATGTGCTTTTTGTAAACAATATATTGAGGATTCTGGTTTTTAATCCACTCTATTATTCCATTTTGTGGGAGAGTACATCCCATGAATATTCACAGTTATGATTTGCTTTTTATTTCCCTCCATCCTATTTTTCCCTCTGTTTATACTTTTCTCTCTCCTTTCACCCTGTCCTTCTTCCCCAGAGTTTTACTTCTGATCACCACCTCCCTAAATCTGCCCTCCCTTCTATCAGCCCCTGTGTTGTTAAGCAAAATTGTCTCATTAGCATGGCTTTTGTTTCTTTTGAGTGGAAGTACTTTCAGCTGTTAAGTGCTAAGCCCCAGGCCCAGGGCCCTGTCAGGTGTGAAACCTGTGTGGGTGTGGATTGGTGACTTA
>CM053623.1:270030894-270063606 GCA_028646595.1 Phalanger gymnotis
CGAGTGCGAGCAGGAACGTGAGGCCAGTGAACATGATTTGGCTAAATACTCTCTTGCTTTTCTTTGGCCTCCTAGTTGCCCTTGTGAAATGGGCTTTCTGGGCCTGGAGTCTTTTTGTCAAGATGTTGGAATGGGGAGGCTGGTTCAAGTTTTTGCTGCGGTGGGGCCTAAATAAATTTCTTGTTGTTTTCTCCTTAGACAATCTCTCATACCTTGCGATTTCGGACCATTCAAACATATACATGATTATATTTGAGATCATAAATTCGGCCTTCCTACTACAGGATGTCAGGGTAGTTTCCTTGATAATTTCTTGAAAGATGCTGTCCAGGATCTTTTTTTCTTGATCATGGCCTTTGCATTAGTCCAACAATTCTTAAATTATCTCTTCTGGATCTGTTTTCTGGGTCAGTTGCTTTTTTCCAATGAGGTACCTCTTATTTTCTTCTATTTTTTCCCATTCTTTTGATTTTGTTTTATTCATTCTTGATGTCTTATAGAGTCATTATTTCCCAATTGCCCTATTCTAATTTTTAAGGATTTTTTTCTTAGTTAGCTTTTCTATCTCCTTTTTCAGATGTTCAATTCTAGTTTCAAAGGAGTTATTTTCTGTAGCAGATTTTTCCCTCAGATTTGGCAAATTCTGTTTTTAAGTCATTGTTTCCTTCAGTTAGTTTTTATGCTTACTTTTCCAAGTTGTTGATTATTTTTTTCATAAAAGCACAACTTTTATAAGCACAACTCTTGCGTAACTCTCATTTATTTTCTCAATTTATCTTCTACTTTTCTTACTTGATTTTTAAGGTCCTTTTTGAGCTTTATCAGAGGACTTTTTAGGCTTGAGACCAATTCATATGGCCTTTATAGTTTTCACATGTAGGCATTTTGAAGTTGCCATCTTCTGAGTTTGGGTTATGATCTTCCCTGTCACAATAGTAGCTTTCTATAGTAAGGACACTTTTCTGTTTTTTACTCATTTTTCTGCCTATTTTGTGACTTTTAAAGTTAAACTCTGCTCCTGGGGTGCGTGGGGGACTATCTCAAGCTTCTTATCCTAGGGGCCTGGGGTCTTAGTTAATTGTGGCTTATCTACTGCACTGTGAGTGGTCCAGCATAGTTGCACCTGTTATGCTGGCTTCTGGGGCTCACAATTTGCATTTTGCCCTGTGTCTAGAGGCCTCATGGTTAGCCTGCTGTGCCAAGAATAAGGCACCTCAGTTGCTGATCTGTGTTGTGGCAAAAATGCCACCATTTGGCTTGCCTGGACATCATCTGCACCTGGTTGTACTCCCCTTTTACTCAAGTGAGACAGAATTTTTCTGAAGTCATTCTAAGTTACCTTAAGCTGGAAGATTGTTTGACTGTCTTTTTGAGGATTCTGTTGTGCCAGAATCCATTTAGAAGCTTAATTTGATGTTTCTGAGGAAAACTGGGGAGAACTCAAGCAACTTTCTGGCTTCTCTCTGTCATCTTTGTTCCAATCCCATGCTTTGTCAGTTCTTATTTATAAACAATTATTTTCTTCAGCATTTTTGGCCTTCCCCCCACCCAAGCTATTAATTCTCTTTTCATATTTTCCTTCCCTTCTTTCTCATTTCCTTCCTTCTTTTTTTCATTTTTCTTTCATCCTTTGCTTGCTTTCTTCCCTTCTTCTTTCTTCTCTTTCTTTTTTCATTTTTTATCATATTCTAAATTTGTTCACTTCTACTCTTATTTGATATTTATAATGACATTTTGCTCCATCTTTGACTCTTCTAGGAATTCTTATTTGTCTTGTGTCTAATTTCATTTTTTCTTTGAAGCTTTGCTTATAGATGTTTTCAAGCTATTGCCTTCTACTGTGCCTATTTATTGAGCTTTTTATGGCTAGGTTCTTTTTTAAAATTTTTCTCTTCTTTCCTGCCAATTTATTATCTTTGGACTTTTCATTATTGTTGGCCTTTGCTCACCTCTAGGGGTGGAGGATATCTGACCTAAGCTTTTGTCTCTTCTGTCTTTCTGTTGTTTTAACAGCTCAGTCTGGGGGCCTGTAAGTTTTTGTTGCTTTTGGAATAGTGTGATAATCATAATCATAGACAACACTTACATTATTCTTGATAGTTCCAGGCCATGTGCTAAGGATTTTATAATCATTAGCTCATTTTATCAATATAAAAACATATTAAGGTAGGCGATGCTAATCTCATTTGACATATGAGGAAATTGAGGCAAACAGGGATGAAGCAATTTGTCCAGGGTCACACAGTTAGTACATGTCTAAGGCTGGACTTGATCTTAGGTTTTCCTAGTTCCAAGCCTAACATACTATCGCCTGTTTCCTGCCCTCCTGAACTGCACTCTATAAATTCTGGACCTGGTTTAGTTCTGCTGACTTGTATGTGTGGTTAAGTTTCTGTAGACTGCTGCTGGAGTCTACTTATTCTACTGGGAGTTTCAGCAGTTTCTAACTAAAGTGCTTACTCCCCCCTTTCTTTGGTCTCCTCCCCACCTTTATTCCATTGCAGGTTTTTCTATAGGACTAAAGTTGAGCATTAATTCTCCACTCTGTTCTTGGACTAAGAGCCACACTGCTATGCTTCTGGAACCCATTCCTTACTCTTTACTCAGGCAGGCCCTCTTCTATAACAACCACCTTTGTTTCTCTTTGCACTGGAACTGTGACACAGAACTGGGTGAAAATGAACATAGCTGTGAAAAAATAATCCATTCGGGCCAAAACATAAGTATAGCAATCCAATGAAGTCTGGCTATTTCAATGAATTTCTGGCTAGGTTTTCAGTCCTCTTACTGTTCCTAGGTTCTGAGCTGCAACTGTCACAGCTATTCGACTACTATTTCTCTGCCTGTTGCATTGACAATACTGTACTGCACTACTGGTAAGCCTCACCCCAGTGTCTATAGACATCTCTTTATCTTTTCAAGTTTCTCTGAGCTAAAAAAAAGACTCATTGAGATTTTTTTTTTAAGTTTCCTGATGAGAACTTATCTGTTGGTCTTTATAGATAATTACAGGGGAAGTTTCGAATGAGCTCAGGCTTTTGCCTGCTACCTGTCACTCCACCATCTTAAGTTGACCATAGAAAATTGTTTCTTTAGAGTATAATAAAAGGACATAGATCACATCTGCCTGTGGACCACTTGCTCTATTCAATAGTTATGCATTATATTACTCTTTAATTCCTCTCCCAGGCATAAACATTTATTTTTTTTAGTATAAATGCATTTACATCTGTGATTAAACAAAGCAACATACATGCCCTACAGAAATATCATCATAAAAACATAAAAAACATGAAAAATAAATTTTAAAAAAGGCTTTTATGTGCATTTATAGTGCATCAGTTCTCTCTCTCTGGAGGTTGATAGAATTTTTTAACGAGGCCTTTGTAACTGTCTTCTTCTTTTCTAGATTAGAGTAGCTAAGTTTTTCAGAGCTGATCATCCTTACAATTTTGCCATTACTGTGTATACATTTCCTGCATGGTAGTGCCTCTTTTTTGGTGGTTTGTCTGTTTGCTTTTGGTCATGTTCTTCTGGGATAACTGTTTTCTCTATGTTGTAACTATGTGTTCCATCTCTGAGGTCCAAGACTTCAACTTGTAGATAGATCAAGTATTTTTTCCATTGCTAGCTTTTTTCCCCTGCCAATTCTTAAGTATTCTAAATAAGTTAATTTCCCCTTTTATTCTTTGAAGAAACTTTCCACCATGGATTTGTTCTCTCCCCTGAATTTCTCATTAATTGAAAAAAACCTATGAGAAATGTGAGTATACACACATACACTCTTGACCACATATATTCATTCCAAATTTATTTTCTTATGAATTTAATTTCTCTTTTGAATTATTTTGAAATTTCTTCTTGTTGATGAAGTCTTTCTTGGGATTCCACAGAATTCTGAAATAAATTAGCTGGCTTGTTCATTTGTCTTGCAATTTATCTTATGGGAACTTTTAAATCTCTTTGAGGGACTAGTGTTCACTTTCCTACTGCTTTTAGCATCCTTTATGTTACAATATCTGTTTGATCTTTTAGTTATTTTTTTTAGTTTAATGCATATTCTTCTATTTGAAATCTTTGATATGTCAGCCATGTCCCCTTAAAATCCTTTATCACATTTCCCTTTGAAAATAGGTACTACATCCCTTCACCCACTAGTGCTAGGCAAAAAAGTTACCCCAGGCTCCTTATATATTTGGGTATTTAGAATGTGTTATCCTTTTCCCCTGTCTTGAATGGCTTAATGAAAGAGGAGAGGACATGGCTAAGATTGTCTGTGTTAAATCTTTTCTTTCATTGGCATAGATTCCCATGCTAGGCTTTACTAAATTTTCCTCTTTGCCTCTTTTCCTTCTTACCTCAATTAATGTTTCCTACTTTTTGCAGTATTAATATAGTAAGTACTTAATAAATGGTTTTTGACTTGTTGAGAGAATATGGAGAAAATGTTCTACATAAAACTTCTAAAAATTTTGTGGTCCATGGAATAGTGAGGCCATACTCTACTCCATTTCATGTGGCTGTACAGAATTATGTTTGCCACTTATTGCAGAGCTAAGGTGGGCAATAGGGGTTATATATATTAAATAAATATTTACAGCAGAAAAAAGTTTCTATCAGTGTCAGATTGTGCTTCTCCGCTATGTTGGAGGATACTAGGAGTGAGTTATTTAGAATCTCTTGAAGGATTTTCTTCTACCTTAATTCATAAAAAAAATAGTCTTTAAGGGGTTCTCTCTTTGTCCATAGGATTTAATTGTACTTTCTCTATATGTGTTACATAATTCCATTTGTGGACATTTTTAAGGCTTTATAGAAACTTTTCTAGGTTTGACCCAAATGATGAATCCTTAGGCCAGTGTTAAAGTTGGGCTGTCTTTGATTATATTAAAATAACTCCTTTGCATGAGGAGAAAAGAGAAAAGAGGACAGCTGTATTTTCTGTAATTCCTTCCTTTCTTCAAATTCATAAGTTTTATGATTCATTTCACATTGAAATTAACTTAGATCTCAAGACTTCCAGCTTACACAGCTTTTTGAGATGACCAAGAAAAATAACCGAGGTGGCCTCAGTTAGTTTTCCATTTTTGGCCTCAAAAATGTATAAACACCTTTGAGCTGTTGCTGACTAAAATCTTGGCTTCAGATTGACCTTAGCCATTTCCTGAATTGTCAACATAGCATGGCCTTACCAACATTTCTTGGTGTTTACTTAAATTTAAAAGACATTTAGCTTGGAACAATTTTCCTCCTCAGAGTGCTGCCCATCCTCTCTTCCTCCCCGAGATTCTACCCGTTTGATTCCATGATTTTTCTTTCTTCATTTCCTATTTTTATACCACTTTGATTTTAAAAGATCAAAAATATCAGCTAATGTCAGAGCTGTGATTAAATTTTGTATTTGAATCAAATTTAGAGCTTTATTAGGCTCACATATTTTTGATCTATTATAGGGGAAGGGACAATGGGGGCCTTAGCTCTAGGCATAGGATTCACTAAATGAAATGTTCCTCATGAAATGCGAATAATTTATTGAGCTCCAGAAATTAATTTTTCATGTTAATAAAATGAAAGTTGCAGCCAGATAAACTGCAGCAAAGGCTGAAAAAAAATGTATTTTTAATTACAAGGGCCCCATTGAAAGATGAAATAATTGAAAAACAATCCATAGATTAGAATGAAGCTTTGAAGAATAATATTAACTCCCAAAAAAGGAAGACCTTTTCCTATTTACTAAGGAACAGTACCTATCATATAATCAGTGACCATTTCAATATCAGAAGTAACCCCTTGTTTGTGGTATGTGATGCCTGAGCAAATACAGTGACAAGTTGGCACATGGTTTTGGGAGTAGTACATGTAAGAACACAAATTAAAAAAAAATCAGAACAAAATATATTGCAAAGGTATTTTTATGTCTAGTGCTAAACAGACTTGGATTAAATGGACCTGAATAGAAAATGAAAAGGGAATATAGTTTGGTTTTAAAAATTAGTAGTAAAAAAAGCCAACTTTATGGTAATGTGTTTGATGGTGAGGACCATAGATATTAAGATCCCACAAGGACTTATTGTTGACTAGGTAAAAATTAAAAACAAACAAAAAAAACCTTTCAATGCTTTAGAATAAAAAGCCCCTTTAATGTCTCTTATCAATAATATGTTCACCAATCCAATGTCAAAATTATACAATATTCCTCAAAAGAAGCTCATATTATACATACACATATATGTGTGTGTATATACATATATATATACGTACTTATGTGTGTATACATATATACACTTGCATATATGTATATGGGTGTTTATCTATAGATATCTATATATGTATATATCTATCTACCTATCTGTCTAACAGTATTGATGACCTTTGAGTTGTTATCAAAGTGATATAAACCATTAAGACAAATAATGTGTTACACTTCAAGGATGTCTAGTGAATAGTCTAAATGGAACAGAGATTCCTTAAAGATAGTAATGTACTCCAGGTGCTTTCAAAGATGTTTTTTTTCTTTATTGCATTAAATTCTGGAATATTACAAAGCTTCCAAAATGAGATGTAAAGTTTATTAAATAAGATTGTGCATTTAATCATCTATAGTGTAATCAGCAAGCAAAATGAAGAATACTCATGTTCCAGACAATGATATGAAATTGGATGGAAAAAACTTTAGAACTGTTCTGTCAGACATATATCTTGGAAAGACACTATACATGGAAAATTAAGGATACCTAGAATAAACAGAAGGGAGACAGCAAGTTTAATCACTTTTGAGAAATTGAGGAGAAGCTGTCAAACTTCTTGAAATACAAGTAAATTTTCTTATCAATAGTCTTTTGATGACTCCAGGATGATATTCAATATAGCCTGAGGCAAAAGTAAAATTGAAGAGCAAAAGGAAAATAAAGATGCTTGTGCTAGGTATGAGATTGCATGAGTAGCTTGAAACATAGTGAAAGTAATGAATTACACAAGCCAAAAAGTATATATTGCATCATCAGTGAGTCAATCTACTAGCATTTATCAAGCACCTACAATGTGGGAAAGATGTCTCACCAGAAAGGAAGTGGGACAGACATGTGACAAGAGTGAGAAATAATTGTTGGAGAGCCATTTGGCTCCATTGATAGATGTGAATATCAAGAGATTCAGAGGAGAGTTGAGGGTGGGGTGAGAGAGGGGATCCTCTGTACTTGATTTTTTTTTTCTATCATAGTAAATGGATTATTACAATCACATACAAAAAAAAATCACAGAGTATTTCTAGAATCTGATCTATATCCCTAGAAGGAATGTCCATATTGTAGAGATTATTTGTTGAATGAGTTAATTAATGTAGCTTGATCTTGATTAGTGAGGTTAATGAATCCCAGGAAGTTGAAGTATTCTTCAAATTTGTACTGTGTATTAACATTGGACTGATAGCAATTACCATATGGAATATAGTTATAACTCCAAATAGTATGAATTCAAATACACAAAAAGACTTCATGGGATTCATCATTTCTACTGATATGGAAAGGATATAGCTATATGACACCCAATGTATAAAGTCATTAACACAACCTCCGAATTAAGGTTAAACTGTTTACTTGTATAAATAGAACACTTTAGATACTAGAGACGGAGTTGAATTACATCAGAAATTCAGGTCATGACATCACTCCTTTGTATTAGGTTTTCCCCATCTTGAAATACCTTAGGCATTTACTATCTGTGAGGCTCTGAGTAAGTCACTTAACTTCTGTTTGCCTCATTTTCCTCAAATCTACCTCAAAATGTATTTTGTGAGGATCAAATGAAATATTTGTAAAATACATAGCATAGTTCCTGGCACATATTAGGTTTTTAATGAAAGCTTCTTCCTTTCTTTTAGGTTCTCTTCATCACTTCACATCAACTTCCAGGCTACCCTGGCTTCTTTCCTAAACCAACTTAAGTGAAAGTTAATCTCAGAGGCAAGGCAGAGAGAGTGGTAATGTGGGAGATCTGAAGACTAGAAAAGTTCTTGTACAAAAGTTGGGATTTAACAATGTGTCTATTCTGTATGCATACCACTATGTGCAGGCTGGCTTTTGTTTTCTCATTAGAAGGTAAACTCTGTGATTGCAGGGACATTGATTTTGCCTTTCTTAATAGATTTAAAGTTTTGCAACCAGTCAGTGCTTAAGAAATCCCACCCACTGACTGTGTAGGACAAGCTAATGTGATAAAAATAACAATTCTACCTAAATTAATTTACTTACTTAGTGCCATACCAATCAAACTACCAAAAAAATTTATGGAGCTAGAAAAAATATCAAAATTTATCTTGAAGAACAAAATGTCCAGAATATCAAGGGAATTAATGAAAAGAAGTGCTAGGGAAGGTGGCGCCATACCAGATCTTAAATTGTATTCTAAAGTAGCTATCATCAAAACCTCTTGGTACTGGCTAAGAAATAGAGTGGTGGATTGTGGAATAGGTTAGGTACACAAAACAAAGTAGCCAATGATTATAGCAATCTACTGCTTGATAAACCCCTAAACCCTAGCTTCTGGGATAAGAACTCACTTTCTAACAAAAACTGCTGGGAAAACTGGAAAACAGTAGGACAGAAACTGTGCATAGAGCAAAGTCTGACACCATATACCATAACAAAGTCCAAATGGGCACAATTATCTAGGTATAAAGGCTGATAATATAAACAAATAAGGGGAGCAAGGAACAGTTTATCTCTCAGATTTATGGGGGAGTGAGGAATTTATGCCAAACAGGAGATAGAGAACATTATGAAATACAAAATTAATAATTTTGATTACATTAAATTAAAAAGTTTTTGCACAAACAAAGCCAATGCCACCAAGATTAGGAGGGAAGCAGAACACTGGGAAATATTTTTTTTTCAAATAATGCCTCTGATAAAGGCCTCATATCTAAAATACATCGAGAACTGAGTCAAATTTACAAGAATACTGGTCGTTCCCCAAATGAGAAATGGTCAAAGGATATGAACAGGCAGTTTTCAGAGGAAGAAATTAAATTTACATTAAATTTACATGTAAATGTAAAGCTATTTATAGTCATATGAAAAAAATGATCTAAATCACTATTGATTCAAGAGATGCAAATAAAAACAACTCTGAGATACCACATCACACCTAACAGACTGGCTAAGATTACAAAATAGGAAAGTAATAAATGCTGGAGAAGATGTGGGGAAATTAGAACACTAACTCTTTGTTGCTGGAGCTGTGAGCTGATTCAACCATTCTGGAGGGCAATTTGGAACAATGCTCAAAGGGCTATGAAAATATGCATACCATTTGACTGAGCAACATCTCTTCTAGGACTGTAACCCAAGGAGATCATAACAATGGGAAAATTTCCCACATGTACAAAAGTATTTATAGCAGCTTTTTTTGTGATGGCCAAGAACTGGAAGTCCAGGGGAATGCCCATCAGTTGGGGAATGACTGAACAAGTAGTGGTATATGAATCTAATGGAATATTATTGTGATATAAGAAATGTGATATAAGGAATGGTTTCAGAAAAACCTGGAAAGACTTAAATGAACTCATGCTGAATGAAGTGAGCAGAACCAGGAGAACATTGTACATAGTAACAGCCACACTGTGCAAGGACCGATTTTGATAGACTTCGTCCTTAGCAATTCAAGGACCTAAAACTTTTCCAAAGGACTCATGATAGAAAATGCCATACACCTAATGAGAAAGAACTATGGAGTCAGAGTTCAGAGTGAAACAGATTCTTGTTCTTTTATTTTGTATTCTTTCTCATGGTTTCTCCTATTCGATATAATTCTTCTACACAACACGAGTAATGTGAAAATGTTAGGAATGTATGCATAGAGTACATATCAGATTGCATGCCATCTTGGGTAGGGAGGGGGAGAAAATTGAAAAGTTATGGAAATGAATGTGGAAAACTAAAAATAAATAAATTAATTATTTAAAAAAAAGAATTATGGGGGGCGGAGCCATTATGGCAGCTGGAAAGCAGGGACTAGCATGAGCTCCCCACCAAGTCCCTCCAAAAACCTATAAAAAATGGCTCTGAACCAATTCTAGAACTGCAGAACCCACAGGGTAGCAGAGGGAAGCAGGGCTCTAGCCCAGGACAGCCTGGATAGTCTCTGGGTAAGGTCTATCCCCTCAGAGCTGGGAGCAGAGGGGAGAGGAGCTAAGTGGAGCAGAGCCCAGCGTGGGCAGTGCAGAACAAAGAGAACAGGAACCAGGTGAAGTGTGCTCTAGAGCCCTGATTCAGTGAGCTGCAGCAGTTACTAGACTTCTCAACCCACAAACACCAAAGACAACAGAGTAAGTTATTGGGAAAAGCTGCTGGGGACAGGGAGTTTGTGGTTCAGCCACCGCCCTGGGGGCAGCAGAGGTAGGGCAGCTACAGAGCTACAGCTGCAGTTGCTTCTGGCCCCAGGCCCACCTGGTGGGAGGAATTAAGTGGCTGATCAGAGCAGGAGTGAAGAGCCTACTGAAGATCTAAGTCCAGTCCAGGTTGGGGGTTCTTGGGGAAGGAGGAGTGCTGGTGAGCCAGAGCTGGTGCATCACCCCAAGGGTGGAACATAGAACTCTTTAGTGTACAAGCAGTCATACCCCACTGAAAAACTCAAGGGTCAAGTAAGTTGGCTGAGAACACGACCAGGTACCAAAAACATACCCAGATTCAGTTTCAGACTTTGGAATCCTTCTTTGGTGACAAAGAAGACCAAAACATACAGCCAGAAGAAGTCAACAAAGTCAAAGAGCCTACATCAAAAGCCTCCAAGAAAAACATGAACTGGTCTCAGGCCATGGAAGAGCTCAAAAAGGATTTGGAAAAGAAAGTTAGAGAAGTAGAGGAAAAATTGGGAAGAGAAATGAGAAGGATGAGAGAAAACCATGAAAAACAAGTCAATGACTTGCTGAAGAAGACCCCCAAAAATAGTGAAAAATATACTGCAGAAAACAACACCTTAAAAAATAGACTAACTCAAATGGCAAAAGAGCTCCAAAAAGCCAGTGAGGAGAACAATGCTTGAAAGGCAGAATTAGCCAAATGGAAAAGGAGGTCCAAAAGACCACTGAAGAAAATACTACCTTAAAAATTAGATTGGAGCAAGTGGAAACTAGTGACTTGATGAGAAATCAAGAAATTATCAAACAGAACCAAAGGAATGAAAAAATGGAAGACAATGTGAAATATCTCATTGGAAAAAGCACTGACTTGGAAAATAGATCCAGGAGAGATAATTTAAAAATTATTGGGCTACTTGAAAGTCACAATCAAAAAGGAGCCTAGATATCATCTTTGAAGAAATTATCAAGGAGAACTGCCCTGATGTTCTAGAGCCACAGGGCAAAATAGAAATTGAAACAATCCACCCATTGCCTCCTCAAATAGATCCCAAAAAGAAATCTCCTAGAAATATTGTCATCAAATTCCAGAGCTCTCAGGTGAAGGAGAAAATACTGTAAGCAGTCAGAAAGAAACAATTTGAGTATTGTGGAAACACAATCAGAATAATCCAAGATCTAGCAGCTTCTACATTAAGAGATCGAAGGGCTTGGAATACGATATTCCGGAGGGCAATGGAGCTAGGATTAAAACCAAGAATCACCTACCCAGCAAAAGTGAGTAAAGCTGAATAATTTGGATTTACTTGAAATTTTTAAAAATGCACAAAAAAACCACAGTGCAGCCAAAATTAAAAAGAAAGCAGGAATCCGAGGTGGAGGGATTACAGCATTTGTTTTCATAAAATGGTCTTTTTTTTCCAACATTATACTTACCTCACATGAATTTGTAAAATTAAGAATAATTTTCCAATTCATAAATGCTTAAGCTTATAAACAGTTTCAAAAGAAAAATTCAAAGCCATTAATAATAATATGAAAACATGCTCTAAATTACTCACAATTAGAAGAATGTAACCCAAAACATTACTGAGGGTGTACCTCACACATGTAAAATTGGCTAATGGGACAAAAAAGGAATATGACAAATGCTGGAATGGATGGTGAAAAATAGGTACACTCCACTGTTGGTGAAGTTGTGAACTGGTCCAAAAATTTTGGAGAACAGTTTGGAATTATTCCCAAAGGGCTATCAATCTGTGCCTATCTTTTTACCCAGCAATACCACTACAATGTGTGTGCCAAAGAGATTAAAGAAAAAGAAAAAAGATCTAGATGTACAAAATATATTTGTAATAGTTATTTTTATTCTTTTAACAAATCTTGGAAATTGAGGGTTTGCCCGTTAATTATGGAATGGCTGAATAAGCTATAGCATATGATTTTGTTGGGGTACTATTGTGCTATAGGATATGATGAGGAGTTTGCTTTTAGAAAAAAGACAAGGCAAGACCTATATGAACTGAGGCAAATTGAAGTTAGAGCAACCAGGAGATCATTGTGCACTATAGTAGCAACATTGTTTTGATGATCAAACCGGAAAGACTTGCCTTCTCTGATCAATACAATGATTCAAAAGAATTTCAAATCACTTATGATGAAAAAAATGCTAGTCACTTCTAGAGAGAAGTGATGAACCACGAATTCATACTGAGGTATGTCATTTTTCGCTTTATTTTTCTGACAGTTTTTTTTGGCAGTGTCAAAAATAGCAATATGTTTTTTTTTAAATTAAGTCTTTTTACTTTTATGTTACAACACTCAGTACCGCATGATTTTGAGTTAGAGGATTTCCTCCCAAACCCTCCCTGCCTTCCTCCCCAAGACAGCATGGAATTTGGTATATATTCTCCATATCCAATATAATTTTGCATTAAACGTATTGACACAATAGTCAAGTTGTAAAGAAGAATTATGACCAATGGAATGAATCACAAGAAAGAAGAAACAAAAGCAAAAAAAAGAAAGAAAAACAAAAGAGATAATAAAAACAAAAGAAAAAAAGGAGAGCAAATAGTTTGCCTCAATCTGCATTCACACTCCATATCTCTTTCTCTCAATCATGAGTCCTTTGGAGTTGTCTTTGAACATTGTATTGCTGAGAAAAGCCAAGTCTATTGAGTTAGTCATCACAGAATTGATATATCTGTGGTTTTGTATAATGTTCTCTTGGTTCTCCACTCACTCAGCATTATATCATGTTGGTTTTTCCAGGTTATTATGAAGTGTGTATCTTCCTCATTTCTTATAGCACAGTAGTATTTCATTACATTCATATAGCACAACTTGTTCAGCCATTCCACAATTGATGGGCATTCCCTTGATTTCCAATTCTATGCTACCACAAAAAGAACTACTATAAATATTTTTGTATATAGGGGTCCCTTCAGGATACAACAGAAGTGCTATTGCTGGGTCAAAGGATAGGAACGTTTTTATAATCCTTTGGGAATAGTTCCAAATTGCTCTCCAGGATAGCTGGATCAGTTCACAACTTCTCCAGCAATGTAACAGTGTTCCAATTTTCCTACATCCCGTCCAGCATATATCATTTTCCTATCTTGTCATGTTAGCCAATCTGAGAGGAGAGATGTGGGACCTAGGAGTTGTTTTGATTTGCATTTCTCTAATCAGTAGTGATTTAGAGCATTTTTTCATATAACTATAAAGAGTTTTAATTTCTTCCTCTGAAAATTTCCTGTTCATATCTTTGACCATTTCTCAATTGGAGAATGACTTGTATTCCTATAAATTTGACTCAGTTCCCTGTGTATTTTAGAGATGAGGCCTTTATCAGAGACACTAGGCATAAACATTTCTCCCAATTTTCTGCTTCTATCCTAATCTTTGTTACATTGCTTTTTTATACAAAAACATTTCAATTTAGCAAAATCAAAATTACACATTTTGCATTTTGGAATGCTCTGTCTCTTGTTGTGTCATAAATTCTTTCCTTTGCCATAAATCTGAAAGGTAAACTATTCCTTGCTCTCCCAAATTGCTTATAGTATCAGGCTTTATTCCTAAATGATAAACCCATTTTGACTTCATTTTGGTATACAGTGTAAGATATTGGTCTATGCCCAGTTTCTGCCCTACCATTTTCCAATTTCCCCAGCAGTTTTAGTAAAATAATGAATTCTTAGCCCAGAATCTGTATTCCTTGGGTTTATCAAAGAGTAGATTGGTATAGTCATTGACTACTGCATCTTGTGTACCTAAACTTTTTCAATGATCCAGCACTCTGTTTCTTAGCCAGTACCAAGTAGTTTTGATAACTGCTGTTTAATAGCACAGTTTAATATCTGGTATGGCTAGGCCACCTTTCCTAGCATTTCTTTTCATTAATTCCTTAGATATTCTAGACCTCTTGTTCTTCCAGATGAATTTAGTTACTATTTCATCCAGATCTGTAACATAATTTTTTGGTAATTCAATGGGTATGGTGTTGAATAAGTAAATTAATTAAAATTGACATTTTTTTTGTATTAGCTTGGCCTAACCATGAGCAACTGATATTTTTTTTTCCATTTATTTAGATCTGACTTTATTTGTGTGAAAAATGCTTCATAATTATGTTCATATAGGCCCTGGGTTTGTCTTGGCCCATAGACTCCCAAATATTTTATAGTGTCTACAGTAACTTTAAATGGGATTTCTCTTTCTATCTCTTTCTGTTGGGCTTTGTTAGTAATGTATAGGAATGCTGAGGATTTATGTGACTTTATATTATATCCTGAAATTTTGCTAAAGTTGTTTATTATTTCATGTAGTTATTTACTTTATTCTCAAGGCTTCTCTAAGTAAATCATTTATGACAGTTTCTTCCCCAAAACCCTTAAGGAAAATTGCCCAGAGGTCCTAGAACCAGAGGGTAATATTGCCATTGACAGAATCCATCGATATCCTCCTGAAAAAGATCCCAAATTGAAAACTCCAAGAAATACTATAGCCAAATTTCAGAGCTCCCAGGCCAAGTAGAAAATACTGCAAACAGCTAGAAAGAAACAATTCAAATATCATGGAACTACAGTCAGAATCATGCAGGATTTTTCATCTTCTACTTTAAATTACAGGAAAAATTGAAATATGATATTCTGAAACACAAAGGAGCTTGGACTACAACGAAGGATCAACTACACAGCAAAACTGAGCATAATTTTCCAGGCAAGGAGATGGACATTCAATGACATCAGGGAATTCCAGACTTTTCTGATGAAAATGACAGAGCTCAATGGAAAATTTGATGTCCAAATACAAAACTCAAGAGAGACATAAAAAGGTAAACAGGGGAAAAAATTAGTTAATCAATAACGCTAATTGGTTACACCCTGATATAGGATTATTTTGTATGTGTGTGTATATATGTGTGTGTGTGTGTGTATGTGTACACACACACACACATATGTCAGTCTTGAGAATTGTATACTTATGACAATTCAAAGGGATATGCAAAGATTGTAGGTATCATTATAAAATAACTGATAAAATGATAAAAAAAATATAATTAAAAGATATAAAGGGATTGTTCTGGGAGAAGAGGTAAGGAGGTAGTAGAAAAGAGTAAATTACATCACGTGATGAGGCACAAAAACATATTGTAGTGGAGGGAAAGAAGGGAGGGAGAAGAGCAGTATTTGAGCCTTATACTCATCAGATTTGATTCAAGAAAGGAATAACATACCCTGATAAGTGTTGAAATCTAACTTGTACTACATGCAATAGGAGGGGAAACTAGAAAAAAGGGAGAGGGTGGTCAAAACGGAGGGAAGAAGTAGCAAGGGGAAAATGAGAAGATAAAGGAGGGGAATCAAGAGGGAGGGTAAAGCGAAGAAGGCGGTGGTCAAAAGCAATGCTTTGTTGAGGAGTGGAAGGGAGAAGGCAGAAACAAAAACATAAACTGGGGGGGAGGGGCGAATAAGATGGAGAAAAAGAAATAGGTAGTAATCATAATTGTGAATGTGAATGGGATGATCTATTCCATAAAAAGGAAGCAGATAGCAGAATGGATTAAAAACCATAATCCTACAACATGCTGTTTAAAAGAAACACATTTGAAACAGGAGGCTACACACAGGGTAAAGGTGAAAGACTGGAGTAGAATAAATTGTTCTTCAGCTAAAGTAAAAAAAAAAGAAAATACCTGGGGTAGCAATCCTAATCTCAGACGAAAGAAAAGCAAAGATAGTTTCAATTAAAGAAGATGAGGAAGGACACTATATCATGCGAAAAGCTACCATAAACAATGAAGCAATATCATTATTTAACATATATGAACCAAGTGCCATAGCAGGCAGATTCTTAGAGGAGAGATTAAGGGAGTTACAGGAAGAAATAGACAGCAAAAACATACTAGTGGCGGACCTCAGCCTCTCCCTCTTTGAATTTGGTAAATCTAACCTCAAAATAAACAAGAAAGAAGTTAAGGAGGTGAATAGAATTTTAGAAAAGGCAGATATAATAGACCTCTGGAGAAAACTGAATATGGATAAAAGGGAATACACTTTTTTCCTCAAGGGTACATGGCACATACTCAGAAACTGACCACGTAGCGAGGCATAAAACCTCACAATCCAGGGCAGAAAGGCAGAAGTAGTCAAAGCATCGTTTTCAGATGATCATGCAATAAAAATTATTTGTAACAAAGAACCATGGAAAAATAAGCTAAAAAATTAATTGGAAACTAAAAAATCTAATTCTAAAGAATGAGTGGGCCAAAGGACAAATCATAGAAACAATTCACAACTTCATTCAAGAGAATGACAATAATGAGACAAGATAGCAATACTTATGGGATGCAGCAAAAGCCATTCTTTGGGGAAGTTTTATATCTCTAAATGCATACATGAATAAAATAGAGAAAAAGGAGATCAATGAATTGGGCATGTAACTGAAAAATCAAGAAAAAGAACAAATTGAAAATCCCTAATTAAATACCAAATTAGAAATACTGAACATCAAAGGGGAGCTTAATAAAATTGAAATCGAGAAAACTATTAAACTAATAAATAAAGCCAAGAGCTGGTTTTATAAAAAAGAAAATAAAATTGATAAACCTTTGGTCAATTCAATTAAAAAAAAAGAAGGCAATCAAATCATCAGTATCAAAAATGAAAAGGGTGAATTCACCTCTAATGAAGAAGAAATCAAAACAATATTTAGGAATTATTTTGCCCAATTGTATCCCCATAAATTTGACATCCTTAGGTATATGGATGAATAGCTGCAAAAATATAAATTTCCCAGGTTAAGAGAAGAGGAAAAAAAATACCTAAATAACCTTGTCACACAAAAAGAAATTGAGCAAGTTGTCAATGAACTCCCTAGGAAAAAATCTCCAGGGCCAGATCTTTTTACATGTGAATTCTATCAAACATTCGAAGAACAATTAATTCCTATACTTTATAGATTATTTGGGAAAATAAATGAAGAAGGAGTCCTACCAAATTGTTTTTAAGACACAAATATGGTATTAATACCTAAATCAGGTAGAGTCAAAACAGAGAAAGAAAATTATAGAGCAATTTCCTTAATGAATATTGATGCAAAAATTTTAAATACAATATTAGCAAAAAGATTGCAGCAAATTATCATGAGAATAATACATTACAACCAGGTAGGATTCATTACAGGAATGCAAAGCTGGTTCAGTATTAGCAAAACTATCAGCATAATTGATCATATCAGCAACAAAACTAGCAGAAACCATTTGATTATCTCAATAGATGCAGAAAAACCCTCCTACAAAATGCAACACCATTTCCTATTAAAAAAAAGTAGAAAGCATAGCAATAAATGGAGCCTTCCTTAAAAATTATAGATAGCATGTACCTAAAACTATCAACAAGCATTATTTGTAATGGGGTAAACTAGATGCATTCTTAATAAGATCAGGGGTGAAACAAGGATGTCCATTATCACCCCTACTATTATATTTGGCACTACAAATATTAGCTGTAGCAATAAAAGAAGAAAAAGAAATTGAAGGAATTAGAACAGGCAAAGAAGAAACTAAATTACCTCTTTTTTCAGATGATATGATGATTTACTAAGAGAAGCCTCAAGAATCAAGTAAATAACTACTAGAAATAATAAACAACTTTAGCAAAGTTTCAGGATATAAAATAAAGCCACCTAAGTCCTTGGCATTCCTATACATTACTAACAAAGCCAAACAGTGAGAGACCGAAAGAGAAATCCCAGCTAAAGATACTGTAGGCACTATAAAATATTTGAGAGTCTATGTGCCAAGATAAACCCAGGGCCTACGTGAACATAATTATGAAGAATTTTTCACACAAATAAAGTCAGATCTAAATAAATGGAAAAAAAAATATCAGTTGCTCATGGTTAAGCCAAGCTAATACAAAAAAAATTACTATTTTACCTGAATTAATTTATATATTCAGTGTCATACCGATTGAACTATCAAAAATTATTTTACAGAGCTGGATGAAATAGTAACTAAATTCACCTGGAAGAACCAGAGTTCTAGAATATCTAGGGAATTAATGAAAAGAAATGCTAGGAAAGGTGACCTAGCCATACCAGATATTAAACTGTACTGTTAAGCAGCAGTCATCAAAACTACTTGGTAGTGGCTAAGAAACAGAGTGCTGGATCATTGAAAAAGTTTAGGTACACAAGATGCAGTAGTCAATGACTATACCAATCTACTCTTTGATAAACCCAAGGAATACAGATTCTGGGCTAAGAATTCACTGTTTTACCAAAACTGCTGGGAAAATTGGAAAATGGTAGGTCAGAAATGGGGCATAGACCAATATCTTACATCATATACCAAAATGAAGTCAAAATGGGTTTATCATTTAGGAACAAAGGCTGATACTGTAAGCAATTTGGGAGAGCAAGGAATAGTTTACCTATCAGATTTATGGAAAAGCAAAGAAATAATGACAGAACAAGAGATAGAGAGCATTACTAAATGCAAAATGGATCATTTTGATTATGTTAAAATGAAAAGTTTATGTATAAAAAAAGCCAATGCAACAAAGATTAGGATGGAAGCAGAAAATTGGGAGAAAATCTTTACAACTATTGTCTCTGATAAAGGTCGCATCTCTACAATATATAGTGAACTGAGCCAAATTTATAGGAATACAAGTCATTCCCCAATTGAGAAATCTTCAAAGAACAGGCAGTTTTCAGAGGAAGAAATTAAAGCTCTTTATAGTTATATGAAAAGATGCTCTAAATCACTATTGATTAGAGAAATGGAAATCAAAGCAACTCTTAGGTCTCACATCCCTCCTGTCAGATTGGTTAAAATGACAAAGCAGGAAAATAATAAATGCTGGATAGGATGTGGGAAAATTGGAACACCATTAGACTTCTGGTGGAGTTGTGAACTGATCCAGCCATTTTGGAGAGCAATTTGGAATTATGCCCAAAGGGCTATAGAAATGTTCATACCCTTTGACCCAGCAATACCACTTCTAGGGTTGTATCCCAAAGAGATCACACAAGCGGGAAAAGGACCCATAGGTACAAAAATATTTATAGTGGTTCTTTTTGTGGTAGCAAATAATTGGAAATCAAGGCAATACCCATAAATTGGGGAATGTCTGAACAAGTTGAGGTATGTGAATGTAACAGAATACTGTTGTGCTATAAGAAATGGGGATGATGAGGACTTCATAACAACATGGAAAATCTACATGATATAATGCTGTGTGAGCAGAGCAGAACTACAACAACATTATACACAATGACAGATGTATGGATTCATTGATGACTAACCTTGATAGACTTAGCTCTTCTCAGCAATACAAGGTTCAAAGACAAAGGACTCATGAGGGAGACAGCTATCTACATTCAGAGAAAGAACTATGGAGACTGAATGCAGATTGAGGCAAACCATTTGCTCTCCTTTTTTGTTTCTTTTTCTTTTTCTTTCTTTCTTTTTTTTTGGTTTTGTTTCTTCTTTCTCATGATTCATTCCATTGGTAATAATTCTTCCTTACAACTTGATATTGTGTAAATAAGTTCAATGTGAAGTTATATGTAGAAGATATATTAGATTCCATGCTATCTTGGCGAAGGAGGGGGAATTGGAAGAGGAAAATCTGGAACTCAAGATCATGCAGAACTGAGTGTTGTAAACTAAAAGTTAAAAAAAAAAAGTTAACAAAAATATTCAAAAAAAAGCTAAAGCAAAAAAAGAGAAATACTTATTTAATTGAAATAATGGAGATCGTCTAAATAATGTTAGAATCATTAATCATTTAAAGTATGTTGAAGAAAATATGTGTCCATCTTTTAAGATGTTCAGATCTGAAGAAAGATAAATATGAAAATCTCAAGCATATTTAGTTGCTCATTGGACTAAAGGTCTATTTCTGGAAGGGAGCTCTAAGGTGACAATGAAACCCCTTTCTTCAACAGATTAGGTAAATAGAAGTGAATTTACTTGAATTCCTGTGCTTCAAAATTAGTTCTGTTCACATTTCAAACTGTAATTATGTCTGTGTCTCTACAATTCAAATGTATATAATCCAGCTTTAATTCAAAAAATAATTATTATTTTTAACCACCCCACCCTTCACTACAAGCAAAGAAGATGAGGCACAACAAAGACTGTGCAATTCTTGATGCCACTTTCTTTTATTTGCCTTTCCTGACATAAAAATTCCCACTTAGATTGTGGGAATATAGCATTCCATTTCTTGGAAGAGTAAGTTTTAAGTCCTAATTTTGTCTAGGGTAGGCTAAGTTACCAAGTAATTACAAGTAGTTCCAGACCACAAAGAATGCCTTTTCCATCTGAATAACACCATGAATGTACCCGCTTTTCTCTATTGTGTTTTTTCCTATAATATCTTTCCTAAAAACAAAACAAAATCATTCCCAAAGGACCTGAAATATTTTATCTTCCCCTGCATTTCTAAACACTGTCTACAAATTTAATTCATGTGAACCCTTAAATTCGCTCAACATAAAAATCATTTACATAGGATTTATATACTATTCTTTAAAAAATGGTTACTATACAGACATAATTTTCATGAATGTTTTGGGATACGTACATACAGAAATCCACATATGTATGTATATGCACACATATTATACATTTATACACATATAGATATTAAAAGCTGGGTAATTTTTTCTCTTTTTTCTTTTCTCTAAGTCAATATATTTGTAGGAAAAAGATAGAAATTGAATATGATAGAAATTATTGATCCTTTAAAAATAGTGTATTTAATACCTGATTACTCATGTAGCTCACATTTTACTACTGTAAAAATTTCACAAAATGCCTTTGTATTATTACTCTAATTTGTGCTTCAGTAAGCATTCATTAAGTAAGTACTATGTGCCAGACACTGTGCTACATGCTGCAGGTAGTAAGAAAGGTAAAAGACAATCCTTTGCTCTAATGGAGCTCAAAGTCTTATGAAAGAGACAATATTCAAACAGTTGGGTTGTTGTTTAGTCATTTTTCAGTCTCTCTGTAACTCCTTTGGGGGTTTTATTGGCAACAATATTGGAGGGGTTTGATATTTCCTTCTCCTGCCTATTTTACAGATGATGAGGCCTAAAAGGGGTTAAGTGATATGCCCAGGATCACACAGCTAGCAAGTGTTTCAGTTTGGATTTGAACTCATGAACCTAAGTCTTCCTGATTCTAAGCCCAGCACTCCATCCACTATGCCACCTCACTACGCAAACAACTATATACAAATAGGATAAATAATAAAAAGATAGCTTAAGGAAGGAACTAGATTTAAGGAGTATCAGGGCAGGCATCTCATAGAATCAATTTCTTCAAAGCATACTTTATTGGATGTCATTTCTCTGGACTACATTCAGTGACTACACAAAATAGTTGTTATTATCATGGTTAAACAATTTTACCAGCAAGTGTTACAAATTTCATTCAAGAAATATAAATACAGAAAAAATAAAGGAATTGAGTGCCAAATTTTCCTTAGGGTTTTCAACAGCATTCTTTAGTGGAAATAAAGTGAAATAGCTTATACAGTATCTTACTTTGAACAGCAATGACCTATTAATGATGCGGTATAATGAATCAGTTTCTTGATTGTTTTACAAAGAAGTGATGAAATCAAAGTGTCTCAGAATTCTAGTAACCATTAACATTTTGCAAAATTTTAAATTGTACAATTTAACTTTAAATGTTGCAAAATTTTGCAATATTGTAAAACATTCACACTTACATTTTATTACGCTATAATTTTGTGAAATAATATAGGGAGAACTTAATAATGATTTCACTTGAGAAACAGTGCCAAGAATGCCACAGCAAGGTGACTCAGTCGATAGAATACTAGGCCTGAAGTCAAGAAGACATGAGTATAAATTTGGCCTCAACAATTATTAACTGTGTGACATGGAATGAGTCACTTAATTTCTGTCTACCTTTGATTCCGTATTTGTAAAATAGAGATAGTAAAAGATGCTAGCCAGAGATCAAAGGGGTTGTTATGAGGTTCAAAAATCATTGATTATTGTGATGAACAAAAGAGATGTTATTTGTAAAGTAGTTAGTACACACAGTGCCTGGAACATGGTAGGTGCAACATAAAGGTTTATTATAATTATTGTTATACAATGTCGAAAGACTCATATTTAAGTGACTCATTACATATACTTCTATTGGGTGAGTCTTTAAGCTGTTTGTGCTCCTGTTTCCTCAGTGTAAGTTTGTAAAGAAACTCTTATCAAGTGTCTATTATGGATCAAGCATTATTCTAAGCACTTTGCAAATGCCTTTGATCCTCACCTTGGGAAGTTACCACTATTCAAGAGTTGAAGAACCTTAGGCAGGCATAAGGTAAGTGACTTCTCGAGTCATGCAGCCAGGAAGTGTCTGAGGATGGATTTGAACTCAGATCTTCCTGATTCTAGGCCTAGAATTATTTTCACTGCACGACCTAGCTATCTAGGGGGATGGGAAGGAAGAGGGATAAGGTTGAAATACATGGCCTTTAAGACCACTTTCAGCCCTTAATCTTTGCACTGATGATGCAAAATATGAGATCAGTGACAGAATATTTGCCTTCTAGATTGGCATTGACTAGAATTTATTACATCATATTTTCTAGTTTGGACTTCATCATATTTTAAAGGAAATTAAGAGAAGCTGGAACATTTCTAGTCTAAGGGATAGGGTTAAGGGAACAAGATTAACAAAACTTAAGTAATTTCATGACAATGAGGAAAAGTAACAAAGCCGAAGTATTTTGTTGAGATAATAAATTGAGATATAAATCTTCAATATATGAAAGGTTTTTTGTAAAGCATAGCTTGGTTAATTTTTCTAGAATCATAGAATTGTATAATCATCTAGTCCATCTTATTTATTTTGCAAATGAAGAACTTAAAGCTTTAAGAGTGAATCACTTGTCCAAGGTGACACATATCTGGCAAGTGTGACTGTGTTTCTCATAGATGTTTAATATTTATTTGCTCACTAGGCAGCAAAATGGCCCAGTGTATAGATTACTAGGACTGGATTCAGAAAAACCTGAGCTCAGAATCTGTCTTCACATACTTACCAGATGTGGGACCTTGGTCAAGTGATTTACCTTTTGTCTGCCTCAGATTTCTTAACTTTAAAATGGGGTTAATAATAGCACCTACTCTCTGAAGTTGTTTTGAGGGTCAAAGGAGATGTTATTATGAAGCATTTGGCACAGTGCCTGGCACGTAGTAGGATATGTACTGTTAGATATTATTATTATTACTTCAGTTTGCCATTCAGTCTTTGTATAGGCAAGACTGAAATAAACAGGCTAAAATTATAATGATACTAACTTAGAATGTTCACAAAATAAAATATTTACAGACATTATTAAAGATAATTTGAACCAGGTTTACAGATTTCTTTGAATACCTAGCCAGCCATTCAAAATTTTCAGAATAGTAGGTCAAGGGTTATTAATCTATATTGATGTCCATTAAGGGATTCTTTGGCACTCTTGTGAAGTCTACTCAGAATGTACACACAAATACTGTTAAGTGCATATATATTTACATAAATTATCTCTATCTCTATCTGTCTATCTACAACATACACACATGTGTGTGTTTTTGTGTGTGATCACTAAGGAAAACAATTATCCTGAAAATAAAACAATTATCAAGATATTTTTTTAAATCCATGAACCAAGGTTAAGACCTACTGGCAGAAATGATCCTCTCCTTACCTATCTAACCATATGTGGGAAAATTTTATGTAACATTAAATTTACTGCAATGACTCATTTTTTTAAATATATAGCAGTAATGTCTGTGTTCTAAAGCATTAATAACAAAATAACATTATGTTCTCAACTAGTTTTGTTGGAATTTTGCAACCATTTCATGTAGCTTATCATCATATTATCAGTAATTATTAGGGGAGGAATGTACATCATTTGTCTTTAAAAATCCTTACAATGTTTTTCTTAAATATCTAACATAGGAAAAGATAATAATCAAGAAACATCTGCCTTTCCATATAGTCTGACTACTTCAACTGATATAAAATTGAGTAAAGAAAGGAAAAATAAACACATTCATATATGCATGCATATGTAGATGTGAAGATATTCACATCTTGTAAAATTCAGAGGCAAATGTCCATATTTTTACATGATACAATCAATTTGGGAAAATGATTATATGTTCATTTTATATAAAGGTTTGCTTCTGAGCCTGGACAAATTCACCCTGATGATAATCACCTGAGCATTGAATATGTAAGTATATCCTTTGAAATTACCCCCTGCCTTAATATTATGTTATTTGGCAGATCATGAATGATAAGTGAAGAAGATTAGCTGAAGTCCAGCAGACTCTTCTGAAAATGTAATACAAATTCTTATTCAAAGCTATCACTTTCTAGCTCTTATAGCTGGCAGTGATAATGAAAAAAAAATAAATATACATAAGGGAATTGTTCAGTACTTGAAATTAAATTGAACTGCTTTGAAAAAAAGTTAATGCTAATATGTCTTTATATATATGAAATACATTTCATAGAAAATTCTAGGAGATTGTATTGGTTCTTATAATGTATACAACTATTAGACACAGGCAAAGCATTATACCATTATTTCCTTTGACACAAACCTCTCTGTCTCACTTTCTCGTGCTCTTTGTCTCTGTCTCTGTATCTCTCTCTCTCTCTCTCTCTCTGCCCATCTCACTTTCTCTCTTTTTTTCTTTTTTCCTCTATCCCTACTAGTCAATATAAAATCTGCTAGTATCCAATAGAAAAGTTGTAGAAGTTATAAAAATATGAGAATACGTATAACAGTGTAAATTATAATAATTAATTACTATTGATTTTCTCATCATGTCTCATTTACAATGTATTGCCAGATATCTAGAGAGTATACACATGACTAATTCCAAGTACTTGGACACTGGAATTGTTACATTTAAAGCAAGTGAGAATTTAAACCAGAAGAAATTAAAGTTTGGATATTTATTCCATTTCAAGGCTATTATAACTATTTTATAGGAATGGTCTGCAATATGACAGGTATTTCATGGCAGGATTATTCTCCTAAGAACATTTAAAACATTTAAAAACATGGGGGAAAGGGTGAAAAAAGTTATGATATTTATTGAAATGAGGTTTATTTACAAATGAATTCAAAATAAGTTTGAGTTCTTTTGATGTTTAATATTAAATTTTAAACTAAGCATTGCATTGTATATACACATATGTACATATCTATCTTTCTATTTGTCTCCTTTAAAGTGAATTTTCTTTTGTTTTATGTCCTTTAAAAATAAAAGTGTGCAGTTTGTCCAGTAATTCTTGTTCATAGATAAAGAGTAGGCTTCTCTGGGAATAATTCTGGCATTCTTTGGGAAATTGATGCCATTCACTGTTTCCTCGATGGAAAGGTGATTTGACAGAAATAAAATACTGGGGGTGGTCTGTGACATCTCAAGTCCTTTTTTGTTTCCTTTTTCTGTGGGAATTTTACTCTGAATGTCAGTATTTCTAAAATGTGTTATGTTATCACATCTAGGATTATAGGTTTGATAACTTTAGAATATTTGGTATGATATGTTTTGGCTAGAATGTTCTGAGAATACTCATTTAATTTGTTTGGGATATGTATTTTGTTTTGTTTGGTGTTCTTTCCCAGACAGCTTGTTTATTCTGGTTTCTTTCATGTATAATTAGCAGGAAACAGTTGTTTTACTTGTAGCATCTTGAATCTAATTGAGCTATTGTCCTAGGAGAGAAGAATGTTTACCCTCATCCAAGTACTTTCATACAGATTGTACCAAGCCGAGTCCTCTTAATTCTCTGCATTAATTTCCAGATCTAATAAAATATATCAAATATTATAATTCTCGTTTAGAAATAACTATTAATAGGAAGGAAGAAGTGTCTGCATTTCTTTTTCCCCAACAGCAGCTTCTAGAAAATAGTGATTACTATACTACTGGTAACCTCTTTATGAAGCCTGAGGTTGATTGCCTTATTGAAGAATCTAGTTAATTCCTAAGGGATATCAATGAACATGAATATTAAAAGATTTAGGTCTAGCGTATTGAGCAGAATTGTTCAGTAGGTAAAATGTGTCTTCAAATAGATTCAATTTCAAGCAGCTTTGATTCAATTCAGTTCAGTTCAACTCAATTCAGCCTATTCAATTCAGATGATTTTGAAATTCTATTCAAAATCATCCAAAAAGCTCTACGTGCAGTGCTGGGTATTGAGAGAAATATCAAGAAAAACAAGACAAGGTCCATGTCTCTGTCTCTGTCTCTCTCTCTGTTTCTCTTTCTCTCTCTCTCTCTGTATGTATGTAGGTGTTATATACATATATAAATACATAAACATATATATTAATACTATGTTGACATAATGCTATAATATATACAGACACATATATACACATTACTATTATATAAATATAATACAAACATATATATAAATGCATACACCTATATATACATATATATGTATATATACATATATATATATATATATATGTATGTATATACATGAAAATGTCCTCCATGATCAAAATGAAATGAAGAATTTTATCTCTGGTATTGACTAAATGACTTACTAGCTTGAAACTAATTGCTTTGAATGGGAAAATCAATTAAATTTAGTTACATTGTACAAGCATATGTTGAACATCTACTGTATCCAGAATGTTACTGTGCTACAAATCAGGGACAAACAAATTTAAGCCAAACAGTATCTGAAGAATTTCTAGTCTACAGGTTAGTTTTCTTTTCTTTTTTTAAAAAAATATGTTTATGACTGTATATCCATATGTCCATTTTCCTTTACAATCATATATTTGTTTCTTTAAAAAAATATTACTCTGAAGTATCTATAAAAGTTCACAAACCTGCCAAATGGACCCATGTCCTGTCTTCCCCTCAAAAAAAATATGTCTCCTCTAAATTATAATATATGCTGTCTTTAAGACCAGCAATTATTTTCATTTTGGTCCTTGTGTATCCAGTATATCTCTCATTGTGCCTGTTACCTAGTAGGCACTTAATAAATGGTTTTTAATTTATTGAGTGTGACAGGATAGAGTTGATGCAAATTACACAAGGTAAGGAAATGAAAGAGGTATACAAAGCAATTGAGAAGTGGGGATTGGAGGGAGAACACTATTAACTTGGGCAGATAAGCAAAAGGCTTTATGTAGGAGGTAGAATTTGAGTTGACCCTCTAAGAGGGATTTAAAAATGGAGAACTAAGGAAAAAGAGAATTACAGATGTAGCTGGGCAGCCTGTGCAAAGGCAGAGAAATGCATATGAGCCTTAGACCTGTGATTTTACTCACATAGAACACTGTGCAATGAGGAAAGTTTCTCTACCAATCCAGGCCAGCAGCATTACTATGTTTTGTATTCACAGATAATTTCCTAGAGAACTAAGAGGTTAAGTGACTTGTAAAGGTCATACAGGCAATAGGTATCTCAGCCAAAGTTTGAACCCCAATCAAGATGGTGTAATGGATAGAATGCTGGACCTGGGCTCAGAAAGACCTGGGTTCAAATCTAATCTCAGATACTTATTATTATTGACCTTAGGAAAGTCATTTAACCTCATTTTGCTTCAGTTCCTGAACTGTAAGAGGAGGGTATAACATTAAGGCAGAATTCATGACTGCAAAGATAACCATGAATATGACTGAATGGTCCAGAGTGGCAGGATATAAGGAATTCTCTAAGTAGAAGGCAGAGGAGTTACAGCATTTATTGAACCTCCAAAGTAGCATACCCACAGACCAGTGCCCCCAATTCGATATCCTGGCAAGAACCTTCCAAAACCAGTATGCCTATCTCACAATAGTGAGCAGGAGGCCACAGAAAAACATTATGGCAGCAAGGCAAGCCATACTGGTTCTTCCCCCCAATGCCAGGGCCCTCCAGCAAGAACCACCCACTGACCTCAAGTCCTTGCTCAGTGCTCTCCTGTCTGCATGAGGGTCAGTCCTGTTTTTTGTAGCACCTGCCATGCCACTTCCACCGCTTCTGCTGTCACTGCCACCTCCTCCCAATCTCCAAGCTGTGTTCTCTCCCCCAACACAGTGGCCAGACATCATCACGTCAACCAGAAAGTCATCCAAGCAACCAGAACTCAGGCCCCTCTCATTGGCTCCAGTCCTAGCCACTCCCCCAGGACCTTGAGAGCCCACTCAAATGGGCAGGAAAGATCTTCCCATTCACTGCTTGCCTTTACAGAGGGTGGTTGTGAGGATCGAAAGAAATTAAAAATTGCAAAGCACTTACTACAATGACCAGCATGTAGTAAGCATTATATGAATGTAGGTTATCTTTATTATTATTATAAACTTTAAGGCAAGTTATGAATCCACTTAAGCGATGTTGCTTCAAAGAGATGATATGCAAAAATGTGGAGGAAGAAAATGGAAACACCAGAGGTGTGGAATGGTAGAGTGTATGATGGGAGGTTTTGTTGTGGCTGTTCTTTTGTTTCTTTCGTGTTCAGCTCTTTGTGAGCAGAGTTTTATTAGAAGATACTAGAACGGTTTGCCATTTCCTTCTCCAGCTCATTTTACAGATGAGGAATGAGGCAAACAGGATTAAATGGCTTGACAAAGGTAACAGAGCTAGTAAGTGTCTGAGGTCGTATTTGAACTTATATCTATGTAACTTAACTACATATGACACACACACACACACACACACACACACACACACACACACACACATATATATATATATATATATATATCTTCCCTAAGAATTTGGATTGGTTGGTTGGTTATTTGTTGTCCTTAGTTCTCAAAGAGGACCAAAAAGACATCACTATGCTAGAGTCAAGTTTAAATGTGTCCGACTGGCTGATCAGACCAATATGGGTTTGGAATTCTCTACCACAGGTCAGGCACAAATAGTCCATGTGAACTTTTGGGGTGAATACTCCAAATTTCTGCATTCTGTGTTTCCTTTAAGCTGTCTCAATTCTGCCTTTCTCACAGAGCACAGCACCTTCCCTGTGCTTCTCTGATGTGGACACTCCATCCATGCTCAGTGGTCCTGTGCCACTTTCTCCCATGTCATGCAATCAATTCCAAAGTTCTTAAGAGAGACCTTGAATGTGCCCCTGTATCACTTCTTCTGACCATCATGTCAATGTTTGCCCTGTGTGAGTTCTCCATAAAATATTTTTTTTTTTTGGCAAGCATACATTTTGCATTCAAACAATGTGGCCAGCCCACTGGAGTCACACACTCTGAAGCAGAGTTTGAATGCTTAGCAGTTTAGTTTGAGTAAGAACCTCAATATCTGGTACCTTATCCTGCAAGGTAGTCTTAAGAATCTTCCTAAGACAATGAGGTTGTGCAATGGTTCCTTAGACCTTCAGTTTGGTAGTCAGTCTAATATCTTTTCTATTCCATACTTTCCTTCAGAGCTTCCCAAGCACTGAGCTACCTGTGGCAATGTGTACAGCAACCTCATTATCAATGTGTACATCCCTGGAAAGTACCACCAAGGGAAGTGAACTTATCCACAACATTCTAAACTTCTCCATTTGCTGTAACTGATGGTTCCACGTATAAATGGTGTGGTGGTGGCTAATGGAGCACAGTGGTCTTGTGCTTTCCCAGTCACTAATTGAGTGAATCAAAGTTGTGTGCTTGCTCCCTTGCTTTTCAGCATGATGTTTTCAGCCATGTTGTCAAATGCTTTCAATGAGGATATACACAGCATGAAGGTCAGCTACCGCATTGATGGCAAATTCTTCACTTTGTAAAGGCTACAAGCCAAGACCAAAGTGGAGGGAGTGTTGCTGAATGATTTTCTTTTTACAGATGATTGTGCACTCAATGCAGCCTCTGAAGCTGAGATGCAACAAAGTATGGATCAATTCTCTGCTGCTTGAGCTAATTTTGGCCTAACAAAACCAAGGATTTGGATACTCTACCACTTGGTACATATCTGTTTGGTATTAGTGTTACTTCACTGTCTATGGTATCTTTTAGCAAGATGTAGTTTCCTTCCTTGTCTCTTTTAATTATATGTACTATAACTTTTGATTTGTCTGAAATCAAGATTTTTACTCCTGATTTTTTTAATTGAAGCATACCATATTCTTCTCTAGCATTTTACCTTTACTCTGCGTGTGTGTCTCTGCTTTAAATGTTTTTTTTCTTGTAAACAGCACTTCATGCCTCTTCATGTGATATAATTTATTCCATTCTGCCTCCCCCTTTCCTCTTCTCCTATTACAATTCTTTTTTTTAACTGTTAATATTTTTATCATCACATAAAAGTTAACTTATACCCATATCCTCTGCCCAAGCATACTCCTTCTAACTGCCTTAAGAAAGATATAGTTATTAAGAGTTACAAGTATCATCATCCCATGTAGTTTTGCAATCAGTTTAACCTTATTCAAAACATGGTCTTTTTTTCCTGTTTACCTTTTTATGCTTTTCTTAGGTCTTGTTTGATGATCAAATTTACTGTTCAGCTCTGGTCTTTTCATCAGGAAAGTTAAAAGTCCACTATTTCACTGAATATTCATTTTTCCTCTGAAAAAAATATGTCCCATTTTTCTGTGCAGTTAATTCTTGGTTGTAATCCAACCTTCTTTGCCATATGGAATATTATATTCCAAGTTTTCCAGTCCTTTAATGTAGCAGCTGCTAAGTTCTGTGTAATCCTGACTTCTTGTCCTTGATTTGAATTCTTTCCTTCTGGCAGCTTGCAGTATTTTATCTTTGTAGCAGGAAGGCCAAATTTATGATCTCAAAAATTATTATATATATATGTACATATATATATATATGTACATATATATGTATATATATATACATATATATATACATATATATGTATATATATGTATATATATGTATATGAATGGTTCGAAATCGTTAGGTATATAGAATTCTCTAAGCAGAAGGCATCAAAAAATTTATTCAGGGCCCAGAGCAACAAATTAGCAAACCAACCTCCCCATTCCAATATTGTGAACACAAGCCTCCAGGCCCAGTAGGCCCGCCTCACAAGAGTAGCCAGGAGGCCACAGAAAAATGATGGCATAAATCATATTCACTGGCCTCAAGTCCTGGCTCGAACTCCTGGGTCCACACACCAGTCAGCTCTGTTTTGGCTTCAGCTGTAGTTCGTCGCCTCTCCTCGCAGCCGAGCCTCTGGCGTTCTCAAGCCCTGCCTCAAAGATCAGAGACCAGAGACCATCGGTTCCTGAGTTGGCCCCTCTTAAGTCATTAATCTACACCCGCATAGGTTTCACACCTGGTAGGGCTTTGGGCCTGGGGCTTAGCACTTAACAGGTGAAAGTACTTTCAAGGAAAACAAAAGCCAAACTCCTCAAGGGCACCCTTAAACTAAGTACTAAGAAGCCTATTTTGCCTTAAGGACACAATCTTTGATCTGATATTTCTGGAACTTGGCTACAATATTCCTTAAAATTTCATTTTGGGATGTCTTTCAGGAGGTCATCAGTGTATTCTTTCAATGACTATTTTACCTTCGAGTTCTATGACATCAGGACTATTTTCCTGATAATTTCTTAAAATATGTTGTTCAGGCTCTTTTTTTATCATGGCTTTTAGGTAGTCTAATAATTATTAAATTATCTCTCCTGGATCTATTTCCCTTGTCAGCTGTTTTTCCAATGAAGTATTTTACATTATCTGTTCCTTTCTTTTATTTTAGTCTTTTGATTTTGTTTGATTCTTGATGCCTTATAGTAGTTACCTCCCACTTCCCCAATTATATTTTGTTAAGGAATTATTTTCTTCAATTAGCTTTTGCACCTTGTTTCCCCCCACCCCCAATTTGGCCTATTCTACTTTTGAAGACTTTGTTTTCTTCAATGGGCTTTTTTTCCATTTGGCCGACTCTATTTTTAAGGACTTGCATTTTTCAATCATTTTTATGCTTTCTTTTCTAAGCTGTAGTCTCTTTTTCATAATTCTCTTGCATAACTATTTTTTCATAATTTTTCTCCTCCCTCTTTTATTTTATTTTTCACAATCCTTTTTGAGCTCTTCTAAGAGAAAACTTTGACCTGGAGACCAATTCACATTCTTCTTTGAGGTTTTGCATGTGTCATTTTGACACTGTTGTCCTCCTCTGAGTTTACGTTTTGATCTTCCCTGTCACTATAGTAGCTTGATGTGGTCAGGGCTCTTTTTCTTTTTTTTTTTTTTTTTAAATTTATTTTTGACATGTTTGGTTTTCAGCATCGATTTTCACAGGCGTTTGAATTACAAATTTCTCCCCATTTCCTCCCCCCCCACTCCAAGATGGCGTACATTCTGGTTGCCCTG
>CM053623.1:270064106-270088917 GCA_028646595.1 Phalanger gymnotis
AATATTAGATCTATTACTACACAGAGTAGAAATCAAATAGTTGTTTACTAGCTGCTTCTTGAGCCCTGCTATAAGACACACACACACACACATATAGATATGCATATATATATATACATATATATGTGAATACATATAATATTATACATGCACACCAAACAGAGGTTCTTAATTTTTTAGTGCCAAAAAGCCCTTTAGCAGTCTTATAAAATAATCTATTGACTCCTTCTAAGAATAATGCTTTTCAGAATACAATTAAATTCATAGGGCTATAAAGGAAGCCCGTTACATTGAAATACAGTTCTCAAAATTAAACACACATACACAAAACTTAATGGACCACCAGGTTAAGAACCCCCTGAAATAGAATAATTGTTCATAATAAAAATATAGGGCACATTTGCCATCTCTACTTATGTGTTATGAACATTTGGACATAAATGTTTTATATATTTGTATACAAGCAAGATATTCTCTGTCATCTGGAGTAATTACCTTCAACTCTGTGTACTTTAGAAAAATTCTACCAAATTGACTAATTTTTGATTTTACTATCCCCATGTTGATAAAATCTAATTTATCACCTCTGGCCTCAGCAATTGTAGTAGCCTACTAATTAGTCTCCCTCACTCACATCCCTTCCTTCTGCAGTCAATCCTCTACTCAGCTGCTAAAGTAATTTTCCTAAATCATAGGAGTAGGTCTATGTTTATACTCTCCTACTCTCCCCTCAATAAACCTTAATGCCTTCAGGATAAAATAGAAATTCTTTTTGGGGAGCTTTAAAACTCTTTACCATCTGTAATGCAGTCATATTGATCTACTCACCATTTCTTGCACATGTCAACTCATCTCCTTACTCTCTGCCTCTGCACTGGCTGCCTCTCATTTTGGAAGGAATGTGCAGAAACCCAAGCTACCATGAAGATACTACTCTAATGCCCCTTTCCATAGTATGCCATCATAGCACTCTCATCAACTAGAGCCTTCCCTTTTAAAGTTATTTTCCAATTTTCCTGACTTTGTTTCATTATCATATTATATACAGATAGGGACATGTTGATACCTAGCTAGCTAAAACACTGTGACAACAATTTGGCTAGCAGCTGTTGTGGGGGTGAAAGACCAACACAAGACCAACAACAAGAAGACTCCTAACACAGGTTCTTTGATCTGCTTCTCTAAGGAAAGCAACTTTAAGGGGTTAACAATCTCAGTTTAATCAAACATACATATATCATTCACTTAGTTCAGGGGGAAAAGATCAGCCCCCTGAACTTCAAGGCAAGTACAAACAGAAATTACAAATGCCAACAGACAGACCTTGTCTGATTCATGTGACAGTTCATTGTTATTAGAGAAACACTGACATCTGTCATTCTGGGTTACAAAGCCGGGGGAGGCAGATTCAACGGCTTGCCCAGAGTCTCATCACTGGCATTCTTTCAATGAGTGTACACCCTAAAAGTCAAATGCCAACCTGGGGTCTTATATGCCTGTCTCAGGGCCCTGGGGCACTTGATTACCTCAGTGCTGAGAAGCACTCAAACAAAGAACAGTGAAAAGTCCCATTTAGTGTGTGGGAAAGTTAGCTAATCCCTGGTACCACCATATACAGGGTTTCCAATCAATGACTCCCAGTTGTCTTAGTGCTGCAAAACATTCCAAGGCAAAAGATCCCACTGTACCTGCTCCATTCACACATAGACTAGAATCACTAAAGGCACTTAAGAGAAGACCAGCAAAAAAATCTGCCCTGATTACCACTACAAATACCTATCCATCTCTCTTGTGATCTATTTATGTCTCTATATAAATTGCTAATGCATATTTCACATGAATTCACAAGGATACATGTAACTAGAAATAAAAGTATACATATATGCATGCAATATACTGTAACTGTATTTACATGTATATTTACATGCATATGAATAGGAATGTATTTAATCTCTTATCCACATTTTGATTTATAGAAATCAATGAGTCAATAAATATTTATTAAGTACCCACTATGCCTAACACTATACTAATCACTGTTTAAAAAGAAAAAAGGTAAAAGCTACTCCTGTTCACACGGAACTCATAATCCAATAGGGGACATAATAAATAAACAAATACATAAAAATAGATAGCTTTAAATTTACATACATATACGTACATAATATGTGTGTGTGTGTGTATATACATGTGTACAATAACTAGGGAATAGTTAAGAGAGAGAAGGCACTAGAATTTAGAGGAATTGGGAAAGCCTTCCTATAAAAGGGATTTTAGTTGAGGTTTAAAGAAAGAAGGGGAAGACAGAAGGAGGAATTGGGAAGGGAGAGCATAGTTAGAAGTTAGAAAAAATGGTTGAAGACCAGATATGAAATAATTTCTTGATCCAACAGGAAAAAGGCCAGTGTCATGTGATGGGATAGAGGGCAAGATGTAATAAGTTTGAAAAGATAGAAAGTGCCTAGGTTCAGAAATGCTTTGAATGCCGAAAAGAAGATTTCTATTTGATCTGGAGGCAAGAGAAAGCTACTGAAGGCTATTGAGGAGAGGCATGACTTGAACAGTCTTGTGCTTTAGGAAAATCATTTTGGTAACTGCATGGAGTAAGGACAGATTAGGGTAGGGCGAGACTTGAAACAATCAAACCCAACCAGCAGGCTATTGCTAGTCTAGGTGTGAGGTGATAAGGATAATCAGTTGAGTAGTAGTAACGTCAAAGGAGAAAAGAAGGCATATTTGAGAAAGTCAAAAAGATGAAATTTATATACTATGGCAACAAATTGGATGAGGTGTGGGAGATAGTGAGAAGTCAGTAGGTTGTGAGCTTGAGGGACTGGGAGGAAAATGTTGCCTCCTATAGTAATAGGGAATATGGAGGGAGGATGAGGGATTGGTGGGAAAGATAACAAGTTCTCATTTGAACATATTGAATTTAAGATGACTAGTGGACATCCAGTCTGAGATGTTTGAAAGGTAGTTGGAGATGTGAGATTGGAATTCAGTAGAGCGGCTGGGGAAGAATAGGTTGATTTAGGAAACATTAGCTTAGAGATTATAATTAAGTCCTTAGTAGCTGAAGAGATTAAGTAAGAAATATAGAGGGATAAAAGGAGTAGGATAGAATCCTGTGGAAAAGCTACAGTTAGAGGGCATAATCCGCCTGGGATCTAGCAAAGGAAATGTAGTCAGATAAGAAAGACACAATAAATATAATTTATTTCAGACTCACTCAGATAAGTACAAGAACCAGGAGAAAGAAGTTTACTGAAAATATATAGAGAAGTGACTATCAAAAAGGAGAGAGTGATCAGCAATATCAGAGTCTAAAGACAGGTCAAAGAGAAGGAGTATTGGGTAAGGGCCATTGTATTTGACAACTAAGAGGGGAAGGGAAATAACGATATAGTGCCTAGTAAGTATTGATATCTTTGCTAATGATCATACAAATAATGTCTCTTCTGATGGCCAGTACAATCATGAGAGGTAGGTTTGTTTGTTTGTTTTTGCTCCCATTTTACAGGTGAGGAACTGAGGGAAACAGACTTGCTCAGGGTTATATAGCTAATACGTTTCTGAGACTGGATTTGATATCAGATCTTCCTAACACTAGGACACCTCTGTATCTACTGTGCCACCTAGATTCCTAAGAAATCATTGGCAACTCTGGAGAAAGAAGTTTTGGTAGAATAAAGTAAGAAATCAGATAGTAAAGGTTTAAAAAAAAAGAATGAGAGGAGAGTAAGTGGAAGCACCTATTATAAACAGGATTTTCATGGAGTTTAGCTAGAAAAGGCAGAAATATATATATATATATTATATATATATATATACATATATATATAACACAGACACATACACACACACACACACACACACACACACACATATATATATATATATGCAGGAATGGAAGGATCACATGAAAGATTTTTTTGGGTGGGGTTCAGGATGAGAGAGAGATGGGCATGTTTGAAGGCAATAGGTAATGAATAAGTAGACAGGGAGAGATTAAAAATAAATGATAGCATTGGGATCACTTGGGAAAATCTATTGAAAGAGATGAGATGGAATGGTATCATTTGAAAAAGTAGAGGGCTTAGCCTTGGTAAGGAATGAGAGGAGAGAGGTGTGAAAGAGAAGATAGTGGCAGAAAGCATCTAAGTGATAGGAGATGAGGAAGAGAAGAGAAAGCTCATGGCTAATGGCTTCATTTTTTTCCTAAAAAACATGAGACAAAGTTCTGAGTGTATGGGGGTGGGGGGGAGAAAGAGCCATGGGAGTTTGAAGAAGGATAAAAATGTTTGAAAGAGCTGCTGTGGAAAGTTGAAGAGCAAATCCATAAGGCAAGTATAAAAGGATTGCATGGCATAAGTGAGGGCTCATTTGAGGTTGTACAACATAAATTTGTAGTGGATCCAGTCAGAAAAATTGCTTGATTTTAATCATCTTTATTCAAAAGCAGTGACATAAGAGTGAAGGCAAGAATCACAGGAGGATCTGAGTCTTAGGCTTAGCAGTCCATAAGCACTGAAATGATAAGGGGACTGGAATTCACAAGAGAAAGACAGTGTAAAGCTGAATTGATTGATGAAAGTGGTCAACAAAGGGAAAAGAAGAGAGAGTGACTAATGCATGGGAGACAGTCTGGGAGGGAATTAGGGAACAGGTGATTAGAAGTCACAGGGCAGATAAGAATAGGGTTTTGTAAGAAAAGGAAGAAAAGTAAAAAGCCAATAGATTATAGCCAGCTAAGAGATTTCACAATTCTCAAATAGGAAAGTGGTACATTTGTGGGTGACCACAAGATCAAAGGTATGATCATCTTTGTGTATGGCTGAGGTGTGCTAGAGGAGTAAATGTTGGGAAGTGAGTAGATTGAAGAACTCAATGATTAGGGTGTTTGAAAAAGAGTCAATATGTGTTGAAGACTTCTAGCATGGGCAGAAGAGCCAAGAGTATTTTAATTGCCCCACCTTGAGCTGAGTTGATGAGAATGAATGACGGTGCAGACTACAGTGTAAGGGGGCAGGGATACTATTTCATTGGGAGGGTTTCATTAATAGTTACATAGAAGGAGTGGGAAAAGAAAAGATTTAAGATGAAGGGAAATTTGTTTCCTATGGAACAGTCATTCCACAGGGCATTAATGGAAGGATTACGTGGTATTAGGTTGAAACTCGGGTTAGTGGGTTAAGGGGGTTAAGAACAAGAAATCAGGTAGTCTAGGGAGGGGAGTGGAGTTTGGATGAAAACTCACAGGTGTTCAAAATCATGGGGTATGAAAGGTATGACCAGATGAGTAAATTTCCAGCACTGAGTGGAAGGTGCCACTCCTCATTCCAAAGAAGGTTGCAGATCAGGATGAAGGCAAGTTTAGTATGAGATGGAAGGCACGAAATCAAATGGTCATATGAGAGACCCTACTTCACTACTGCTCTTGCCTCCAAAGGGTACAGATTAGATGGGAAAAGGGCACAACAGAATTGGAAGTCAAATCTGCACAGCAAGAAAAAGTCCAGTTTTCCACCAACTTTTCTCTTCCTTTTTGCTCAATAAACAGGAAGACCTGAGATCAAAGGGTAGGTTGTTCCACTTTGTATTGAAGGTTCTTCCCATTCTGCTTGGCAGATCAAGCTGTTAGTAGAATCTGGAAGTTGTCTTGTGCTGGTAAAAATAACAATGTTTGCTTTGGGGCAGACAGAAAATGCTTAATCGGGCCCCTTACTTACTCTCTTAGGGGACATGCTAGACCCAGTGGGATAGGGAAGGCACAAAGTTTGCCAGGTTCATCTTTCACATAAAGAGTCTGAAGATGAGGCAGAAGAAGGAAGTGGCAGATTTCTTTCACATGGGGACATCACCTTGGGGCAGATTTCATATATATATATGTATATATATATGTATATATATGTATATATGTATATATATGTATATATGTATATATATATGTATATACATACATATATATACATATATGTGTGTTGTCATATAAATATATAATATATTTTTAAAATAAAAATGTTTTAATAATAAGTGTTGACACTTTAATAATGTGAGATATATATGAATGTGTATATATGTGTGTGAATATGTATATATTATTTATATAAGAGATTTATTTTGGCACATTTAGCACTGTTGAGTATTATAGCTTCTGTACTTAAATATGTAAAAGACTTTTGCTAATTGGCATCTAGGAATGAGGACATATACATGCAAACACATATATTCTCTAGTTTCGATAAATAAATGTAAAAAGATGTCATGACTCCTTCAAAACAAGTAAAGAAAACCCACAAAATTTATATGAGAAGTCATTGCTTCCTTTTAAATATGGATGTGCAAAATGAAAACATGGCCAGCTAATATTTATATAAATATTAGAGGGGAGGGGGACCTGCAGCCTCAAGGCCACATGCAGCCCTCTAGGTCCTCAAGTATAATCCTTTGACTGTATCCAAACTTCACAGAACAAAAGGATTTGTTCTGTAAAATTTAGATTCAATGAAAAGTCCATGCCATCGGCCTAGAAGTCTTCATGTCGCCTTGAGACCACAGGTTCCCCACCCCTGCAAGGCATACTGTGTGAGTGGTTAAATGTGTGTATTAGAAAACATGTTAGTTATACAGAAAAAATATGCATGTATACACACACACTACATATATATATTCACATATTATAGACATATGATATATAAACATATATCATATATAGAAATATAAACAATATCCTTTTTAACTACTATCCCAGAATATACTCATACTATGTTGCAGTTTTATGAATAACAACATCTAAGTTAAAATAGTACTTTTATGCTTTTAAGGGTTCTTTAGTGCTTGAACATTCTTCAGTCTTAATGTAAGGAAAAGCTCATTTTAAAAACAGGGTCTCTAAGGTGCCCAATCTACTCTGAATATTATGCTAGGAACCTGTGGGAAGTTTCAGAGTTAAAAACACATTATCTATCATTAGCGTTGTTTCAGAAAGCCATCTGTCCTTTACAAATAAAAGACCCTGTGATTATCTTACATTTCCCTAAAGAAATAAATATGAAATTATGACATATTCAAGCCTAATTAAACTGTGTCCTATTGCATTTTGTCATTTAAAAGTTAGCAAAGTGATGGCATTCATAGATACTTTTTTTTACTAAAATATTTGCAGTCAAAGCAAATAAATATTTTCTCTAAGAGAACACTAAAAGACAAAACTATTGTTAGAAGGAACTATCTTTAAAAATATTGAAACATTAAAAATTCAACTAGAAAAATGCCAAGGGTAAAAGGAGGATAACATTTCACTCAAGAAGTCATGGCTTTGTCAAGGTCATTGGTTAAAATTTAACTCTCATTCTACAACTAAAAATGATCAAGAATTATGACCACTGTGTACAATTACATTTTATCAATCTTAAAGAAAGTATTCTTATCCAATATTATTCTTTTCTAGAATGGAAATAGATCCTATCCGACTGAGATTAATCAGCAATCCCACATACATCTCAGTACTGTATATCACTAATGGCTTCATTACCTAAAGATGAAGACATATTTGGGTCACACGTGTACACGGCACATGACTAAATTGCGGTTGTAATGTAGAAGTCATAGTGTGATCATAGGAAATGGTAGCACCATGATACCCAACTTCAAGTGTAAGCTCAGCCACTCTTATGTCCTGTGTGACCGAGGAAGGTGGAGTTCCTTTGGGCCTTATTCTGTAGAATAAGAATAATAGTAATTGTGTAATAATCCTTTTGGCTTTGTCATGATTAGGGTTCTTTCTAAATAGTTAAGTCACCTATAAACGTTAAGCACATTCATGCTGTTCACTATTACTTGCCTTTGCAAAGAAATTTTATGTTGAGGACCTCTCTATATACTTTTATTGTATTAGCATTTGAAATTGGCCCCCATTTAAAATGTGGCATGTGGATGAATTCTGTTCTGTAGATATGTCACCATTTTTTCTATTTTGATTTTTTTTCAATTCAATAGACTTTGAGTTACAATTTTGCCATTATCTGATCTTGTGCTAGTTGTTTAATCTCTTCTTGCTGTTGTTGAATTGTTTCAGTCACGTCCAGCTCTTTCCGACACCATTTGGGGTTTTCTTGGCAAAGACATGGAGTAGATGTCATTATAGCTTTGAAATTTTCCCCTTTATTCTTTGTATAAATAGTTCCAAAACCCTGTTCACTAATCCTAGAAGAATGGAGAATGGACAGTACTAGATATTATTTATTACCAAGTAGAGAATCAATCCTGTCATCACAAATCAAAACGAATAATATGTAAGTTCAAATTCCAACTTAAATCTACTCTATTACTAGTCTATTGGGATTTATCTTTCCTGTCTTTCCTATCATGTGTTTCAATGACTATGTACTCAACACTAGGCACTGAGATAGATACAGAAGAATTATATTGTACTGAATTGTCCTTATAGAGCTAATGCTCTAGCTGCAGAATAAAGACAATGAAACAAACAAAACCATTGAACAGTGTAATGGAACTGTAGGTCCATGAACAGCTCTGGGAAACTTCAGGACTTTCCAGGTTCATTTGATCGGCTTTTTGAGTTAAAAACTTTCACAGAATAAGCCTGAGCCCCCACCAATGTGTCTTGATGCCTGACCATAAAAAATACACATACACATATTCAAAGGCAAAAACAAAACAAAACAAAAAAAACCACATTTTAATTAAAGTAGAAAAACAAGGTAAATAACCAGCTACTGAATTATATAGTGAATTTTCAAGCCCATTCATAAAATTAATATAATTTCACATGATCCCTCAGGAATGGTCCCTGAATCTGGGAAGTCTTATTTATAGCAGATGGCCATTGTCATTTCAATCACATGTAATGCCATCTGCCTCTGGAGTTTCTTTTCTCCAACTTCAGTAATGTTGATGTTTTGGAGCCATTGAAATGTTTTACATCTTGACTCATTATACAATGGATAACTGCATCAGTGCACCCTCTTTTTTATTCCCAAGGACTCTTATAAGTTCCTATTAACTCCTCCTCATCTGTTTCTTCTGCTCCCTCATTCATACTTGATAATTGCTACTCCATCTATTCTTCCACCTCTTCTTTCCAAATAGCTATTATTTTTTTTTCAAATCACAAGAGTTTGCTGTCTTCCCCACCTACTTGAAAAATAATCGTATGTATGTACCAGAGCTTTTCCAAGGGAGCAACATTTCTGCCTATGTGGCACTCTTGGACAAATTTAAACTTTACTTAAAAGTCTGAATTAACACAAGAGACAATCCTACTCACATTATAATACAATTGTAAGAGATTAAACTTTGTTAAGTCCTTCATTTGCTCACCTGAAATCAAGCCTATTATTACACATTAAAATTATTTAATTAGTGCCATTCTGTGTGACAGTTAGTGATAGTATTGGAGACAGGAAGACCTGGGTTTCAATATCTCCTCAAAACATTTATTAGTTTTGTGATGTCGAGCAAGTCATTTAAAATATGGCCTGACTCCATAAAAATAACAAAGTTGCATTGCATGATACAAATCCTTGGTATTCATGTCTGAAAAGTGGGGGTAATAAAAAATTAGTGCTATTATTAACTGTTATTAACAATATTAATTCCTATCACAAACATTAAATACCGAGGTCATCTTCATGCCAGAAAAAATTCAGTGGAAGGTTTTGGGGGAACTTCTGCAACTTAGAAAAAAGTGCTTTTCATGATATTGTATGTGTATGATACCCAAGAATTAAGATTAATAGCTTTATGTATATACCTACACATATCCATACAAACATAATGTAATGTGCTATTAATGTGATTAAAGATATCCCCCACCCATTTAATAGGCCTCAGGTGTGCCTAGTTAAGGGAAGCTTGATTAGGAGAGGCTTGTTTGTAGGAAGGCCCATGCCTTTTTGCTAAGTAGGTATAAAACCCCAGGTCCATACCCTTTAGCTAGCTAGGTGTGAGGCCCTAGGCCCACACTCTTTTTGTCGATTATGTGTAAAGCCCTTGGGCTCTAAGAAGAGTATATATTCCCTGAGAGTAGCCATTAACCTCAGAATTCTGCCCAAGGAGAAGGAGAGGGAAAGAGAAGGGCAGACAGAGAAAACTGCAAATAGATGGAGATATTGAGAGACAGAGAGAACTGGAAGGACTGAGAGAGAGATGGAGAGAGAGAGGGAACTAGAAGGGCTAGGGTAACTGCAAAGGCTCTCAGAACTGCAAGCTCTCAGAACTGCAGGAGGAGAGAATGCAGAAAAGCAGACATCTAGGGTTTGTGAATGAGTGTTTACAGGAAGGCCCCAGCAGAGAGAAGGTTACGAGATGGCTTGGCTCCTTGCTGTGATACTGTGTTTTAATTTCCTTACTGTTATATTGAAGTGGATTTACTAGTTTTAGGATGCAATTGTTGCTATGTCAAATTGGAACTGTTGGTTTGGGGATTTGATTCTCTGGTGTCTCAATAAATGTTTTACTTATTCTACCATCGACATAGAGTGTCTCTTAAATTCTGCAGTTCCAACCTATACAAGCATATTCGTAGTTACCATAGATATTGTGAATCTTGCCTTACTGATACATGTGTAATATATATATATATATATATATATATATATATACATATATATATATACACACACACATATATATACACACATACATACATATATATTCACACATACATACTATATACATATATGAACATAAATGCATATAACCCATACGTGTGTGCAATATATATATTATATATAATATATACATGTGCACATGGATGTACATATATGTAGATTTATGTGTATTTTACATAAAACAATAGTCAAACATATATGCTATTGTTGTATATGTATATTATTATATATTATAATATATGTATAATATGTTACTATATTAATGAATTGGGATATATGGGATGTTCAGGGAGGACAAGTACCTCTGGTAAGAGGGTTTGCTGAGCTCTATCAGGGCTGCACAACCTACCTTTGGTGTCTACCTATCACTCCTCATCTCTGGCTCCAAGAAACTGCAGCATGTGCAGCATCCACACACTGGTAGAACTATTTCGGTAAATGTGCCAAGCCAAACCAGTTTGTGGATAGCCAATGTGTTTCCGATGCTTTGGTGATTTGGGGGATTCCTACCCAAGCATATGAAGAGTTCTCCCAGAACAATGGGTTAATGAGAATAACTTTGTTCATATAGCCATAAAGGTGACTGAAGCAGGGGCTGTGGAATGCTCAGAGCTTGATCAGATATAGAAGATGCTGAGGTCATCCACTGTACTCTGGACCATCAACAGCCATCTTGACATTTGACTTGCCACTAGACACTGATGTCTAGTAAAAGAGAATTACGCTGATGATTCTGTCTCATTTAAATCAAATTCACACACAAGTCAAAGCATCTTCCATCATCCACTACCTTATCCACCTTGAAGTTCTATGGGAACAGGTGAGTGGTGAAGCAGCAGATATGGATACACTAGGAAATATAACCACAACCCTGCACACAGGCAGCCCAGGGCATTGGGACATGTTTTCACTGGACTGAAGTAGCAGTGGCTTTCAGCAGCCCCCTAGGTGTCTCAGCAGCCCTTTTAAGGACCTCACTACATACCTCCTGTCTAGAAAAAGGGGCTAGAAAAGGTGCCCTAAAATTTGTCCACTTCACCCAACCCTAACCTTCTTACCATGGCAGGTAGGAATCTCATTGAAACACACACACACACACACACACACACACACACACACACACACACACACAAAACATTGTAAAGTTGATCCTAGTCACCATTGGTACATGGAATTGTACACAATTATTGACAACATGAAATCCAGTAGACCTAAGAGACAAACAGCTCTTGTTGCAAGATAACTCAAGCAGGTAGCTCATTCAGTTAGCAGCCCTGAATGAAACAAGACTGGCAAATGAAGGCCAACTTACTGAAGTCAGAACCTACCTTTGGTGTCTACCTATCATTTCTCATCTCTGGCTCCAAGAAACTGCAGCATGTGCAGCATCCACACACTGGTAGAACTATTTTGGAACTACATACATGTTTTTCATGAGTGGCCACTGTGTTAAAGAGCACCATGAAGCAGGCATGAATTTCACATCAGATATAATCTAGTCAGCAAGACTGTGTGCCTCTCAAAAGGAGGAATTATAGGCTAATGACAATGGGATTGCCACTTGCAGGAAAGTGCCACCCCACCATCATTAGGGTTTATGCTCCTACCATGACAAATTTTGATGGGGGTCAAAGAAAAATTGTATGAATTTTTGGAGACTCTTATCATCAATGTGGCAAAAGAAGAAAAACTTATAATTCTTGGTGACTTCAAGTCCAGAGTAGGCACAGTCTATCAGACATGGCAGCACATCTTGGGAGGAATAGTCAGAAAAAGAGATAGCAACAGTTACTTACTACTAAAGATTTGTGGGTCTCATGACCTCATCAACAATATTGTCTTCTACCTACCTAAACCCCCCCCCCCCAAAAAAATGGATGCACCATTGTAGCAAGCACTAACATTTAACAGACTGTATCATTGTCAGAAGAAAAGACAGTCAGGATGTGAGAGTGATAAGGGCTACGTATGTCACAGAGTGCTGGACTGATTACAGACATACTCTTTCCAAGCTAAACACTTACATTCATCAAAATGGCCCCAAAACAAGAAGACTGTCAGGAGACTCAGCATTAACAGACTAGAGCATTTCTCCTTTGCTTGAACAGTTTATTGTTGAACTGAAGAGAAAGCTGAGTCAACACATAGTCAGCAGCAGGAGACCAAAAGTAGTATGGGCAGCTTTCAGAGACTGGGTGTACAGTACCACATTTGTTCATCTGGTCCAGAATACCAATAAACACCAGAATTGGTTGAGAAAAACAAGGTGGAGTAATTCAGAAGCTACTAAACTAGAAATGAGAACCCTATAGGTTTATCAGCAGAATAGTTCATCTGTCTCCAAGAAAGGAGTGTTTAATTCCATTGAAAATGAAGTGCAAGTGAACTTAGAGAGATGCAGTATTCTCGATTCACCAAGAAGGCAGATGAGATTCTCATTTAAGCTGACAGAAACATTTCCAAGAATTTCTGTGATTTCCTGAAGACTATTAATGGGCCAAAGTCCTCTAGCATATTTCAACTATTTAGCACTGATGGAGTCATACTGGTCTGTGACAAAGACAAGGTCCTAGAGAGATGGGTTGAACAGTTCCATAGTGTTCTTCACAGATTGTTATCAACCAACGCTGAAGTCATTGATTGTATGCCTCAGATTGTAATCAGTTCCTTTCTAGAGAATTCTCCAACTGAAGAAGAGGAACTGAATACCATCAAGCTCCTCTTGAGTGGTAAAGTACCTGGCACTGATTCATCCCAGCAAAGATCTACAAAGCAGGAGTTGCATTGCCCATACAGAAGCCGATCGAAATCTTCTGGATTATATGGCTAGAGGAACTCATCCCCCAGGAATTTAAAGATGCCCTCATTGTCCATCATGAAGGAAAAAGAAATAGGCTGTCTACTGACAAGCACAGGGGATCTCTTTCCTAGTCATTGCTGGCAAGAACCTTGCCAGAGTCCAATTGACTGATTAATTATAAAGAAGATGGTCACCTGTCTGGCAGTCATTGTGGCTTTAGAAAGGGCTGCAAAATGGTTGACATGGCATTTTCTGTCCAACAACTCCATGTGGAATACAAGGAGCACAACAAAACTGACCAAGGCCTTTGATACTGCCAGGAATGAGAGGAGGTGGAAGATCATGGCAAAATTGGGTGGTCTGGAGCAGTTTGTTAGCAATGTATGCCAGTTGCATGATAGCATGCTCTTGTGGGTTCTGGATGAAGGGCAATGCTTCAAACTTTGCCACTCACCAAGTAAATGAAGTAGGGCTGTGTGCTTGCTTCAGTATGTATATGTACATATACATACTTCAGTTTATTTTCTGTGATGTCAGATCCTTCAACAAGGATGAAAACATGGTAACATCAGCTTTGGCACTGAGGATAAACTATTTACCTTGAAAAGGCTACAAGCCAAGACCAATTTGGAGGGGGAGCTGGTGCATGACTTTTTGTTTCCAGGTAATTGTGCACTCAATGTAGCCTCTGAGGCTGAGATGCAATAGAATATGGATATATTCTCTGCCGCATTAACTAATTTTGACCTAACAATCAACACAAAGGAACAAGTTCACCAGCTACCCCCACACCATCCATATGTGGAACTATTTGGTCACAGTAAATTCAGGAATTTTAAATGCTGTGGATAAGTTCACTTACCATGGCAATATACTATCCAGGGATGTACACTTTGAAAATGGGGTTGGTACACAAGTTGCCAGAATTAGCTCAGCATTTGGAAAGCTTCTAAAAAATGTGGAAGGGAAGTATAAGGCTGCCTCTCCAATTGAGGGTCTACAGAGCCAGCATACTGACTACATTGTTGTATGGCTGTGAAACCCGAACAATGTATCAAGGCCATGCCAGGAAACTGTAGCACTTCCACTTGAATTGTCTCAAGAAGATCCTAAAAACAATCTTGCAATGTAAGGTACAGGACACTGAGCTGCCAAGCCTTCAAACTCTATTGCTGAGAGCACAACTCCAAGGGGGCGGCCACAGAGCCAAATACACACTTACCCAAAAGTCTATTTTATAGAGAATTCATACCAGATAAGTACTTACATGGTGGTCAGAAGAAGCAGTACAAGGACACTGATGAAGTATCTCTGAAAAACCTTAGTATTGACTATGAAACATGAGAAACACTGGCACAGGACCACCCCACATCATGTGCCCATATCAAAGAAGACACTGTACTCCAGGAGCCAAGCAGAATCATAGAAACACAAAGGAAATGTGAGCTACTCAAAACCAGAGTCACTTCAATTCTAAATGCTCTAATGGAACACTTGTGCCCGATCTGTGGTGCTGCCTTCTGAATTAATATTATTCTTATCAGCCACAGCCATATACACTGACTTCAGCATTCTGATATCATTGGTCTTCTTCAAAAATGAATGACACACAACAATATTATTTTACTATAATGCAACACTGAAACATACATGTACATGCATATACCCATAAACATAGTCATATATGTGTGTATCCATATATAGATGTATAAGTTCAGATATCTGAATATGTGTACACATGGATATATATATATATATACACACATATACATATATGGATACATATATATATATATATACTCTGTATACATGCATGTGCATACACATACATAGATGTACATGCAGATATATACAATATACATATACACATATATGCATCATACATACATGCATGCATACACACATGCATATAGTTTCAAAAGCTGAGAGGAAACCAAGGTTTTGTCTACAACTCCCTCATTTTACAGCTGATGAGACCATGATCCAGAGGAGTTAAGTGACATACATGTCACTTTCCTTTCCTTTCCTTTCCTTAAGTCTTAGGAAAGAGGTAGAGTTTTAAGTCCTGGGCTAAAACTTTAAATCCAATGTTTTTTTGTTTTGTTTTTTGTTTTTTGTTTTTTTTTTTTCCAAAGTAGCAGGTTGCTTCCCAAGGTAATAGAGGTACTAACTAAATAGCAGGGCTGGGATCCAAATCTAAGTCCTTTCATTCCAGATACAGTAATCATTTCACTTTACCACGTTGCTGGATTTTTTTCCATGTAACATAGAAATATATGTCTGTTATTATGCAAAGCTTATTCATAACTCATATATATCCCTTTATTCTTTAGATTTTTTTTAAAAAAGTGTTTACAAGAGTATTTCTTAGCAGAAGATAGATGTACAGCTGAAAAATACCTCACTCATTGGAATATTATATTTTATTGAAAAGTGTTATCTTAACTCCACTTCAATTTAGAATTGTGAAAGGTCTCTGCCATTTAAGAAAACAGTACTTAATGATAAATATGTTATGACCAACTCATTATCTTTCATTGATTCTTAATTTATCATAGCCTACTGCTTCTTCTTTACACTGAGAAAACAAGTAAAGGAACTATAGATGTGTTGATTTAACCACATACTCATTCTTGTTTATGTAAATTTGAATACGATATATGATAAGTAATAGCACAATCCAGCCCATTTGATTAATTACTTAATGCTTTGTGATGGCAATAATGTATCTTACTTCAAGGAAATATTCAAGCATCTTAAACGTGTACTATATAAAATCATTGAAAAGGGATTAAAGAAAAATAGAATTTCCTCATCTTTTCCTAATGAAATTGTATATTCATTGTCTCTGCCCGCCAAATATTTTTAACATGTTTGGTATTTTCCACATGCTTTACAATCAATTGATTACTATATACAGTAATATTATAAAGACAAAGTAACTAAATCCAATCTCAAAAAATATTTGTACATGGTCCAAAGTCACACAATTGTGAAGTAATAGTTTTACGTTAAACAACTTGGGTCGATAATATCAGTCTAAAATTCTATTGTGGGGTCATTCATGGCATAATATGAATATACTTCCATCTCATAACATCGATAAAATATAATCTAGGACTTTCAAAAAATAAAATAATTTGTATTTATGTAGGTTCCCTGAATATTTACAAGTAATGCTATGCTTTTAGAACAGCAACAAACCTCAGATAGGTAGGTAGATAGATAGATAGATAGATAGATAGATAGATAGATAGATAGATAGATAGATAGATAGATAGATCGTATGTGTGTATGTGTACATATATAGAGAGAGATAAAGATATAGACATGTATGTGTTTATGTATGCATATGCATATGTATCTGTACGTGTATCTATACATGTATTCACACACACATAGAGTGAGAGATTTCATTAATGTGGCATATTTTGTGAAGTGGGAAAGAGAAGTAACTAGAAGAGAATAAGGCATAAGAAGACAGAAGTCAGAAAACAAGGCAATTGAGATGAGAAGCTGACATGTATCTAGATAGACAGACAGACAGACAGACATATAGATACATAGATAGTTATCATACAACTAAAAAAAAAAACAGAACCAGCTCCAAACCCTCAGCTTAACACCACATTAGATATCCTGAAAATTAAAGAAGAGATTAACAACATTGGAAGCTAATAAGAAAAGAAAATTTAATTAATGAATATATTTGGACCTTTTTAAAAAACAAAGCAAAACTAATGAAAGAGATGAATAGTAATCAAATTAAAAATAAGCAAAAATCATATAAAATGTAAATTCAACCAAAAGTAGAAGAAAAAAATAAATTTATTTTATGCATGCTAAGAAATATGATGACTAAAATTGAAGATTGCTTGCAAAGGTTATATAGTATTATGGTTAAGGGAAGAAAACCCATTATTCTAAAAACAAACGTTAGGAAAAATGAATAGTAAATGAACACCCAAAGGGGGTAAAATCACTGAAGAAACAGATGGATTGGCAAGTGAATACTACTAAATAAACAAAACATAATTGTACTATTAAATACACTTTTGCAATAATAAAAAAAAGCTACAAACATGATGTCAAATAAATTTCTAAATAACAGGAATATATAATTATATCATAAAAATGAAGTCTCAATATATTTTCTATCAATGAATATTAAAAAAGGTTTTTTATAATATACAATACATGTTTCTGTTTTTTTTAAATTCACTTTTCCTTGTCATGTTAAGCAGCATTTATCTAAAATGAAAAGTGAACATTTTATGTTATGGAGAAAGTTTTAAGGGGATTCAACTTATAAAATCAAGAATAATGCACAGATGTCCATTCTCTATACAATTAGTCAACTAAAATAATGTTATCTATATCAGTAAGATAAAGGAAAATATTACGAGATTAAACATAGTTAAAGAAGAAACAATCATCACATTTTGGCCAATATGATGATGATCCCATCTATAGAACTCTAAAGAGTAAACTACACACACACACACACACACACACATACACACACAGACTCACTGTTGCAGCAATCAGACTTTTTGATGTTCTTCCCTTTTGAGATGCTAAGACTATCAAGTCTCCCCTCTTTTTGAGTTGGTGGGAAACCTTTTGCTGTCTTTGTTTTGGAGTATTTCTCAGCATTGAGCCAATCAGGAGTCATTGACTTGTATATGTCGTGATGCTAGGGATGGGAAAATTTCACACACCCAGCTTGGGTGAAGTCATAACCTTTTGGCTCTAAACAGGATATAATTGAGGGGAGTGTGGTGTTTGACTTTTCAGGCTCACTCATGGAAGGAGTGATGAGACTCTGGGCAAGCCGTTGTAACTCTCCCGGCCTTTGCTAACCCTAACCTATTGGTTCTTCTCTGCTAACTATGTATTGTCATCTGATCAGACAAAGTCTGTCTGTTAATGTCTGTAATTTCTGTTTGTATTTGCCCTGAAGTTCGGGAAGCAGATCTTTTCCACCTGAACTAAGTGAATGATATATGTATGTTTGATTAAACTGAGATTGTTAACCCCTTAAAGTCACTTTCCTTAGAAAAGCAGATCAAAGAACCTGTGCTAGCAGCCCTCTTGTTGTTAGTATTTCACCCCCAAAATAACTGCTAGCAAAATTGTTATTACACGCACACACACACACACACACATGTATATAAATTCAACCAATAAATTTAATTAAAAATACATAGAAAATAAAACTGGAAATAATTAAAATTCATCATGAAGAAACAGAAAAGTCAATCAATTCAGAATATAATAAATGCTTTGGAATTTATCTATCAAGATACACAAAGGCATAAGAACTATGTGAAGGCAAGAATGAAATATTTAACACAGGAGAGAGAGACAGGCAGACAGAGTGCTAAATAATTGAACAAATATTAATCATCCATAGGTAGTCTATCCCAACATAGCAAAAACAACAGTCACTTAACTTATTACATGATATCCCAAATTACCAAAAAGATTGAGCAAGAAATATAATATTGAATTTGATGAATAGGAACAAAATGTCAAGAATAAAAATGGTTATTGTGGAAAAAAGTTTGAAAGAAGAGGATATTGATACTACAAATCAAAACAATTTATTACTGGTAAAAAATAATTAAAAGATTGTAGATATTCATCTGGGGTGGTGGTGGGGAAATGGTCCAACAAATTTTTCATAATATACAAAATCAAATGAAATCTATAGCTTATTGTTCAATAAACCACAGCCCCCAGTTATCTGGATAAGGACCCACAAGTAAACAAAATCTGCTGGAAAAACTAGAAAATGGCTGGGCAGAAATTAGGCAAGAACCATTATTTTACACGTGAGGAAGCTGAAGCTTAAAGAACCTTTCAATGACTTCCCCTGGGTCACACAGCTGGTACATGTCTGAGAAAGCATTTGAACTCAGGTTTTGCTAATTGCAGGCCCTCTGCTCTATCTGCTGTATCATCTGTCTCTTAATGTATTCCTCAGGAATATTGCAAAAGGTGAGAAAAATAGATTATTAAATTTCAGCAAATGATGCTAGTGTTTACTCATTCACTGAGACACATTTTTTTCTGAAGTTAAGCTTTTTCAATTGAACTTGACCACGGTTTCTCAGAAACAAAATGGATGGTTCTTTGGTGAGGAGTAGAATCTTATATCTTTACTAGTTTCTATTACAAGACCTAAAAAAGGCTGATGCCAGTTATTCAGTCAGTCATCTGGTCAATAAAATTAAAGAGGGAAATTGGTATGTACCATCTGGAAATATCATGAAAGTGGAAAAAAACATATTTAATGAAATCTAATTACAATTGAATAACATGTCCTCAGCCTGCCCTTGGTTGAGACAATAGCATATCTATAGAAAACAGCTTGCTGTCTCAATTAACACTATTTAAAAACTCCCACTTTTTATTAGCATCTCATTAAAGCTGGGTTATTTTAGGCACTTAATTATTTACTTCAGTGAAAGCAGAAGAAAATATAATGAAGAATTTTGGATAGTTTTTCAAGTTTATGTGCCAGCAAAAATCTTCATTCCTAAGCATTTTAATTATTCCCCAAATACTGAGTGTTATAACATTATCATACTCTGATTTGGTATAAAATTGCAAAACTTTTTTCAAAAGTTACAGATACTTTTTTAAAGAAGATATTTTCTATAATTCAATAAGCAACAGCAATGACAAGGCAAATTCTAACTTGTCTCACTGGCTCAAATATCTCCCAGCTCCAATCCAGCTTCCACACAGATGCCAAACTGATATTTCTAAAGCATAGGGATGACCATAATAACATCCCCTTCTCAGTGAGCCCCCAGGAGCTACCTGTTACTATACAATTAAATAATGTTTGCATTTAAAGATCTCTACAATCTGCCACATTCCTAGTTTTCCTTCCTTTCTCATTCCCTTAAGCTGCACTTTCTGTGTGTCATCTCTTTCTCTGTCTGTCTCTGTCTCATCTCTCTATCTCTTTCTCTTTCTCTCCCTCTGCCTGTCTGTTGGTCTGTCTCTCCTATCATCTCTCTGTCTCTCTCCATATATAAAAATTATATATAATATATATATGTGTGTGTGTGTGTGTGTGTGTATGTATAATATATATAGTATATATGTGTATTTATCCTTAGATAAATATGCACTTAGTTATTTACCCATTGTCTCCCCTAAAGGATTGTAAATTCCAAGATCCATGAAAATTGGACCTGTTTTTGCTCTCTTGTTTTATATCCTTATCACTTAACATGATGCCTTGCAAAGAAAAAGATGTTAATGCTTGTTGACTGACAATGGACTGATCTATGGCATAAAACAAATAGGTTGAGTAAGGATGTATATAGTAAGATAAAGACTGAAAACTGATAGAGTTAAACTGAACACGTTTTTCCCATCAATTTAAAGTTTTAATAATGAGGGTTTTTTATTAATGGCATGATTATAAATATTTTCAATAGGGGGCAGCTAGATAGTGCAGTGAGTAGAGCACTGGCCCTGGCGTCAGTAGAACCAGGGTTCAAATCTGGCCTAAGACGCTTGACACACTCACTAGCTGTGTGACCTTGGGCAAGTTACTTAACCCCAATTGCCCTGCCTCCTACCTCCAAAAAAAAGATATTTTCAATAGGATATTGATGTAGTGAATGAATTTATGTTACTTTTATGTAAAGAGTCATCTAGGCTGATAGCTGAGAGCAAGTAACATCAAGGACCCACATTCTACAAATACTAATATCATTTCAAGTAACATTGATGTTATTTTGTATTTGGTGCTCTTAACAGCCCTTAACTGTGAGTTTGCTTGCTACATTCTCCATCCCCATTAGAGGGTCCAATCAGCCTGCGACATCTCACAAATGTAACTTATACAGCTACCTTCTGTTAGGACTTCTAAGTATAGGCAGAAGTACCTGAAAGAGTCTATAAGCAAGAGCAATTATATACATATACAGATTAAAAAGAAAACAAAAATGAAAACCTTCTAAAGTCCACACAATGAACCATTGTGTAGACATTCTGTATCCTAATCGATAGTCAATCTATGTTATAAAAGTATTAAGTTATATGCTATGTGCATAAAAGGGAGAAAGATTTTATTTATGTATATTATATGTGCATATATACATACATACATAAATACACATCTGCATACACACATGTGTATGCGTGTGTATCTTGCTTCTAACTTTTACAAAGGTCTATTTTTTCCTTCCTACTCAATTTTCAATCCCATATAACATTCCTGAAAAACACATTGTTTAGCTGGTAATACTCTTTTCAAAGTTCCCCAAGGTTGTCTCAGTTTCTAAATCTAATAAAATTTTTTCAGTGATTCACCTTGTCTTCTTTAATATATTGATATTATTGAGCATCCCCTCTTCTTAAGTGATCTTTCTTCCCTCGGCTATTATAACATTACCTTCTATTCCTTCCTCTCCTGACTCTGTCTTTATCTTTTCGTTGTTGTTTGTCCTTCATTTTTGAGGAGGACTAAGCACATCAGGTGGTGATATCTTGACTTGTGCATGAATTGGATTTAAGTGAAGCAGAGTTGCACAAAGTCATCAGCCTCACTCTCTCTTCCACAGTCATGGAAGTCCAATGTCAGGATACAATTCAAGAGGAATGGGCATTAACCTCTAATGAATTACTATACAACACAATAAACATTTATTAAGTACCTACTATAGTCCAGGATCTATGCTAAGTGATGGGAGTACAAGTAATAAAAAGAAAGTCAATTTCTGCTCTCGAGGAACTTAAAATCTAATGGAGGAAACAACACATAAAATGATGGAGGAAAACAGGTGTTTGGAGGCAAAGACCAGTAAGTACCAGGTGCCAGTGCATCTTATTCCATGGTATTGAAACCAGGCAGAACAGTAGACACAGAGTCGAGTGAGCCAGCATCCAATTTCTTCCCTTTATAAAAGAAGACATTTTGAGGAGTTTGGTGTTCCACCCTCTAACCCTTTAATTGGAGGGGAGAGGAGTCTGAAGATGGTGTTGTTAGCCAAGGCTTGAGTTAGCTGCCTTGGAAGAGGTGAGATTAACCTGGAGATCTTGTTCCCTGGAGTTGAAACCAGAGAGAGCAGCAGATACTGCATGGAACGATCTCATTAATGGGGGTGGGGAAGGATTGGGGGAAGAGTTTGCAAATATGAATCTGTACTTGGCCTTCTTCCTTCTACCTTCTCTCATGGTCTCGAGTGTTATTTCTGTGCAAATAACTCCCAAATTTGTAGAGGTAGTATAGTCATATCTGTAAAATCCAGTCACACATACTCATTTTCTTTTTGGACATCTTGTTCTGATGCCCAATATTCCTCTCCAGATTGCTCTCCAGATTAATCTAGGTCTGAAATTCACATAAGGAACATCTTTAATCTTTACAGTCTTTTCCCTTTATTGGATGTCTCCTGCCGGAATATCTAGTATACCTAGAAGAGCTATGTCTCAGTTCTCTCCAGCATGAACTCTGGACTTTCTAAGCTGTGTGCTAATTCTGGACAACTTGTTCCACTCCTTCACTTGTATAGCTTCCTTTTATGTTTTAGGTTCATCTATTCAAATGAAGCTCTTTAAGCATAAATATTTTCTTTCTACTTGTATTTGAATTCCTAGCACCTTGACAGTGACTGACACATGGTCAGTACTTAATAATGCTTGTTGACTGGCTTGTTGACTGATGTCCAGAAAACATCTCACACTTAACATGCCCAAAATAGAACAGATTGCGCATTCTATAACCTGAATCTCCTCTAAAACTTGTCTTTTTATTAAGGGTATTACCATCCTAATGATAATTCAGATTCAGAGTTGCCAAGTGGCCAGAGATGTTAAGCAGTTGCCAGGTCTTACAGAGTCACCCCCTTCTAATTCAATCTTCACAAGACTATGAAAATACCCTTCCTAAGATTCAGCTTGTGACTGTCTTTCCCCTACTTAAATACCTTTCCTGACTCTTCCATTGCCAATTGGATAAATTAGAAAATCCTTGTCTCAGCACGTAAAGCCTTCTTCAACTTGGATTTCACTGAATATTTCTAGTTTTATTTATTAGTACTTCTTCTGAATTCCATTTTCCAGCAGAACAGAACTCCTCACTGGACCCCAAACTTGATACTCCATCTCCTACCCCCACCAATTCACAGAAATGATTCCTGAAAGCACGAAATATCTAGAAGACAAGAAAGCAAGGAAGTGAGAGGTAGCAGAAAATTATGGAAGGATTAGAGTATCTAAATAAATGCTCTTGGAAGTCATTGGCACAATATGAAGCAGCTTTATGCCAGCATAAAGGGTTGGGAAGAAAGTGAGCATTAGCCTGAATGTAAAAGAGAACATTGAGCTTGGGAAGTTACTCTGTCTAATGCATATTTCTGTACCTTTCTCTGCTTCTTTTTATATTCCCATACTTAGCTTTCTAATAAATACAATATTTTGCTTCAATATGATATGGGTGTTATGTGATTTTTTATATTGAGATCTAAACAGGCATTTCTAGGGGTTAATACTCAAAAGAAAAAGTTCACTATCTAGAGCTTAATCACTGAATAGACTACATATACCCTCAGACTGAAGGAAGAAATAAATTGTCCAAAATTCCTCTAAATAACTTAATATCTTTTTGTAATGGATTATAGTCTAAGGAGTATGAACATTTTTACTTTTATTTTTTGCAAGGGCACTAAAATTTTCACCATGATCCACCATCTTTTTTAATATATATTCAAAAAGGCAAATGGACAAGTAACTTGCTATTATTGACATAAAATAGGATTTATATTACTTAGATCAAATTAAACAGGAATGAGGATTAGGAGTATAATTTTTACCTTTGAATTAAATTCTATTAATGAAGACAGTAAGATATTCAATAATTATTTCTAAATTACCAGCATTATTTTTTATACTCCCTCCCCTGCCCCATGTCAGGTAGAAAGGAAAGAGGGAAAGATGATAGAGAAATAAATTTTCTTTACACAAAGCAGATATACAGTATATGCAATTTAGTGCATGATTAACACATGTAGTGGGGTCAAAATTTTAATTATTAGCATAGAAAAAAATGATGACTAATCATTAATTGATAAGGGCTACCATTTCACTCTCAAAATGATTAGTATAGCAAATGCACTGCAGGTGAGAAAAGTTTCATAATGGGAGGTCAAAAAAAATACCATAGCTCTCTAGGGTGTTTGCATTTATTTATATCATGCTTTTCTTTTTTTTTATCTTCACAATTCTTTTTTGTATTTATTTATTTTTAAATTTATTTTTGACATGTTTGGTTTTCAGCATTGATTTTCACAGGCGTTTGAATTACAAATTTTCTCCCCATTTCCTCCCCCCCCACTCCAAGATGGCGTAC
>CM053623.1:270089417-270107112 GCA_028646595.1 Phalanger gymnotis
TGTCCTGGGCTGGGGCCCTGCTTCCCTCTGCCACTTTGTGGGTTCTGCAGCTCTAGAATTGGTTCAGAGACATCGTTTTATAGGTTTTTGGAGGGACTTGGTGGGGAGCTCATGCCAGTCACTGCTTCCCAGCCGCCATCTTCTATGTCATGCTTTTCAAAAAATGAAATACCTTCAAAAATCAAATCATGGCAATAATGAGATATTTTATCTATACCCTGATGTCATTCATTAAATATTCTACTAGTTGTTTATTCTCTCAAAAATAATTGACATTGCACATATTCTAATCATTTTAAATATTATGTTACAACTAAGACTTTTATTCAAATTATTTTTTGTTATTAAAAATCTGATAATTATGTGGATTCAGAGAAGGAATACAATCTCCTCCAAACTATAAGGTAGAGAGCATAAATCTTTTACAGATGAGAAAATTGATGTTTAGAAAGAGTTAATGATTTCCTCATGGTTATATTAGTAGTAAGTGGCAGAACTGAGAATCAGACCAGGCTTTCAGACATCAAGCATAGTTCTCTTCCCCCTGAATGAAAAGTATTCTATTAAAATCATATAAAAATAAACCTGTTACTGTACTTCCCCATGTTTTCCCCATGGCAATGTGTTGGACCCTTGACTTATATACATTTTACAGTGCACTCCTGTTGCTTCTCAAACAGCACTACATTTTCCAAATGTCAAATGGTCCCTGCACGCATAGCCACTAAATATCTGAATTTCTTCATAACATGTCTCTGAATTGTTTTCTAGCCCCTCAAGAATCTCTAGATTTTTTTAAAAGCTATATAAAATCATGTAGGCTGTGAACAAGCCTACGTGAGGGCTTTAGAAGTAACCATTGGCTTCTTTGAGAAACATTTTCCCCCATATAGAAGATGAAACTAGAAGGCACTAAAATTACTTAATAATCTATTCAAGACATTAACCTTCTAAAAACCCTTTTAAAGTTCCTCTTTAAATCAAATTTCAATCATCATCTTCAGGAAACCTTTCTTAACCCCTCTTAATTCTTGTCTCTTCTCCCTCCAAATTATATCCTATTTATCCTTTATATGCTTATCTGTACATATTTATTTGCTTATTGTCTCTTTCATTACTTTGTGAGCTCCTTGAAGGCAGGGCCTTTCAGTCTCCTCATTTCTGTTTTTCTAGTACTTACCACAGTGCCTTGCTTATAGTAGTAGCTTTATATTTATTGGCTGACAGACTAACACACAGATGTAAAGAATATTGGAAAAGCCAATATTACAAATATATTTATTCAACTGAATTCATTGTATTCAAAATACAGAATGTCATTTAAAACTCTCTCTCATTCACTCACACACACACACACACACACACACACACACACACACACACCAGACTTGTCCCACATAAATTGATACTATTTTTTCCCTACCCGAGTGACAAGAATCACAACACAAGTGAATGCAATGAAATTAAAAAAACATAGAAAATCCTGAAACTCTGCTGCCTTCGTGATTAGCATTCATACTCAAACTTTTCTATCGTGCCAATTCTAAAAATGACCCTGGGGAGCCAAGAGTGTGGCGGATAGGCAGCAATCCATCTGAACTCTCCCAAAATTCCCCTCTAAAAAATAATGCCTCCAAATTAAATTTTGGAGTGGTAGAGCCAACAAAAGGTCTGGGTAAGACATTTTTCAAGCCTAACACAACTTAGGATTTTGGCAGGAAAAGCCAGGGGCCTGTCCAGAAAACATGCATTCAATAGAATCACCAATGGGGACTCTTGGAGTCAGCAGGAATAACTTGAAGTCTCAGCCGATAGATGGTAAGGGGGTCAAATTATTCAGAAAGAGATTACAGGAGACGCTTTGCTGGGATTGGGTGCAGCTGGCTTTGATTGGCAACTCTATTACCCAGAAGCAGTTCAGTATCAGAGTTCCAGGGTAAAGCAATACTTCTGGTCAGTCATAATGAAACAGGGGACCTGGTCCCAGTTCAAAGATGTAGAAGACTACTAGCACTTGAAGCTATGGGACAATAGGGGACCTGGCCACAGTTCCAATGGAAAGAGGAATACTAACACTTTTGGCTGCAAGGAAACAAGGGATGTTTCCTGGGTAAAGAGCAGGATATTTATAGCAGATCTCTTTATGGTGGCAGAGACTGGAAATTGAAGGGACGTTCATCAGTTGGTGAATGGCTGAGCAAGTTGTGCCATTAGAGTGTGATGAAGGACAATTGTGCTATAAGAAATTATGAGAGTTGGTGTTTGAAAAAAAAATCATGGCTAGACCAATATTAACTGATGCAAATTGAAAAGAACAGATCCAAAAGATCATTGTACACCATAACAACAATGCTGCAATAATAATTAATTGTGGAATATTTTGCTACTCTGATCAATACAATTTCAAAGGACTCATAATGAAAGAAAAAAAAGTTATGCACCTCCAGAGAGAAATAACTAATGGCAATAAATAGCAGAATGAATTGAAAATCAGAATCCAACAATATGTTGTTTACAAGAAACACATTTAAAAATGAAAGAGACAGACAGAGTTAAAATGGAGAGTTGGAGTAGAATTCATTCTGCTTCAATTGATGTAAAAAAAATCAGGGGTAGGAATAATGTTCTCAGACAAAGTTATAGCTAAAATAGATTTACTTCAAAAAGATAAACATGCTAATTACATTTTGAATATAAAAAGGTACCATAGACAATGAAGTAATATCAATATTGAACCTATGTGTGTCAAATACTATAGCATCTGATTTTTTTACAGTTACATGAATTACAGGTGGAGATAGATAGTAAGGCTATAACAAATCAATGTTGCTAGCAGCTACTGTAGCTGTGTAAGACCAACAACAACAACAACACACAGAAGGGCTGCCAACACAACATCTTTGATCTGCTTTTCTAAGGAAAGGAACTTTAAGGGGCCAACAATCTCAGTTTAATTAAACATACACATATCTTTCACTTAGTTCAGGGGGGAAACATCAGCCCCTTGAACTTCATGGCAAATACGAATAGAAATTACAAATTACTTTATATAAACAGATCAAATAACACAAACCAGTCTATCCATAGCAATACATAGTTACCAGAGAAGCACCAACATCTGGCTTTCAAACCTGGGGTGGGGGGCTATTTCAACAGCTTAGCCCAGAGTCTTGTCATCCTTTCAATGAGTGTACCCCTCAAAAAGGAAATACTAACCTTTCAACACATATACTTTGTACATATACTGGGAGTGCAAGGCTCATCATCCAGGGGTGTGGGAAAACCAGGGTATGGGAAAGCACCACATCATATACAAATAAATGACTTTCCCCAGTACTGGGAAGCATTCCAAGACAAAAGATCCCACTTTACCTGCCCCATTCAAACAAAATTCAGGCTCATCAAAGGCACTTGATAACCTTAGCATCCCAAAAGAAAAGAACAGCAAAAAATCCTGCCCTGATTAGCATTACACCCTCTCAGAGCTAGATAAATCTAAGCAATAAAGAAATAAAGAAATAAAGAAATAAATAAGAAAGAAGTTAAGGAAATGAACAGACATCTGGAGTAAATTGAAAGGAAATAGAAAGGAATAAACCTTTTCCTCAGTCCTTCATTGTACTTCTGCAAAGATCGATATCGTATTAATGAATAAAAATGTTATAGTTAAAAGCAGAAAAGAAGTATCCTTTTCAGGTTATGATACAATGAAAATTGTATTTAATAAGGGATCAAAGAGACATAGATTAAAAACTAATTGGAGATTAAACAACTAAACATAAAGAATGAGTGTGTTAAGGAACAAATCATAGACATCATTAATAATTTCATTAAATAGAATAACAATAATGAGACGACATGTAAAAACCTCCGTATAGAGTAAAAATAGTGTTTAGAGGAAAATTTATATCTCTAAATTCTAACATCAATAAAGTGCAGAAAGAGCAGATTAATAAATTGGATATGTATTTAAAAAAATTAGAGAACAAACATTAAAAATCTCCAATTACGCAATGAATTTGAAATACAATTAAAGGTGAGATAAATAAAATTGAGATTAAAATATCCATTAAATTAGTAAATAAAGCTAGAAGTGTGTTTTATAAAAACAATTAATTAATTTGATTTTAAATAAGCGAGAAAACCAAATCACTGCTATCAAAAATGAAAAAGGTGAATATACAACTAATGAAGGTGAAATTAAAGTGACTATAGTGTTATTTTACCTAACTATATGCCAATGAATTTAACAATATAAGTGAAATAGAGGAATATTTACTAAAACATAAATTGCCTAGAATGACAGAAAAAAAAATAGATACTTATTTTAGAAAACAAATTGAACAGTCCATAAATGAGCTTTGTAAGAGAAAAGCTCCAGGATGAGATACATTTACAAGTGAATTATACAAATATTTAAAGATCAACTAATTCCAATATTAAATAAATTATTTGGAATAATAGGTAAAATATTCTACCAAACTCTTTTTATGAAACAAATAGGATATTCAGTGTAAATTGAAGTATAATTTTATTTCTTTCCTTTCTTTTTTTCACCCTTTTTAATATGGCTAATAGGGAAACATTTTGTATGAATTCACACGTATGGTTGACATCTTTTTGCTTGTGTTCTTAGCAGACTGGGAATGGCTACAAGGGAGGGAGAGAATTGGGAATACAAACTTAAAAAGAAAATCATATTTAAATAAAGAAATAATGACTGTGCATTTTTAAAAAAAACATAATTTTTAAATGAGGCATTTAAATAATGCATACAATGAAAATATTGTGTCTAAGTTGTTCCAATTGTTTTAGGAAGAGATTTTGTTTGGTTTCTTTTTCACATAATATCATTTTACATCACGATTTCAAAGATGCTGGATTTATTCCATATTACTGCCACTTCCACATAAAGAGAAAAGAGGAGTGGACTTAGAGTTAGAATGTACTTGCACAAAGTCCTGCCTCATACACTCACTGTCTCTCTCCAAATAAGTCAATGAAGTTTTCTTAGCCTCAGTTTCCTCATGTGTAAAAAGGGACTAATAACAATACTTTCCTCATTTTTTTATGAGCACCAAATTAAATATGTAAAGTGTTTTGCAAACCTCAAAGTACAATCGACATGCTAGTTACTACTGGTATCATCATCATCATCATCGTCAATGAGGAACCTAGATTATACAGTGCAATATTTTGAATCAAAGTGATCTGAGATTGAATTCTACCTCAAAAATTAGCGGTGTCAGTCTAGATATTCAGTTTTCTGAGCCTCAGTTTCCATATCTACAAAATAAGAGGTTTGGACTTGATGGTTTCCAGCTCCAAATCCATGAAAATGTGATTGTACCCAAAAAGACAAAAAATTACCTAGTGATCAGATCTCTAATGATTAGACTCTACAAACTTTAGCTTAGTCTTGACAAAACCGATATATAGCTCAGTGATGATGGTGCAATGCTCAAAACCTTTCCTACTTCACCAGATTGGCTATATTTTACACTGTATTAGCATATCTTCTGGGAATGTAAGATCAGTATCCCTGCACTCTTATGGGTCATTGGATTATGACTCTAGTAGAGTGCATGGAATTTTTGTTGTTGTTCAGTCTTTCCAGTCCTATCCAACTCTGTGACCCAATTTGGGCTTTTTTCAACAAAAATACTAGAGTGGTTTGCCATTTCTTTCTCCAGGTCATTTTATAGATGAGGAAATTAAGGGAAACAGGATTAAGTGACTCCGCCAGGGCCATAGAGCTTGTGCCAGATTTGAATTCAAGAAATTGAATTTTCCTGACTAGACCTGTTGCTCTAGCCACTGTACCACCTACCTGCCCACCTTGGAAATTGTGATCATTATACCTATAGAGATCATCTGAGAATAATTAGCAAACTTGGTGACCCAGCAATCAGTAAATATGTGTGTACATGATGTATATATGTGCATGTATAGGTATGTAAATGTACAAATACATATATTCCCAAATTAATTTTATCATTCACAGTATGAAAATAATATATGAGATAAGATCATCTTTTCTTTCTTTTGTGTTGTCATTGCAGCTTTAGCACTTCTCACTAACTCATTTCTTTCCCTTCCACACAATAGAAGCCCTCTCTCATAATACATAATACATAAATATACATAGTACAGCAAAAAATAAAAATAAAAATGATAAAAAAAAACAAATCACAACACATTAACCATTTCTGAAACTATTTGCCTCTTTATGGACTTCTAGTCAATCTTTTATTTTTTTTTGGGGGGGGGGAATTACTCTTCCTTCATTGAAAGGTTTATATGTGTTTGTTATCAAGTACATCAACAAGAACAACTATGGTAATAGACGAAATTAAGAAAAATTCAGTAGAGCACTAGAGATAGTTAATTACTCTAGTGGCTCCTGTTGTAGCAATATATTTCTTTAGGGTCTTTGTGGGTCCTAAATTCCAGGCCCTGTGACAAATTCTTAATTTCCCTTTGTTAGTTATCGATTTGATGGTAATACAAGAAAGTTAGTAATATTTATATTTCTAAAGGTTGTCATTCCAAAATGAGTCATGCACCGGATGAAATATAACTTCTAGTGGCTATTCTTTTTTCTATAACTTTGCTACATATATTGAAGGAGAATTAGGGAGGGCGAAAGGACTAGAGAGGTCAGTTCTGACTAATTAATGATAAAAAAATAAACTGTCCCAAAGAAAGTTTTCTTAGTATTTTATGTTTTTGAACCTTCAGAGAATTTCAGTACTCTGGAATCAATATGTTGTAAGAAGATAAATTTAATCATTTTGTAAGGATGAATCAATATTAACACTTGTCTTATATCAAAGAATCACAGAATTTTAAATTTAGAAGAGCTCTGAGACACCATCTAGTCCATTTCCCTCATCTAAAGTTGAGGAAAAGTGGCTTGCCAATGTCTCATGGTTTACCAGTCAAGGACACAGCTATGATTAGAATATATGGGGGCAGCTAGGTGGTGCAGTGAGTAGAGCACCGGCCCTGGAGTCAGGCAGACCTGAGTTCAAATCCGGCCTGAGACGCTTGACATATTCACTAGCTGTGTGACCTTGGGCAAGTCACTTAACGCCAATTGCCCTGCCTTCCTCCCTGCAAAAAAAAAAAATGTAAAAAAAAAAAAAAAGAATATATGCATCATATATTCATTCAGCTCATTCATTAGCTTCAGCTTCATTATACTTTCCATTCCTTAAAAGTGCATCACTCACTCTGGAATGTGCACCATGTTGTCTTTATTTTTCACCCATGTACTATATAATTTTTAATATTCTCACAAACATTGAGTTTTAACTACTATTAATGCTAAACATAAGTAATTTTATCCTTTATTCAAGCCTATTATCATAAAAAAGCTTAAGGCATTTTACTGAGCTTGTCACCTCCCCTCAAGCACTTATCTATCATGATCCTTCTTATGTCATGAAGAGGTAATGACAAGTACAATCTACATATATTTGGGGGGGATCTTGTCTCATTTCACTTAAAATATTTTAAAAGCATGATTCTTCTGATATGACAACTACTCTCTGGAGCTTAATAGATCACTTTCATAAGCTGGGTGGCCCATTGTGGACCACTCAGATTCTCTTTTCAATCTTACTCTGAAGCCATCATTTTTCAAAAAGCAAAAAGTTGTATTTTTTTTAATGAAACAGTGTGATAGAACAGAAGAGTAGATAAGGATGGATGGGATTTTACATGAGGAAACTGAACCTCAGATAAGGTATAGGAATTATGTAAATTCAGACAGTTACTTAACTGTGGAATTAGAGGTTAGGGCACAGGTTCCTGTTGTCTGGTCCAATCTTCTCTCTACAACTGTCATTTTGTCACACATAGACACACACAGAATTGTATCTCATGTAAGAGAATGAAAAATTAGCTTGAAAAGATCATTGCAGGTTGGAGTTTACGACTCATTATTTCCATTGATATATATTACAATTTTCAGTGGTGTGTGCGTGTGTGTTTACTGATAAAGTAAAGGTTTTGGAATTAAGAGGCCTACCTTCTAGTCCTGATTCAATTAATCAATCAACAGTCATTTATTAAGTGGCTGCTATCGGCTAGTTACTCTGCTCAAAGCTAGCGATACAAAAAAAAAAAGCAGTCTTTGCCATCAAATATTTTATATTTCATCAGGAGAAATATTGTCTCTACTTATTTTTATGTTGTACATGCGTGTGTGTAGAAACACATGAACATACACACATATAATATATATATAAATATACACTTAATTATAAATTTAATATGTTCATTATTTAATATATTATAATACACTGATAATGGTAAAATATAGAATTAAGTATATTTCTATAATGTATATGAATACTTGTAAATATTTAATTACATATTTAGTATGCTGACTTTAAATATGTTAATGATATACTATATTGATGGTATTAATAAAACATATTATATTGTTTTGTTGTATTATATTTTATACTATATTTATATTTTTATTATACAATATAATATAAACATGTATATATTGACTGATTTGTGTTTTATTGTTAAATATGTTATGCTGATATATAAGATATTTAATATTTTAAAATATAAGTGAATATTATATATGCATATGGAAATATAGTAACTGTATTGCATGTAGATACATGTGCATATTTCATGTATATTTATATTCATATATTTATACATGTGTGCATTATGCATATATGTGTAGGTGTGTATACACACTTGTCTGTGTATACATGTGCTCATGCCCCATATATGTGTGTATGATGTATGTATGTGTATACATGTATGAATACATACATGTGTATATATACACACATACACATACACATTCACATACATACAAATGTCTGTGTGAAAAATAATGTGAAGGGGCAGTGTGTGGAAATGCAGGCAATCCATGGAAAGGAAAAATGGAGAAACAGAGAGGGGAGATAAAGTGTTGCATGCAATGAATGTGTTGTTTTCCTGTTCAGGAAAAAATGAAGTGTACTTAGTCCATATGGGAACCTGGAAAAGTCCTTTCCCTTCTGCATGCCTTAATTTCCCCCTATCTGCACTGAAACAAAATGAATCATTGCTTTGAGCTCTGATTTTTGGTCCTACATTCATTTCCGAATTGCTTTACAGTGGCAATGATTGCTGATGCTTTGCAATTTTCTAACCACAGTCTGCCAAGTAATTAATAATCTACAAAAAAAAGAAACAAGAACATCATAGGAACTTACCATTTAAAGAAGTCTCAGAAAAGAATAACTTTCTAATATACATAATTGCTCTCAATTTATCCGTTTAAAGAGATTGGATTTCTGTATATATGGTTCATGTAGTGTGGGCTATGTATACACATGGATTATTAGTCTTATGAAGTTATGAAATGTGGATCCCCATTTGCTAATAAAGAAATTTAAAGTCAGGGAGGTTAAACCACTGTATAATGATGCAAGTGACCACAGCATTTTAACTGCCAGTTCTGTGCTCTGTTGAAACCCAGAGCACATAGCAAATTATTTAGGGGACTTTGTATATTGAACACACACTCATACACATGCATGCACATACACACACTTGCATAAACACAAATGCTTTACTTTGCTTGATGCTGAAATGTGTGTAAGTTTACAGTGAAATGTGGCAGCCATTTAAGAAATCACAAGAAAGTTCAGAACAGGAAATAAAACATACACAGAGTTGAGACTCCCCTGGGGAATATCATGAAATCTGAGTCTCTGCAATGGAATGTAGCCAGGACACTGGGACTAATAATTTGCAAAAACAGAAATCAGGTCTTGGTCAATTGTAATTGTCACAGAGTCCCACTTTACAATTGTCCCCCTATTCAGAGGTGAGAAGAGTTTGACTCATTCTGACATCAATAAATAAGTGTCATTGTTAAAGCACTCCAATTATGCAGTTCAATTTGCTGCCTTTCTAGAGTGACTTCACATGGCTGAGACCTCCATTGACTCTGATAGCCCATAAAACACTTACTGGCTTTAGTGGGCCACAGATATGCACACTGCTATTTCTGCATCTCTAGAGCTCTATAAGATTTCTGTAACCCTTCTAAACCTCCTACCACTACTCAATAATGTTGTCTCTGGACCCAGCCTTGCGGGATGGCCATAAGAATCGGTGGTCTTGCTGAAGCACATGAAAAATAACACCAAAAGTTTGCTTTAGTAAGCCAAATTATTTCTGGAAACAAGTTATTTGGAAAAACTTTTAAGGAACTTCCTGTAAATATTGTAGACTTAGGGTTGCAAGGAAGACAGATTCTTCATAGCACCTCAAAGGTAGCAAAAGAAATATCTGAAAAATATATGTATAGGTATATGTGTATGTGTTTGTGTATATATGTGTGTGTGTGTGTGTGTGTGTGTAGTAATAGTAGTAGAAGTAGTAGTAGTAGTAGTAGTAGTAGTAGTAGTAGTAGTAGTAGTAGAAGTAGCAGTAGTAGTAGTAATAGCAGTAGTAACTTTAGAGAGGAAGATGTGAAGGTGCCAGGAAAAGACTTTTGCAAAAGATTACACTTGACCTTAGTCATGAGTGAAGATGAATATTCTAAGACTCAGCTTAGTAAGACAGTAGAGAGCTATGCCTATCATCAGGAAGAATGAGTTTTAATCTAGAATCAGACACTAGCTGTGTGACCCTGGCCAATTCACTTAACCTCAGCCTTCTTTTGTTAAAAAAAAAAGAAGGACAATGAAGACTTGCTTTATCTTTTATTACCTTTGGAGATATACTAATCCCAGAAAAGAAAGTTTTTGACTTCCATACACTTGGTATTGTGAGATGCTGTAATGGCAACCACTCTGGCACACCCAGGATGGCTGCTAGCACAAATTCTTTTATCTGCTTTACTAGGATAGACTGCTCAAAAAGTTGTCAAGAATCTTCTTTTAATTACATTCATTAGTACAGAGGAAGTGTCAGTATCCTGAATGTCAGAAAAAATACAGAGAAGAGAAATTAGCATAAAGACCAACAGACAGGGCTCTTGACTGTCTGAATCAAAGCAACATTGCTATGCACTTTTCATACAACACTGGATCAAGAGAGCCTTTATCTCTGAGCAGTGGAGGAGCCTTGAACATATGGCCAATCAGTGTCTCAACCAGGGAATCACAAAGTCCTTCTCATTAGCAAGCCCCCAAAGCAAAATACCAACTCAGAGTATATATACACTCCCCCGGGCCAGAATGCATCACAACTCTTGTGACTCAGTACCTAATTAGAAATTAGCAAAAGGTGTGAAAACCTTCCTACAAGCAAGCCTCCCCTAAGCAAGCTTCCCTTAATGAGCTCCATGTGTGGCCTATTAATGGCTGGGGAAGATATTATACCCCATTAATGTTACAGATGTTTAAACATCAGAAACAGAGTTTTATAAATGGAAATGACACTAAAGAAGATGCCATCTGCTTTTGATGATGAACAATAAGGGCCATAGGGCTTTTAGTTCTGATGTGCAGCTAAATTATATTTCTCCCTCTCATAAAATATAAGTTCCTTTACAATAGGGATTGCATTGCTTTTCTATTTATCTCCTGAGAGCTTAAACTTTTGCTTTGCATGGAATAAATAATTAATTTGTCAATCTCTTCTTTCAAAATTACAGTACCTTAAACTACTATTCCAAATAACGAGAGGAAAGGAGGGGAGGGAGGGAGAAAATAAGGAAGGGCAAAAGGAAATAGGATGAGAGCTAGGAATGAGGGAAAACAGGGAGGAAAGAAGGAAGGAAGAGAGAGAAAGGAGGACAAAAGAAAGGATAGAGTAGATGAAGGAAGAAGAGGCAAGGAGGAAAGAGGGAGACAGGAAAAAAAGTGAAGGGGGGAGGGAAAAAGGAGAGAGGAAAGGAGGGAGGAAAAGAGAAACAAAGAGAAGGGAAGGGAAAATAAACTATGTGTGGGACAAAAAGACACTGAAAACATAATTACATTAATACTTTTCATCTCCTGAATATCATTAAGGAATATAACCAAAATGAAAGCTTTAATGAACCTTCTAAACCAAAGAAGTGGTGGTCAGGTTTGCAGCAAAAATGTATGTAACCTATATTATTCTAAAAGTCACTTTAATATGTCACTTCAGTAATTAATAAATTAATTCAAAAACTTTATAAAACACTATTATTTGCTATTATTTATAAGGTTCTATATTAGTGACATCGAAAGATGAAAAAATTACAGTGATGTATCTCTTTAGAGAACTTACATTTAGAATGGACATCACATACACACACACACACAGTCACACACCAAAAAATTCACCAGAATATTATGTAGTAAACCTCATGATAATTGAAAAGGTGATTATATCATATCTGAATGGGTATGGAGAAGATCAAGGAAGTGTTATGTGAGTTGGAACTTGAAGCATGGACACTTTCAGAAAGTCAAAAAAGCCAGGAAAGTAAAAGGAACAGTATGAGCAAAGATAAGGAGGAAGCAGAAAATTGGTAATATTCAAATTATGGTGAATAGTACAACTTGACTGAATTGAAGAATGGATGATTGGATGTAATATAAAATATGAGTCATTGCATTTACTTCACAAGGTCTTAGATACTGGCAAAAATAGAAATAGACAGATTATTAGATGACAGAAATAGATGATAGATGGATAGATAGCTAATTTAATAGAAAAGTAAGGCGACAGTTGACCATAATGTAGCATTATTTCCTTCCATTTTGAGAGTAAAATAAAGGTAAACAGTTCTCATAGTGATTAAACAGAATTTTTTGACTATAAATATTTTATTTAATATTTTAGTTGTTAACATTGATTTCCACAAGATTTTGAGTTACAAATTTTCTCCACATTCCTACCCTCCCCCCATTCCAAGATGGCATATATTCTGATTGCCTCATTCCCCAGTCAGCCCTCCCCTCCTTTGCCCTACTCCCCTCCCAATCCCCTTTTCCCTTACTTTCTTGTGGGGCAAGATAGATTTATATGCCCCATTCCCTATATATACATATATATATATATATATATATATATAATTTCCCAGCTGCATGCAAAAACAACTTTTTTTTTAAATTTTTTGAAGCATCTGTTTTTAAAACTTTGAATTCCAAATAGTCTCCCTTCTTCCCTTCACAGGCAACCTCCCTAGGAAGGCAAACAATTCAAAGTAGATCACATATGTATGATTAGTAAAACACTTCCTCAATGTTCATGTAGATAAAGACTAACTACATTTCCTTCCATCCTATCCTGTCCCCCTTTATTCAATTTTCTCCCTTAACCCTGTCTCTTTTCAAATGTCTTTGCTTTTGCTTATCTACTCCCCCATCTGCCCTCCCTTCTATCACCCCCCTTTTTATCCCCTTCCCCTACTTTCTTGTGGAGTAAGATTCCCAATTGAGTGTGTATGTTATTCCCTCCTCAAGTTGAATCAAATGAGAGTAAGATTTGCTAGTTCCCCCTCACTGCCCCCTCTTCCCTTCCAACAGAACTGTTCTTTCTTCTCAATTTTATGGAGATAATTTACCTCCTTCTATCTCTCCCTTTCTCCCTCTCTCAATATATTCCTCTCTAACCCTTTAAATTTATTTCATTTTTTAGATATCATCCCTTCTTATTCAACTCACCCTGTGCCCTCTATTTATATGTATATATTCCCTTCATCTACACTAATACTGAGGTCTCATGAATTACACACATCATCTTTCCATGTGGGAATGTAAACATAACAGTTCACCTTTAGTAAGTCCCTTATGATTTCTCTTTCTTGTTTACCTTTTCATGCTTCTCTTGATTCTTGTGTTTGAAAGTCAAATTTTCTACTCAGCTCTGGTCTTTTCAATGAGAAAGCTTGAAAGTCTTCTGTTTTATTGAAAATCCATATTTTGCCTTGGAGTATGATACTCAGTTTTGCTGTGTAGGTGATTCCCAGTTTTAATCCTAGTTCCATTGACCTCCAGATTATCACATTCCAAGCCCTTCGATCCCTTGTTGTAGAAGCTGCTACATCTTGTGTTATCCTGATTGTTTTTCCACAATACTCAAAGTGTTTCTGGCTGCTTGCAGTATTTTCTACTTGATCTGGGAGATCTGGAAATTGGCAACAATATCCCTAGGATTTTTCTTTTTGGGATCTTTTTCAGGAGCCTATCACTGGTTTCTTTCAATTTCTATTTCATCCTCTAGCTCTGGAATGTCAGGACAGTTCTCCTTGATAATTTTTTGAAAGATAATATCTAGGCTCTTTTTTTGATCATGGCTTTCAGGTAGTCCAATAATTTTTAAATTATTTCTCCTGGATCTATTTTCCATGTCGGTGGTTTTTCCAATGAGATATCTCACATTGCCTTCCATTTTTTTCATTCTTTTTTTTCTGATTTATAATATCTTGATTTCTCATAACATCAATAGCTTCCACTTGCTCCCATCTAACTTTTTTTTCTATCTAACTTTTAAGGTAGTATTTTCTTCAGTGGTCTTTTGGACCTCATTTTTCATTTGACCAATTCTACCTTTCATGGCAATTTTCTCCTCATTGGCTTTTTGGAGCTCTTTTGACATTTGGGTTACTCTATTTTTAAGGTGTTATTTTCTTCAGCATCTTTGGGTCTCCTTTACCAAATCATTGACTTGTTTTTCATGGTTTTCTCACATCACTCTCATTTCTTTTCCCAATTTTTCCTTTGCTTTTCCAAATCCTTTTTAAGGTCTTCCATGGCCTGAGACCAATACATATTTTCTTGGAGCTGATGTAGGCACTTTGACTTTGTTAAGTTCTTCTGGATGTATGTTTTCATCTTCTTTGTCACCGAAAAAGATTCCAAAGTCTGAGCATGAATGTGAGAGTAGTTTTGCTACCTGATCATGTTCCCAGGCAACTACTTGACCCTTGAGTTTTTTGTCAGGGTACGCCTGCTTGTAGAGTAGAGAGTACTTTGTCCCAAGTTTGAGGGTTCATACTGATGTTTTCAGAGCTACTTCTGCACAGCAAGCTCTGTCACACCAATGCTCCTTCTCTCCCAAGAACTGCCAACCAGGATTGTGACCCATATCTTGGCAGGGCAAAGCAAACTCTGCACTCCTGCTCTAATCTGTCACTTAATTTCTCCCCCCAGGTGAGCCTGTGGCTAGAGGCAACTGCAGCTATCGCTCTGGAAGCAGCCTCAGAGACGCACCACTTCTGCTGCCCCAGGAGCAGTGGCTGACTACAAACTACTTTCACTCTGTCTCAGCAGCTTTTCCCACTGACCTTCTCTGCTGTCTTTGGCTTTTGTGGGTTGAGAAGTCTGGTAACTACAACAGTTCACTGATTCAGGGCACTACAACTGTTCCCCGTGGCTCCTGGTCTGGTTGGTCCTGGTGTGGCCCATGCTGAGCTGTACTCTGCTGCACTCCCAGCTCTGTGCAACAGACCCTTTCCACTGACCAATCAGGGTGTCCTGGGTTGAAGCCCTGCTTCCCTTTGCTATTTTGTGTGTTCTGCAGCTCTGGAATTTTTTCAGAGCCATTTTTATGGTTGTTTGGAGGGACCTGGGAGAGGAGCTTAAACAAGTCCCTGCTTTCCACTTGCCATCTTGCCTCTACCCGCTTTGGATCATTTTCAAGAGGTGACTGGTGGATCCTTTCAATTTCTATTTTACCCTTCGGTTCTAGAATATCAGGTCAGTTTTCCTTGATAATTACTTGAAAGATGATGTTTAGGCTCTTTTTTTGATCATGGCTTTCAGGTAGTCCAATAATTTTTAAATTATCTCTCCTGGATGTATTTTCCAGGTCTGTGGTTTTTCCAATGAGATGTTTCACATTGTCTTCCGTTTTTTCATTCCTTTGGTTCTGTTTTATAAAATGCTGATTTCTCATAAAGTCACTAGCTTCCACTTTCTGCAATCTAGTTTTTGAAGTGGTATTTTCTGGGTCTCTTTAGCAAGTCATTTGTTTTTCATGGTTTTCTTGCATCACTCTCATTTCTTGTCCCAATGTTTCCTCTACTTCTCTTGCTTGCTTTTCCACATCCTTTTTGGGTTCTTCCATGGCCTCAGACCAATATATATTTTTCTTGAAGACTTTTGATGTAGGCTCTTTGACTTTGTAGACTTCTCCTGACTGTATGTTTTGCTCTTCTTTGTCACCAAATAAGGAATCTAGAGTTTGGGTTTGAGTCTGTGTTTGAATCTGATTTTGTTTTCAGTGCCTCTTCATGTCCCCAGCCAACTATTTGACCCTTGAGCTTTTTGTCAAGATATGGCTGCTTGTAGAGTAGTGAATACTTTGTCTCAAATTTAGGTTCCAAGCACTGATATTTTCAGAGCTAATTCTACTCCACTGTCAGCCCAGGCTCTGTCACAGCAGTTCTCTTCCTTCCCAAGAACCACCAATCAGGACTGCAAGACAGATCCAAGCAGGGAAGAGCAAGACAATCTGTGTTTGTGCCCACAAAGCATTCCTTGCACTCCCGCTCTGATCCACTGCTAGGTTCCTCCAACCTTGTGAGCCAGGGACTCAGGAAAGATCTGGCTCTGTAGCTCTGGGAGCAGCCTCAGGAGCTTCCTGCTCCTACTACTGCCACCACTGCACCACCTCCTCCACCCCCAGACCACTCTGAACTCGATCCTACAGTTTCTCGCTAACCTGCTCTTTGGCGTTTGTGGGTTGAGAAGTCTGGTAAGTGCCACAACTCACTGTTTCATGGCCCCAAGGCCTCTTCCAGCTGGCAGACTCCAGGTCTGGTCTGTTCCAGCATGGCCCATACTGTGCTGCCCTCTGCTTTCAGCACCCTGAGATAGACCCTTCCTGGCAACCATCCAGACTCCACTAAGCAGCAGACCTGTTTCCCTCTGCTACTTTGTGGGTTCTGCAGGTCTAGAATTTGGTCAGAGCCATTTTTGCAGGTGTTCGGAGGGATTTGGGAGGGAGCTTAAGCAAGTCCCTGCTTTCCAGCCACCATCGTGGTTTCACCCTGATTAAACAGAATTTTTGAAAACTATTTTTAAGAATTTTAATTTCTCCACCATTACCCTGCCCCCTTATAGAAAATAAGACATAATATATTTCAAATTTCATAAGAAAACTGACATAAATAAAAGAGAAACTTTATAATTACTGTTCAAGTTTTAAATTCAAAGCCCTTTCTTAGTCTTTGTTTTATGCCAATAACTTATGTTATATTCAATGTTGCCATTTTCTCCTAAGTAACAAATTGATCTAACACTTTTTTCTTTTATTTTTTTTAATTTTTTTTTTATTTTTAGATTGCAACAAACAGTTCTACATAATTTTGCGTTCCAGATTTTCTTTCCTCCCTCCCCCCTCCCTCCCCAAGAAGGCATGGAGTCCCATATAAATTCCAGGTATAACTAGGCATTGAATTAATTTATACATTTTCTCATGACTCATGAGAAAGACGAAACAGAACTCCCCAAAAAAAACACAACCCAACAACAAATACAAAAGAGAGAAGAAAAAAAAAGTGGAGGGGAAAAAAGGCGAGAATGAAGTATGCCTCGATTTGCATACTTCGTAGTTCTTTCTCTGGATGTAGATAGCCCTCTCCATCATAAGTCCTTTGGAGCTGTCTCTGCATATTGTGTTGCTGAGAAGAGCAAAGTCTGTCAGGGTTAGTCATCACAGAATCAATATATCTGTGGTTGTGTATAATGTTCTTCTGGCTCTGTTCTGCTCACTCAGCATTATGTCATGTAGGTTCTTCCAGGTT
>CM053623.1:270107612-270120277 GCA_028646595.1 Phalanger gymnotis
CCTGTGAAAATCAATGCTGAAAACCAAACATGTCAAAAATAAATTAAAAAAAAATTGGACTTCCTGAAAGCCATGATCAAAAAAAAGAGCCTAGATATCATCTTTCAAGAAATTATCAAGGAGAACTGCCCTGATATTCTAGAGCCATAGAGCAAAATAGAAATTGAAAGATTGCCTCCTCAAATAGATCCCAAAAAGAAATCTCCTAGGAATATTGTCACCAAATTCCAGAGCTCCCAGATCAAGGATAAAATACTGCAAGCAGCCAGAAAGAAACAATTTGAGTATTATGGAAACACAATCAAAATAACCTAAGATCTAGAAGCTTCTACATTAAGAGATCGAAGGGTGTGGAATATGATATTCTGGAGGTCAGTGGAGCTAGGATTAAAACAAAGAATCACCTACCCAGCAACACTGAGTATCATGCTACAAGGCAAAATATGGATTTTCAAAAAAATAGAGGACTTTCTCAGTGAAAAGACCAGAGCTGAATAGAAAATTTGACTTTCAAACATAAGAACCAAGAGAAGCATGAAAAGATAATAAAGAAAAAGAACAATAAAAAGAAATTGCAAGGGACTTACTAAAGTCGAATTGTTTTGTTTACATTCCTACATGGAAAGATGAGGTGTATGATTCATGAGACCTCAGTATTAGGGTGACTGAAGGGAATATGCATATATACATATGTGTGTGTGCGTGTGTGTGTGTGTGTGTCTGTTTGTATATATACATATATATATATATATATATATATATATGTGGAGAGGGGGGGCACAGGGTGAGTTGAAGACGAAGGGAAGATATCTAAAAGAAATAAAATCAAATTAAGGGATGAGAGAGGAATATATTGAGAGAGGGACAAAGGGAGAGATACAACAGGGTAAATTATCTTGCATTAAAGTGGCAATAAAAAGCAGTTCTGTAGGAAGAGAAGAGAAGGCTGGTGAGGGGGAATGAGTAAATCTTGCTCTCATCAGATTTGACCTGAGGAGGGAATACCACGCATACTCAATTGGGTATCTTACCCCACAGGAAAGAAGGAAGAAGAAGATAAAAAGGGGGTGAGATGATAGAAGGGAGGGCAGATGGGGGTGGACGTAATCAAAAACAAACACTTTAGAAAAGGGACAGAGTCAAGGGAGAAAATTCAGTAAAGGAGGATAGGTTAGGAAGGAGCAAAATATAGTTAGTCTTTCACAACACAAGTATTGTGGAAGGGTTATACATAATGATACGCATGTGGCCTATGTTGAATTGCTTGACTTCTTAGGGAGAGTGGGTGGGAAGGGAGGAGGGGAGAGAATTTGGAACTCATAGTTTTAAAAACCGATGTTCAAAAACAAAAAAAAAATTGCATGCAACTAGAAAATAAGATATGCATGCAATGGGGTGTAGAAATTTATCTTGCCCTACAAGAAAGGAAGGGAAAAGGGGATGGGAGGGGAGTGGGGTAACAGGAGGGAGGGCTGACTGGGGAATAGGGCAACCAAAATGCATGCCATCTTGGAGTGGGGGGGAGGGTAGAAATGAGGAGAAAATTTGTAATTCGAACTCTTGGGAAAATCAATGCTGAAAACTAAATATATTAAATAAAAACAATTAATGGGAGGTAAATGGAACTAAACTTCTCTCTAAAATTGGAAAGTGGAAAAACTGGATAAGAGCCATAATTAATTGTGTGAACACTTCACAGCTGTATATGAAGCACAAGCAAATCACTTCACTGGCTTCTTCTGAAACACAATCCTGATCCTACATTTATTGTTTACTGTAAAGTATCACACAACTCCCACCAAAAGAAGAAAATACCAGTAACCTCTGCAAATAAATAATATAAACTATGTTATACATCACTACAGGCTGCAAAAAATAATCACTTATTGAGTAACTTACAAGACATATTCTGGTCAGTAGAATTTTATATGTAAAGCTTGCTCTCTTTCCTAAATCAACAGATGAAAAATACCCATACTACCAATAGAGTTCTCAAAATGCCCTCAAGAAGTAAAAACAAACAAACAAATAAATAAATATGAAAACAAAACCACCTTTACTGGAACAAAATTATTTTCATAGATGAAGTTGTTTCCCAATTCTCGGAATAAAAATGTTTACATTTTGAAAATTCCTATTAAAATTATTTTAAATTTTGAACTGAAACATCAAATAAAGACAGTTTCTATAACAGAACACAAAAAATACGATCAAATATGGAACCTCAAGTCTTTATTTTATACTATATATTTCTCATCTTCATTTTGTGCTTTTCCTAGGATCTAGAATCACAGAATCTTTGAGGTAAAAATTCCTCAGAATTCTTCTCTTCCAATCTGTACCTAGCACTTTTTTGTTCCTTTGTTGAAGTGGTTAGATCTCAAGAAAAATAGACAATAAGGTCATCTAAATCTAAAGCCAGTCCTCTTGCAACTGTAGCAATCTTATTTTAAACTGTCACCTCAGTGTGGAGGCAACTTGATTCAAGGCCATACCATGAGAGCACAGTTTCTCACAGGCCTAGATCATTTATTAGTGTTCCCCTCTCCTATCTGTGCCCTACAATTTATTCTTTAAAAATGATTCATTTATAGAGGTTATTGTGAGGTTTAATCCATGATGTTTCAGGCTTGCTTTTCTACCATCAATCTATTCAATTTTTGCTTTCATCCCTTACTTCCTGATGTGCATTTAGAAAAGAGTTTCTTAATTATTTTTGTTTTGTTATTTTATTGTCATTGACAGCTGTATATGTTTTGCCTTTATAACTGTTATATGGGAAATGGAAAATTTAGATAGATAGATAGATAGATAGATAGATAGATAGATAGATAGACAGATAGATAGATAGATATAGACAGACAGACATGTCTGTTTTTCTTTTTAGGGGTATTCAGAATGACCCTCCCTCTTTTCATTCATGGTTAGGCTGATATAAGCATGGTAAGCCACTGTGTTTTGCATCTTGAGCTCTTTTGTTCTTTGGAACTCATTTTATTCCCAGCTGTGTTTTCTGGTGAGAACAGAATTGTCTTGTGTTCATTCAAATACTCTTTCCTTTATCTTTGAAAGTCTTTCTTGTGGTCTCTTTTAGAATTTCATGTTTCGTGTTCAATTTTACCACTTTACATCCTGGATTTTGCAGCATAGGGTTGTTTCATTGATTTATTTTATTTTATTTTATTCTATTTTATTTTATTTTATTTTATTTTATCTTATCTTATCTTATTTTCTATAGACAACCTGCAGATTTTTTGATTCTGCAGTTTAATACATTCATAAATTGTGAATAATGTTCTTGTATTATTTTTTGCTTAATGATGTTCAGGTTTTTTTTGATGTGTCGTTACTTTTGGGAACCCTATAATCTTCGAGTTGTCTTTACATATTCTGTCTTAGAGACCAATATTTTACATGTATAAATATTATGTGGTCATTTAATATTTCTAATTTTTACTTCTCTTCTTTCAGATTGTCCTTCATTTCCAAGTATCTGTGTTCACAGTTATACTGTACTTTGATATTTTGGTGTCACTTGAAACCATGAAGTTTTTTGTCCTGACAATTATATCCAAGTCATGAATTCCTCTTTTGAAATTCTTTGTCTTTCTATTAAGCCTTTCAGGTATTTATTGTTGGGGTTCCATTTTATTTTGGGAATCCAAAGAGTGTTCCCCTTCATCAGGTTATTATTCTCTTTCCTTTGTCTTATAATATTCATTCAAATGTGTTTGAAGTGTTTTATGTGATCTAGAAGTCATACTCCCTTTTACTATTAATAGCTTACCTATTGGGTTATCTGCTTAAGGTCAAGGTCTTTAATTCAGTTTTCTTCTTCCTAAGATCTTTGGTAATATTAATCTTTCCCCTCTTATATTACTTTACTGATTATTTTCTGATTCCTTCCAAAGATGTGGTTTCCTTAAAAACAGAAAAGCAAAACTACTTCATCTCCACCCCTCATAGACCAATTTATGTTTCTATCACCTCTGCCTCTGCCCTCACTGTCAAATGGTAGAATAGAACTGACCCCAGCTAGATAGAATGCCTCACATATCTTCAAATCCAATTCCCACGTTTCCTGAGTTCTGTTGAGGCATGCTGCTGATCCAGTCCAAATAAACTTCTGCCTGTTGCAAGCCCGTGGGTCAGTTTAAATAGGCCTATGAGTCAGAGTGTTATGGGACAGTAAGGAAGGAAGGGAGAAGGGAAAGGAGCAAGCATTTATGTAGAACCTATTATCTACCAAGAACTGAACTATGTACTATAAAAATATTATCTCATTTGATATTCACAACTTGGCAAGCTAGGTACAATTATTGCAATATTACAGAAAGGAAACTAAGGCAAATGGAGGTTGGATAACTTTCCTAGCCTCATACAGCTAAAAAATATCTGGGACAGGATTTGAACTGAGGTCCTGCTACTCCAGGCCAGACCCTCTATCAGCTCTGTCCATTAGCTACCTCTGTAGCTAGAATAATTTTCTCTGACATTAATTCATTAAATTGCTTTGTAGTTTAGGGTCTTGGTGTCCTACAACATGGAGAGTTGAAATTCCTTTATCTCTTGTTCATAATTCCTATTTTGACAGGTTGAAGAGTTTGTGAGTATCAGAAAAAAATGTTTCATCCTCCTTATTAATCTGATAATTCTTACTGATGTGTAAAATCTTTGATTATAAGAGTAATTGCAAACTATTAAATAACACCTCATCTAGTTCATTATAGAGAAACACATCATCAGAAGCTTGGCCACCACATGAAAAAGGTTTCTGGACAAAAGGATCTAAATTAAATTACTTACCATTTCAGGAGATGTTCTTCTCAAAAGTAAAGGGAGTCATTATGTTAGAGAAGGTACAGATTTTTGAAAGTATTTAATAGTAGCTTACACATAGAGTTTCAGAATTTGTCAGAAAGGGAAAAAATATTAATTTACTTGGTCAATTTTAAGAAGTTATTTTTTAATAATACTATTAAGTGAATAGAAATATGTCATATTTACTAGCGCTTATATATTTATGTACTTTTTATTTTTTCCCTTCTAATTTAACATTGTAGCCACTGTTGTGAATGGGAAGTATTTCTGTTGTATGGTGTGTCTGTAAATCCCGTTTACACATTCCTGAGGATACCATACTACGTCCAGATCCCTGACACTACCATTCACTCAGTACTGTAATTTACCTGAAAAGTAAGTTAAAATTAGCACCTAAAATATGGAATTCCTACCTAGAAATGATCTCAAAAATAGCAACAATAATGATATCAGAGGGTAACATCACAGCAAATGAAGATAAGTTGTGGTTGGTTTCCATTACAAAATGTAAGGAAGGGAATCTTCATTACTGGCGTTAAACTTATTCTATTTTTCCTGATGTTCAAATTATTTAATTTTCTATGTAAGCGTGCATTAAATGATTTGCAGATTTAAAATATATTTGATAGAAATATGTAAAAATTATTCCTTTACCCAACTCATATTTTTGGAAAGAATGTATTTAATATAAATGTATGTTGCTTTACTTCGCTATGAATGGAAATTCTGATTGTCAAATTTCAGTCCGTCATCGATTGACAACAGTGGTTTTGCTCACGGAATATGAATGTTCTATTTCTCCTCTTTAATTAATTTCTCATTTTAATTACTATACAGATAAAGGAATGATGATGTAGTTAATATTAATTCAGACCCCAACTGTTGGAAGGGTCTCTGTAATAAAATAAACAATTAAGTTGCATTGACTATTACATTTTTCTTGAAAAGGTATAAGTTATTAATGGAAATAATTATTCTATCCTTTGCTTAGGATGTCTGGATAAATTGAGAATTGAGAATAATTTATCATTTTCCCCTTCTTATACAAAGTAGACAAAGGAGAGTTTTCCTAATGCATTCACTTACCATTAAGCTTTTTACTTCAGACATTTTACCACATCATAAGACTCTACGGGGAAATCATTATCTTTTTTGTAGTGGAAAAATGATGCCAGCCAGCATTTCATTACCTGTATTTTAGAAAATGGAGTGACTAAAGACAAGAATCCCTAAGGAGAGATCCATGTTTGCTTCTCTGCTCTCTCACAGGTGATTTTATCCACCACATAATTCATTTCTTGAATATCAAAAACATGAGTTGTAGCAATGTTTACCAGGTTTAACATGGTCCATTTCTGAGGGCTCAAGGAAACACAATAAATATACGCAAGGAGAGAAATATGCTTATCAAAAATGAGAGAGAGAAAGTAAGAGAGAGGATGAAGGGGATAGAGAGACAGAAAGGGAGACAGAGAGAGAGAGTGAAAAACAGAGAGAGAGAAAGAGACTTAAATAGATATATCTCAAGTCCATCAATGATAGTGAGAGAATATCTTTCAGGAAATTCATGACTAGAAATGGACCATTTGCATGATGAAAATGAAGACTAGCTGCCAGGGTATAATCTTAAAAAATAAAAAAAAAACAGAATTAGGCTTTATCGTATTTTCTGGATGCCTTTGGAAAGATATGAACATGAATCCCATGGGTTGTAATGGAAAGGATGAATCTTTAGCTACATTGTTTGAGTACCACTCATATTGGTGAGATCAATAACCCTAAATGGTACATGGGAAAGGACCATGGATTTGGAATAAATTAATTTTACTTGAAATCCTGGTTCTGCTGCTTACACCCTGTGTGAATGTGGTAAGTGACAACCTCCCTGGGACACAGTTGCCTCTTGAAGGCCTGAGGCTGAACACCATCTAGGCCTCCTTACAGTTTTAAATCTTCAATTTTATGACCTCTATGCTATAGAATAAATGAACTTTTGAATAATATTGGAAAAAAAGTGTGCATATTGACAAATAGCCTCAGAATGGTACAAAGAAGTTACTGAATTCTTCTAAGCCCCTGAATGTGAACTGGGGGAGTGGAATGATATCAAATCTTATTTTTTTTCACTTTTTTCCCCTTTAGTAATAGTTCTAGACATAACTAGTGTGTATATCAACATTTAATTATGTTATGGCAACCCCATTATTTTCCCAAGGAAAGAACCACAAGCATTCACAATACTGTCACGATATTTTTAATTCTATTTTCTTAGAGACATCATACTAAAACTCACCAATCCAGAAAACTCTGATACAATGCTTTCCCTCTGGAAATTTTGATTGTTGACCTGGCATTGGGCAAGAGAATTGGGTTGCCTTCAATTTATATCACTTTGAGCAAATTACTTAGGAGGAGTAATTTAGAGCTGGAAGGAATCTAAGAAATGACTAAGTCCAATCCAATTATTTTACAAATAATGATATTAAATCCCATAAGTTAAGTTATTTTATTTTCTCAAGTGAATTGATAGATAGATGAATAAATGAATGAAAGCAAAACATTCACTTTTACTAGAATAGGGATATCAACTAATGGAAAATTTTATTATAATTTTATTATGAAATAATTATTTAACCTATCCTTATTTTTGCCTTATAGATTTAAATATATATGTATGTGGATAGATAGATAGATAAATAGATAGATAGATAGATAGATAGATAGATAGATAGATAGATAGATAAAAAGAAAGAAAAATAGATCAATATTTTTGAGATTGCTTGGTTCTTAGACATATTCTTAAATTGTGGTCATTATAGTTTAAACATAATATGTTAAGTCTTCTAAACAAAAGTGACAATAGTCCATACCTTCAAAGAATCCAAATTCCAAAAAGGATACACACACACACACACACACACACACACACACACACACACACACTGTAATGGCAACCACACCGGCATACTCAGGATGGCCTCTAGCACAAGTTCATAGATCTGCTATACTAAGGAAAGCAATTTAAAAGGGGTCAATGATCTTCTTTAATTATATAAAATACAAGCAGAGAAAATACAAAGAAAAGAAATAAAGACCAACAGACAGGGCTCTACTGCCTGAATTAAAGCTTTACATACACCACTGAACTGGAAGAGCTTTTACCTCTGAGGAATGGGAGAGCTCTGCACAAATGGCCACTCAGGGTCTTGACCAGGGAATCACAACATCTTTCTTGTGAGACCCCAGGGAAATCACAGGGAATCACAACATCTTTCCCATAAGTGAGGCCCCAAAGGAAAAGCTCATCTCTCAGAATATATATTCTTTCATTTAATAGGCTAAGTGCATAATTAGAAACTAACAAAAGTTGTGTAAGCCTTCCTACAAGCAAGCTTCCCTTAATGGGCTCCACATGAGGCTTATGGGTGGGCAGAGAAGATCTTATTCCACATTAACCTTACACACACAAACACATATACACACACACACACACACACACACACACACACATGAAAAATGGGTATAAAGGAATGTTTTTATTTGGAAAGTTTCAGGAATGGTAAAGGTACCTACAGAAGAATAGATTTACAAATATTTTTGTTTGTTGTTTTTCAGTAGTAATGGTGTTATAAAATTAATTCTTGTGCCAGAACTGGAAGAAAGAATGTGAGAGAAGGGAAGCAAAACATATGCCTGATGAATTGTCTAGCAAATAAAAAGAAGCATAGCTAAAGCTATCTACATATAACTAGAGAGTGAGGCACCTACCAATAACAACAGCAGAGACTCCAAATTTGAAGGTCTAGAGCTGAAATAGTTAAATTGGTTAGGGGATCAATAGATAGGCAGCCAGAGAGAGAGAGAGAGAGAGAGAGAGAGAGAGAGAGAGAGAGAAATATAGATATAGATAGATAGATATATAGATAGATATAGGTATCTGTGCATATTTCTCATCAAGGAATAAAGATGATATAGTAAACTAACAAGTCTTGGCCTCAGTTTCCCCTACTATAAAATGATGGAGTTGGGTTATTGATAAATTCTAATTTTCCTACTATTGCATTTTTCCCACTCAGAGCTATTATTTCATTGGGATGTATATTTGTGTTATAGAAATTCCTTCAACTAAATCAGCTTAGCTATTCATCAATAATTTAAAATTAAATGAGCTGCCTGGAGCAGAGTTAAGGAACTTTCCATAATTACAGAATTAATATGTGTCTGATCCAGAATTTAAAATCAGACTTCCTTCATTTCAAAGCCTTCATTCCACTGGCTTTATATCAACCACACTCAAAATCTTCTCTGTAAAATCTTTTAATTCTTTAATACAATGTAATATGCATTGTTGATCAGATTCACAGCTTTTTTTCTGTCTCCTTTAGTTTCTTTGATAACTACTCCCTTCCTATTTACCTCAACTACTTTATGATTTAAATGGGAAATGTATAGTCCAAAAAAGATTTTGAATCATTTTAAAAGGACCCATCTCCTAACATTATACTGAGTCCTACACACAATTAAATCAAAGATACTAAAAAGAAAAACAAAATAAAGCCATTATTTATTTAATACTAAGGTTTGGTTTTTTTTTTTTATAAATTTCCTTCCTTCCAATTCCTCATCCACCCATTGAGAAGGAAAGTGATGTGATATAAATTAAATGTATGAAATTTACATATTCGAAAATATTGCAGAAAAAGTAAGAAAAATAAAATGAAAAAAATCTACTTCAATCTGCCCTCAGACTCCATCAGTTCTCTTACTGGAGCATTTTTTATTATGAGTCATTCAAAATTATTTTGAAACATTTTACTGATCAATGTAACTATGTCTTTCACAGATGATCATCATTATTATATTGATTTTATTGTCTACAATATTCCTGGTTCTGCTAACATCAGTTTACATCAGTTCACATAAAACTTCCCAGATTTTTCTATAACCATCCTGCTCATCATTTCTTATAGTACAATAGTAATCAGTCACAATCATATACCGTAATATGTTCAGACATTTCTCAATTGATTGGCATCCCCACAATTTCTAATTCCCTTCTACCACAAAAAGAGCTATTATAAATATTTTTGTGGAGGTTAATGAGGGGTCGTGGACGCCAGAGGGTTGCTGGCTCATAAAGCTGAAGGCAAGCAGAGCAGTTGATCAAAAATGGAGTTGTCAGGAAGGATGAGAGTCCTTTATAAAGGGAAACTTTGGAAGAAATTTAGAGCTCCACATTCTAGCCTTCCAAAGAGAGAAGAGATGCAACTGAGAAAGGGTAGAGTATTAAAGTCTTAGTCATTCTTCATAGTGATGAAATTTTACATGATCAGAATATACTGGGAGGATGGCAAACCATTCCATGAAGCCAAAGTCAAGCAGAATATCTGACTGAAAATATTGACACCATATAACTTTAAACAAGCAAAATGAGACCTCTGGGCCTCAGGATCTATATTAATAAAATGAGGGAGTTGAACTAGATAACTTCAACAACTCCTGTATTCTCCATTTAAGCAGGTATATATATATATATATATATATATATATATATATATATATATATATATATATATATTTGTGTGTGTACTATATATGTCTGTATATATACATACACATACACATATATGTATATGTACACATACATACATATACATGTATTATATATAATTTATGTATGTATTTATAGACACACTATACATGTATGGATGTATGCATGTATGCATGTCTCTTTGTACCTCTAAATCCATGGTCTTATGAATCACAGATTCCAAAAGTACCCATCATTTATCCTAACAATGCCATATTTGCAGATTTTAAATGATAGAGGTTGGTAATTCTTCACAACTTGAAGAAAAAAAATATAAAATAGTGGTACAGTGAGATGTCAGTGAATATTATATGAAAAAAAAACTAAAAAAAGATAAAGATGCTTGTCTACTTCACATACATTGACTTCAGAGAAGGTGGAGAGCAATGAAATCCAGGTGTGCTTTCCATTGTGAACTCTATTAATATTATTAACTGGGGTGAGCTGCCATGTCATTGAATAAAGTGATGGAGATTTTCCTCTAAGACATAACATTCATTAATTCAAATACACTGCCCAGAAACATCTGGACTTCCTGGAATTTCTATTAATTATTTCAGCCATTCCAACAATTAATTAAAAAAGCTTAACTTTCAATAACAATTGCTTTACTTTTTAAGAGTTTTTTCTCCTTTGGTATTTCTCAATATCCTAGACAATTGAATTGTCATGAGTGTTTCTCCCTATCACTGTTTTTAGAATTAAGAACTCAGAAAAAAGATTCATCAACCCCTTGAAAACAGCAACTTTAACACATAAAAGGGAATAAAGTTTTAACCTGTCATCTCAATCTTCATCCCTACTCAGCTTCCTCCATATTGAAGTGCCCTATTTTTGCTGCAACCATCTGAGAAACAAGAGATGTGATCAATAAAAGACACTAACAGTGGTAATTTACTGATACCTCTCTAAATTTTTTTAAAAGAAAAGCCCATGGAAAGATCAGCACTTAAAAAAAAAACAAAAAAACAACTGACATTTCCACATGTGAAATGTCAAGCATCAGTAGGGTAGATATACTTAGATAGTAGTCCTTCATATAATTATGATTCTAGAGCTGGAAGGGACCTCAGACACTGCCTAGTCCAACTCTCTTCAGTTTGCAAGTGAGGCAATTGATGCTGAGATATATTAAATGACTTTCCCAGACTACACAGATAGTGAATATTAAAAAAAAAGAATAGACACTCAGGGCCTCTGACTCTATAGACAGTATTTTTGCTGCTTTTCAACTCTGTTAACTTATCAACTTTCAACTGATGTTACAATAACATAGGTGAATTTGGAACTTGATTACATCTTGTGCTTGAAAGTAGAATATGGCAGAATGTAAGACAGAGTCATCAATAGACACCCACTATTATTTGCAAGAAGGTTCCACTGCAGTGTGTTTAAGTGCATTACATGTGTTCCACTACACTTATTGTCATACTTTAATAAAATCTTTTTCTTTTAATATTTGCTCTAACTTTATAAAGAGAACAATTCAAAAGGGGAAAGTCAGAGAAATTTACAGAAAAAAATAAATTATATAAAGTATAACAACTATTTTACCAATATGCCCTATGAAGATTAATACAAAATAGAAAAAAATTATCCTTTGGAATAAGTTGATCATAATTACGAAGCAAATGTATTCACACCTCAGTTGGTGAGCTTTGTGCCCTTTAATTTCCTGCTGCTTGTCATATTTTTGGTAAATTACAAAATTCCACACTTTGCAACCACTAAAAATCAATCATGAAATTATTCTCCTTGAATCTTAACATATTTGGCCTTACTCAGTCCTCTTCAGGCAAGCATGTTCTATATTTCTGTTAATATGTCATAGAAAAGAATTTTCTCACCTTGGATTCATTTTTGACTACTATTTCTTCTTTACCCACCTTACATAATCAACTGCCTAGGCAACCTCTATATTTTCTCTCATTAAAGATTTAGTCTTCTGCTACCAGTGCCCACAACCTGGTTCAGGTCCTTATCACCTATAGCTTGAACTATTTTAATCGTTCATTACTTGCTTCCTATTGGCACTAGTCACTCCTTTCTTAAATCTAGACTTGACACAAAATCTCATCAGCATCTGGCACCTACACAAAAACTTACCATTTATTGGGGCATAAAAATGCAAAATCAAATGTAGAAAAGGAGAAATATTAAATATTTAATTTTCAGATCATAATGCAATAAAAATATGTCCAACAAAGCGTAGTGGAGAAATAGATTTTTTTTTTTAAAAAGTGGAAACTAAATA
>CM053623.1:270120377-270137326 GCA_028646595.1 Phalanger gymnotis
ATATATATATATATATATATATATATATATATATATATATATATATATATATATATATATATATATACTAATTCTTACACTAAAAAGAAATAGAAAAAGAACAGATCAATGAATTGGGCATGCAACTAAAAAAAGTAGAAAAAGAACAAATTAAAAATCCCTAATTGAGCACGAAATTGGAAATCCTGAAAATGAGAGATTAACAAGATTAAAAGTAAAACAAACAAAAACAAACAAAAAAACTATTGTGCTAATAAATAAAACTAAGAGCTGATTTTATGAAAAAAACCATAGAGATAAGTCATTGCTTAATTTGATTAAAAAAAAGAAATAAGAGACCCAAATATGTAGTACGAAAAATGAAAAGGGTAAAATCATCACCAATGAAGGCAGAAATTAAAGCAATCATTAGGAAATATTTCACCCAATTATATGCCAATAATTCTTGCAATCTGAGTGAAATTGATAAATATTTACAAAAATATAAATTACCCAGTTTAAGAGATTAGGAAATAGAATGTTTAAATAACCTGATCTTGGAAAAAGAATTTGGACAAGCTATTAATGAACTCCCTAAAGAAAAAAAATGACACGGCCAGATGGGTTGACAAATAATTCTAACAAACATTCAAAGAACAATTAATTCTAATACAATATAAACTATTTGGAAAAATAGGCAAAGGACACCCAACCCCTTTTAAGATACAAATATGGTGCTGATACCAAACCAAGAAGAGCTAAAAGAGAGAGAGAAAATTATAGAACAATTTATCTAATGATGCAAAAATTTTCAACAAAATATACATAAGGGAATTACAATAATATATTACAAGGATTATATACTATGACTGGGTGGGATTTATATTGGTAATGAAAGACCATTTCATTACTAACAAAACTACAAATATAGTTGGCCATATCAATAACAAGACTCAGAGAAATCATATGATGAGGTAATCTATTGAAATAAATAGATATAGTAAATGCCTTTGACAAAAATCAGCTGTTGAGAACACTAGAGAGCAAAGAAATATAAGGAGCATTCCCTAAAATGATAAGCAGTATCTATCTTAAAAAAAAAATAAAAACATCAGAAACTATAGACCAATATTTCACACTATATACTATGATAAGGTCAAAATGGGTGCATGATTAAGATATGGAGGGTGACACCATAAGGAAATTAGAAGAGCAAGGAATAAATTACCCATCAGATTTGTGGGTAAGGGAAGAATTCAAGATCAAAAAAGAGAAAGAAAATATTACAAAATGCAAAATAAATAATTTTGATTATATGAAAATTAAAAGCTTTTGTAAAATTAAAACAAACACAACTAATATTGGAAGGAATTTTCCAGGCAAGGAGATGGGCATTCAATAAAATAAGGGAATTCCGTACCTTCCTGATGAAAAGGCTCAATGGAAAATTTGATCTCCAAATACAAAACTCAAGAGAGACGGAAAAAGGTAAATGGGGGGAAAAACCCTAGTTTATCAATAAGGCATCCTTATATAGGATGATTTTGTTCTATATATGTTTGATATGTATGTCAATCTTGACAATATAGTATACTTATTATGACAATGGAAAGGGATACACATAGACTGGATGTCAATATAAAATAACCAATATAATGATAAAAATATAATTATAGAGATACAAAGGGATGGTTCTGGAAGAAGAGGTAACAAGGTAGTAGAAAATGGTAAATTACATTACATGAAGAGGCACAAACACATATTGTAGTAAAGGGAAAAAAGGGAAAGAGAAGAGTAGTGTCTGAGCTTTACTCTCATTGGATTTGGCTCAAGGAGGGAATAACACACCCTGATAAGTACAGAAATATGACTTGTCCTACAGGCAGTAGGTGGGGAAAGGGGGAAAAAGGGAGGGGTGAGCAGAAGGGAGGGAAGAAGTAGTAAAGGGAAAACGGGAAAATAAGGGAGGGGAATCAAGAGGGAGGCTAAACTGAGGAAGGTGGCAATCAAAGTAAAATTTTGTTGAGGAATAGAAGAGGAAAGGGAGAAATAAAAGCATAAAAAGAGGGAAATAGGATGGAGAAAAAGGCACAGACAGTAATCATAAATGTGAATGTGAATGGGATGAACTTTCCCATAAAATGGAAGCAAACAGCAGAATTAAAACCATAATTAAAACCATAAACCTATGATATGCTATTTACAAGAAAAAAATTTGAAACATGGGGATACACATGAGGTAAAGGTAAAAGGCTGGAATAGAATCTAATGTGCTTCAGCTAAAGTAAAAGAAGCAGGGGTAGCAATCCTAATCTCAGACAAAGCAAGAGCAAAGACTGATGTAATTAAAAGAGATAAGGAAGAATACTACATCCTGCTAAAAGGCACCATAAACAATGAAGGAATATCATTGTTTAACATATATGCCCCAAATGGTATGGCATGAAGAATTTAGAGGAGAGGTTAAGGGAGTTACAAGAAGAAATAGAGCACAAAGTCATAATAATGGGAGACCTTAACCTCCTCCCCTCCGAACTTGATAAATCTAACTTCAAAAGAAACCAGAAAGAAGTTAAGGAGGTGAACAGAATTTTAGAAAAGGCAGATATGATAGACCTCTGGAGAACAATGAATGGGGATAAAAAGAAATATGTTTTCCTCTCAGGGGTACATGGCACATACTCAAAAACTGACCATGTCCTAGGGTATAAAAACCTCACAATCCAATGCAGAAAGGCAGAAGTCAAAGCATCCTTTTCAGATCATGATGCAATAAAAATTATTTGTAAAAAAGAACTATGGAAAAATAAACTAAAAATTAATTGGAAACTAAATAATCTGATTCTAAAGAATGAGTGGGCCAAAGAACAAATCATAGAAACAATTAATAACTTCATTCAAGAGAATGACAATAATGAGGCAATGTACCAAAACTTATGGGATGCATAAGGGGAAGTTTTCTATCTCTAAATGCTTACATGTATAAAATAGAGAAAAAGGAGATCGATGAGTTGGGCACACAACTGAAAAAGCTAGAAAAAGAACAAATTGTAAATCCCCAATTAAATACCAAATTAGGAATATTGAAAATCAAAGGAGAGATTAATAAAATTGAAATTAAGAAAACTATTGAATTAATAAATAAAACCATGACCTGGTTTTTAAAAAAGCCAATAAAATGGATAAAGCTTTGGTCAATTTGATTTAAAAAGAAAGAAGAAAATCAAATTACAAGTATCAAAAATGAAAATGGTGAATTCACCTCCAATGAAGAGGAAATTAAAACAATAATTTGGAATTTTTGCCCAATTGTATTCCCATAAATTTGACAACCTTAGGGATGGAGATGAATAACTAGAAAAATATAAATTGCCTAGGTTAACAGAAGAGGAATTAAAATTCTTAAATAACCCCATCTCAGAAAAAGAAATTGAGCAAGCCATAAATGAATACCCTAGGAATAAATCCCCTGGGCCAGATGATTTTACATGTGAATTTTATCAAACTAGCTTTAAAGAACAATTTAAAGAACAATTTAATTCCTTTATAGACTATTTGGGAAAATAGATGAAGAAGGAGTCCTACCCAATTCTATTTATGACGCAAATATAGTACTAACACCCAACCCAGGAAAGGTCAAAACAGAGAAAGAAAATTGTAGACTAATTTCCCTAATGACTATTGATGCAGATTTTAAATGAAATATGAGCAAAAATATTGCAGCAATTTATCATGAGAATAATACACTATGACCAGTTACGATTTATTTCAGGAATGCAAGGCAGGTTCAATATTAGGAAAATATCATAATAATTCATAATATCATCAACAAAGCTAGCAGAAACCATATGATCATCTCAATAGATGCAGAAAAAGCCTTTGACAAAATGCAACACTGTAAAGGCAATCAGTGAATTGGGAAGATTTTTCCTGCTCATTTGAGTGTGCTTCAGGGGCAGGGCTGTGAGGGTCCTGGGAGGAGTGGCTAGGAGTGGAACCAATGTTAGGCCCCTGAGTTCTGGTTCATGTGATGGCATGAAGCTTGTGGTGGGAGGAGCTTGCTGAATGGTTGGAGCAGAGCTAAGAGGCAGTTGGTGAAAACAGTTAAGAGCTGAAGGAGAGAGAAAGCAGTCAGCTAGCGGGAACACAGCTTGAAAATTGCAGCAGAAGCAGCAGCAATGGTGGCAGATGTTACAAAAAAGCAGGACTGACCCTCGTGGACAACGGAGAGTGCTGAGAAAGGGCTTGAGGCAAGTGGATGATCTTCTTGCTGGAGGGCCCTGGCATTGGGGGAGGAAGCACCAGCATGGCTTGGCTTGCTGCCATAATGTTTTTTCTGTGGCCTCCTGGTCACTACTATGAGATGGGCATATTGGTTTTGGAAAGTTCTTTCCAGGATGTCAAATTAGGGAAACTGGTTCGTGGATCTGCTACTTTTGAGTTTAGATAAATGCTTCAATTCCTCTGCCTTCTACTTAGAGGATTCTTTATGTCCTGCAATTCTGGACCATTCAGGCATATTCATGGTTATCTTTGAAGTCACAAATTCTGCCTTAATGATATAAACACCCATTCCTATTAAAAACACTAGAAAACATAAGAATAAGTGGAGCCCTCCTTAAAATTATAAATAGCATTTACCTAAAATCATCAACAAGCATTATTTGCAATGGAGATAACCTAGATTAATTCTCAATAAGATCAGGGGTGAAACAAGGCTGTCCATTATCACCCCTACTATTTAATTTGGTACTAGAAATGTTAGCTGTAGAAATGAGAAGAAAAAGAAATTGAAGGAATTAGAATATGCAAAGTACAAACTAAAGTATCACTTTTTGCAGATGATATGATGATTTACTTAGAGAATCCTAGAGAATCAAGTAAAAAACTGCTTGAAATAATAAAGAACTTTAGCAAAGCTGCAGGATATAAAATAAACACACATAAATCCTCAGCATTCCTGTATATTACTAACAAAACCCAATAGCAAGAAATAGAAAGAGAAATTACATTCGAAGTTACTATAGACACTATAACATATTTGGGAATCTATTTGCCAAGACAAACCCAGGGCTTATATGAACATGATTATGAAACACTCTCCACATGAATAAAGTCAGATCTAAATAAATTATAAAATATCAGTTGCTCATGGTTAGGCCAAGCTAATATAATAAAAATGAAAATTTTACCTAAATTAATCTATCTATTCAGTGCCATACCAATCAAAATACCAAAACAAATTTTACAGAGCTAGATAAAATAATAACAAAATTCATCTGGAAGGACAAGAGGCCTAGAATATCTAGGGTAGTAATGAAAAGAAATGCTAGGGAAGGTGGCCTAGCCATACCAGATAATAAACTGTGCTAGAAAGCAGCAATCATCAAAACTAACTGGCACTGCTTAAGAAACAGCACATTGGATCAGTGGAATGGGATAGGTACACATGACATAGTACTCAACGACTATAGCAATCTACTCTTCAATAAACCCAAAGAATCCAGGTTCAGGGCTAAGAATTCACTATTTCACAAAAACTGCTAGGAAAATTGGAAAACGGTAGGGCAGAAACTGAGCATAGACCAACATCTTACACCTTATACCAAAATAAAGTCAAAATGGCTTCATGATTTAGGAATAAAGGCTGAAACTATAAGCAATGTGGGAAAGCAAGGAACAGTTTATCTGTCAGATATAAGGGAAATGGAAGAATTCATGACCCAAGAAGAGAAAGAGAGCATTACAAAATGCAAAATGGATAATTTTGACTATGTTAAATTGAAATCTTTTGTGTATAAAAAATCCAATGCAACAAAGATTAGGAGGGAAGCAGAAAATTGGGAGAAAATCTTTACAACCAGTGTCTCTGATAAAGGCCTCATCTCTAAAATACACAGGGAACTGAATCAAATTTATAGAAATACAAGTCATTCCCCAATGGAGAAATGCTCAAAGGATATGAACAGGCCGTCTTCAGAGGAAGAAATTAAAGATATCTATAGGCATGTGAAAAATTGCTCAAAATCACTACTGATTAGAGAAATGCAAATCAAAACCACTCTTAGGTACCACATCTCTCCTGTCAGATTGGCTAAAATGACAAAACAGGAAAATGATAAATGCTGGAGAGGATGTGGGACAATTGAAACATTGTTACATTGCTGGTGGAGTTGTGAACTGATCCAGCCATTGTGGAGAGAAATTTGGAAATACGCCCAAAGGGCTATAAAAATGTTCATACCCTTTGACTGAGCAATATCACTTCTAGGGTTGTATCCTAAAGAGTTCACACAAAAGGGAAAAGGACCCATATGTACAAAAATATTTATAGCAGCTCTTTTTGTAGTAGCAAAAAATTGGAAATCAAAGGGATGCCCATAAATTGGGGAATGGCTGAACAAGCTGTGCTATATGAATGTAATGGAATAATATTATGCTATAAGAAATGGGGATGATATGGACTTCATAATAACATTCAAAAACCTACATGATATAATGATGAATAAGTGGAGCAGAATCAGGAGAACATTATAAACTACCACAAATATATGCTTTCTGTGATGACTAACCTTGATAGACTTCGTTCTTCTCAGCAGTCCAAGGCGCAAAGAAAACTCCAAAGGACTCATGATAGAGAGAGCTATCTACATCCAGAGAAAGAACTATGAAGTATGAATCCAGATTGAGGAACACTGTTTGCTCTCATTTTTTTTCTTTTTTTTTCTCTTTTGTTTGTTTTTGATTTTTTTATTGTTTTGGTTCGTCTTTCTCCTGAATCATTCCGTTAGTGATAATTCTTCTTTACGACTTGACTATTATGTAAATAAGTTCAATGTAAAGTTATATGTAGAAGATATGTCGGATTCCATGCTGTCTTGGGGAGGGAGTGGGGCAAGGGTGAAAGAAAATCTGGAACTCAAAATTATGTGGAACTGAACATTGTTAACTAAAAATAAAAAAAAATAATTATAAAAAAGTACGTAAGCTCCATGAAGGCAACAACTACGTATTATCTAAAGTTTGACAATTATATATCCAGTACATGTAGGCACTTAGTACATATTTATTGAATGAATAAATGAACAAGTAAAAATATTGGAAGGAAAGCAGAAATCTGGGAAACTATCTTTAAAGCAAGTATCTCTGACAAACGTCTCATTTCTCATGTATATATATAGAACTGAGTCAAATTTATAAAGATACAAGCCATTCTCCAATCGATACACGGCCAAAGGAAATGAATAAGCATTTTTCAGACCAAGAAATCAAAGCCATTTATAATCATATTAAAAATGCTCTAAAACACTTTTAATTAGAGAAATACGAATCAAAAGAACCCTGAGGAACCACCTCACACTTATCAGATTGGTTAATATGACATAAAAGGAAAATGATAAATCTATAGGGTATGTGGGGAAATTGGGACATTAATGCATTGTTGATGGAGTTGTGAACTGATCCAACCATTCTGGAGAGCAATTTGTAACTATGCCCAAAAGGCAACCAAACTGTGCATACTCTTTCATCCAGAAATAACCTACATGTGCAAAAAAATATATAGTAACCCTTTTCATGGTGGCAAGGAATTGGAAATTGAGAGGATGCCCATGGATTGGGGAATGACTGAACAAATGGTGGTATATGAATGTAAAGGAATACTATTGTGCAATAAGAAATGATGAACAGGCAGATTTCAGAAAAAAAAAACAGAAAGGCTTTTATGAACAAATGCAAAGTGAAGTAAGCAGAAACAAGAAAACATTTTACACAGTATCAGCAACATTGTGTGATGATCAACTATGAATGACTCAACTCTTCTCAAAACACTGTGAACCAAGACAAACACAAAGAACTCATGAAAGAAAAAGCTATCCAAATCCAAATAAAGAATTAATAGAATATGAATGCAGATTGAAGCATATTTTTTCACTTTATCCTTTTTCATTTTTTTTCCTTTGATCTGTTTCATCTTTTACAACTGACTAATATGGATATATGTTTTACATGATAGCACATGTATAATCTGTATCAAATTGCCTACCATTTTGGGAAGAGGGGAAGGGAAGGAGGGAGAAATTTGAGAACTCAAAATCTTGTAAAAAATGGATGCTAAAATTTTCTTGACATGTAATTGGGGAAAAATACTATTAAAAAAAGTACACAAGGAGAGGCATGATGAGCAGACCGCTTTCATCAAAGAAGCTAGTTTAGAGAAAGTTTGCCAATACCAGTTCATATTATCTTGGGTTCTATCTGAATCTTATCTATCTTATCCTGCTTTGGGCTATGCTTCATCCTGTTTCCAACTTTCTATCTCACCTGTGGAATTTGTAATTCTTAGGAAAAAGACACATCACTAAACTGAGATTGTAGCTTATTTTCATCTCAACTTGAGCTACCCTTGTTTTACACAATGGGATTCTCCCTAATATCCTTTTTATTGTCCTTATCCTAAGTACATGTTGAACCCATTATCCCTTTCCACTGCTGAGTGGTGTAGTAGACTCTTACATATAGTATGTACTTAATAAGTCTTTGTTAAATTAGTTGAACAGAATGGACTACAAATAAGCTCAAATCCAATGTTTACTGTCCTCAGAATGAATATGAAAATACTTCCTCTATAATAGCCATGCAAAAGACCCTTTTAAAGTTAGCATCTAACAACTCATATTCTATAGGCAGTGCCTATGGGAATGAGTCGAAATTTTGATAACTCTGAAGAGATTTAAATTTTGGACAAGATCCTAAGTACTGTAACCTTATACTGACCTATATTTTACCCTTTACACCCTGTAGTACCATTCAAAGTGTAATAAACTTTAATAATGAACAGTCAGATGGGAGACACAATGCTGACAGCAAGAGAAAACTCTATAATGCTCTCCACTGGAGCTGTGCAACTTCTATCAAACGGGCACAAACAGAAGATGAAGGTAAGTGAACCCTGGCCTCATCTAACATTCTCATCTGATTGGTATAATAATTATGCCCTTGAGTTAGGCTTTATCCATAAGGCAGACATAAGAGGTTAACCTTGTCTGAGACATTCTAAAATTAAAACTTCCTCCATTTCAAAATCCTAATTAAATCAGCATTAAGCCATAGCTATAGGTCCCTGTGTTATAAGAAGTATTGTGAACCTGAGAATGAAGGTTGACTCTGAATGCAATCATTGTCTCGTATCTTGAGAGCTCTCGCATCAACAATTCCCAGCCAATGAAGTATTAAATGATCATAACCCATTTAGCTTAGTTTTGAGAAGGAGAAAGTTTTTTCGCCTTTGAGTTTGAGAGACCTGGAGAAAGGACACCCTATAGGCAAAAAAAAAAAACTCTAGTACATTTTATGAATATTTTCAAGTAGCAATTTTGCATGTTCTAAGATGTACCTGCAGTCATCCTAGTTCATGTGATCATGGATTTAGAGCTGGAAGTGACCTTAAAGGCCCTCTTATCCAATTTCCCTAATTTCTAGGCGAGGACAACGAATGTCAGAGAGGTTAAGCAATTTGATTATGGTCACTCAGAGTGAAAGATGTAACTGGGACCCAACTCATCCTGATTCATATTCCAACACTGTAAGCCATAGCCCATGTTTCCAGAGTAACTAGGCCCTTCTTTAGTTAGTTGATTTAATTAGAAACAAAGTTGATATTAAGTGACTCAGAAACAGCTAAACAAATTGTATTACATGAATGCAATAGAATATTAATGTGGTAAAATAAATGATTAATACAATGTTTAGGAAAATTTTACATGAACTAATGCAAAGTAAACAGAACTAAGCAAATAATGTACATGATTCATAAGAAATATTGAATCTAAGTCTCTTGACAACCTTAGAAGGTATAGAAGGTACTGACAATGTCAATTCCAAATTTAGATAACAAAGGGAAAATTGGTTTGGATCACTTTGAGAAATTTTTGCAACACTACAAATGACCTCAAATAATATGCTGCCACAAAAACCTATCTTTAAACACTTGTATTTCCCACTGACAATTAATAGCTGTCAATAATGAACCAATAACAAAAATCTCAGAAGAATTTTTTTTCAAAAATTCAAAGGACAATGAAAAGATTCAGCTTGAGAGTAAATAGATTTCAACATCTACTAATTGCACCTTTCATTTAAGCAGTCATATCAAAGGAAGCTTTTCAAGGGCATTTGAAAGCAGAGGAAAAAAATATTTCTGGGAGATAGCAAAAATTTAAGAAAAAAATATCCATGGCATTGCAATGATCTCTTACAGAGGACTTACATGAAGGTATGGACAACAAATAAGCAGTATAAAGAAAAGTTAGAATACGCAAGATGGCAGGAGTCTCTATTGATGAAATTCATTAAAGTATGGAGGCATCAAGTGACTTCTGCACATTCAATAATAAAGATCTGTATCTTTAAAAAATGAAGATGCCTATTAAATTCTCTATTATGTGATTATATATATACTTCAATTATGAGAATTAATTCAATAACTTAAGTGGTACTCATTTTACTCCATACCATTTGCTTTGAATAGAATGTTAAAAAGACATGTCAGTCCACTAGTTTTTTTCTGAGATCTCTAATGCATAGAAAAACAAGGGTGAAGCCTTGACTACACATATTAGAAAAAACCTACACATACACACATCAAACATCTGTCAATAAGACTATATTTTCAAAAAATGAATGTTTAAATATAAAGCTGTTTTCCAATACTCTCAGCAAAGTGTGGATTTCACACCTCAGGGAAAATAACAGAAAAAAAAGGAAGGAGATATGACATTTGAGTACATAGGATGGTCTAAGTAAGGTAGAAACAAAGATTTGGGGTTGAGTAAGCAGCAGGTTCTATCAAGCAACAACTGGCAAAAAAGATTACCCATTTCAACAATGTATTTGTCAAGAAACTTAGTGAATTTATGTATTCTAAATATGGTAGCCTTTCTTGTCTTTTTCATTGTCAACCTTGCTTTGAATTTCTCTCCTCATTTCTATCCTTTAGTCCTAAGATACAGATGTGATCATATCTCTCCCCTATTTGAAGAGGTCCAATGCCTCCCTCTTGCCTTTGCGACTTTGTGTCCTTTTCTTTTTTTGGTACATAAGAACATATGTGGGGGTGGTGGTGGAAAGAGAGAGAGAGAGAGAGAGAGAGAGAGAGAGAGAGAGAGAGAGAGAGAGAGATTTGGAGTCTGGAAGTTCCAAGTTTGATTTTTGCCTCATACTTTCACCAAGTGTTTCACCTCAGATAGCTCAGTTAACTTTTCTCAGCCTCAGTTTTCTCATTTGTAAAATAGGGATAATATTAACACCTACCTCACAGGGTTGTTGTGTGGTTCAAATGAAATAACAGGAAAGTATATTGCAAACTTCAAAACATTATATAAATTGTGAAAATAAGTTTAATGTGAAGGTATGCATAGAACATATATCAGATTACATACCATCTTGGAGTGGGAGAAAATTTGGAACTCAAAAACCTGTGGAATTCAGTGTTGTAAACTAAAAATAGAAAAAAAAAATACATTTAAAAATATAAAAATCCTTGTCATAATTTTTATATTAAGTTTGAGCCTACTTTTCTGAGCTTATTACACATTTCTCCAATTGATGCATGTACATTTTACTGAAGGTGACTTACTTCTTCTTTCTTATATGTGACATCTCACCTTTCATATTTTTGCCTTTTCTATTCTCAGGCCTTGAATGTACTCCTTCCTCACTTTTTGAATCCCTGACTTAGAATCTTCCTCCTTTACAATTCCTCATTTCCTTCAATGATCTTCTAATTTCTACCTTCTATAAGGAGCCTTTCTTGGCCTCCTCAATTTTACTGCCTTTTATCTGAGACTATCACCAGTTTATCTTGTACAAATATTGCTCATCCATAATTTATTTTTTTCACAATCTCTCCCCCATTAGATTGTTACCTGCATGAGGGCAGAAAATTCTTTCTTTGTTGGAATCCCCACATTTTGTGTAGTGAGTTATTAATTGTAGGTAATAAGTAAATGTTGGCTTCACTTACATAGTTTCCTCCAAAATTTAGTTTATTTACTACCTTCTACATGAGGCCTTTCTTTACTCCCCCAGGTGCCTTTCTCAATATCTTCTCTCTTCACTCTCTATTATTTTACTTGGTGAACTCACTAGTTTCAAACATCACATCTTTAAAGATGACTCTCATGGCATAGCCAAGATGGCAGAGTAAAAGCAAGGCCCTGTTTGAGCTCTCCCCCAAATCCCTCCAAACTCCTGTAAAAAATGACTCTAAACAAACCCTAGAGCTCCAGAACCCGTGAAATGACAGAGTGAAACAAGTCTCCAGTCCAAGGTGGCCTGCATGGTCGCTGGGAAGGGTCTATCAAAACATACTGGGAGTGGAGTATAGCATAGACCAGGCCAGAGCAGACTGGGTGGTGCAGGTCTAAGGGCACTGAATCACAGAGCTGTAGCAGTTTCCAGACTTCTCAACCCACAAACACCAAAGACAACTTAGCAGGTGAGTGGGAAAAGTCTGTTGGACCTGGGAGAGAAGAGGGTGCCATCCATCCCCAGTCCTAGGGTGGCATAGGTGGCTGCAGTGGCAGCAGCAGCAAAAGCACTGGCTGCTTCAGGAGCTACAGGCCCACAGACAATAGGGGGAATCAAGTAGCTGATCAGAGCAGGAAAGCAAAGATCTCTTTGCTGGCATTGAAGCAGGATTCTCTTGCTTTGCTCTACTTGAATGTGGGTCATAGTTCTGGTTGGCAGTCCTGGGGTGAGCATGCAAGCTGTTGTGGCAGAGGTTGTGGTGGCTGTAGAGAGAGAGTCCCCCTAGCAGTTCCAAGGCAGAAATCAGTCTTTGAGTTCACTCACAGAACAGAGTAAATACCTTTCTGGATCATCTCAGAAGAACTAAAAATTTACAGGTGACTACCAGTAGCTCAGAGAACAGTAGCCCAAAACCCCTGAAGCTTGGAAGCAGAGTCATACCTTGACAAAAAGCTCAAAAATCAAGTAATTGCCTAGGAAAACCTGCAGACTGCATCAAAATAACTCAGACTATAAAATCATACCTTGGTGACAAAGAAGATCAAAACATATAGCCAAAAGAAGATAACAAAGTCAAAGACCCTACATCCAAATTCTCCAAGAAAAATATGAATTGGTTGCAGGTGACAGAAGAGCTCAAAAAGGATTTTGAAAATCAAGTAAGAGAAGCAGATGAAAAATTGGGAAAAGAAATGAGAAGGATTGAAGAAAAACATGAAAAATAAGTCAATAACTTGATAGAGAGCCCCAAAATACAGAAGAAAATAACACCTTAAAAACAGACTAACACAAATAGCAAAAGAGGTCCAGTAGAGGACTTTCAAGCATTCTTTATGAAAAGACCAGACCTGAATAAAAAATTTGACTTTCAAATACAAAAATCAAAAGAAGCATGGAAAGGTAAACAGGAAAGAGATATCATAAGGGCCTTAGTAAAGTTGAACTCTTTACATTCCTACATGGATAGCACAATAAATAATAAAAATGATACTTGTAACTGGTGAGACCTTTCTCAATATTAGGGTAGTTGATGGGAATATATATGTATATACATGTATATACATGTATGTATGTATATGTATATACATATGTATGTATGTGTATGTATACTTGTATATGTATGTATGGAGACAGAGAGAGAGAGAGAGAGAGAGACAGAGAGAGAGACAGAGAGAGACAGAGAGAGACAGAGACAGAGACAGAGAGAGAGACAGAGAGACAGAGAGAGAGAGACAGAGAGAGACAGAGAGAGACAGAGAGAGACAGAGAAGGCTCAGGGTGAGTTGAATATGAAGTGATGATATCCAAAAAAAATAAAATTAAAAGATAAAAGAGGAATATATAGGGAGAAGGAGAAAGGCAAAAATAGAATGGGGTAAATTATCTCATATAAAAGAGGCAAGAAAAAGCTGTTATCATGCAAGGGAAGAGGGGAGAGGTGAAAGGGAATGAGTGAACCTTATTCTCATTGGATTTGGATTAAGGAAGGAATAATATATGCACTCCATTGTATATCTTACACTACAGAAAAGTAGGGGGAAGGGGATAATGGGAAAGTGACAGAAGGGAGGAGAGTTGGAGGGTGGGGTAGTCAGAAGCAAACACTTTTAAATAGGGACAGCGTCAAAGGAGAAAATAGAATAAATGGCGGACAGGATAGGTTGGAGGGAAATAAAGTTTATGTTTCATAACATGACTATTATGGAAGTGTTTTGCATAAAGATATATGCATAACCTATATTTAATTGCTTACCTTCTCAAGGACAGAGGGAAGAAGGGAGAGAATTTGGAACTCAAAGTTTTAAAAAGAAATGTTAAAAACTAATTTAACATGCAACTGGGAAATATAATATACAGGCAATGGGGTATAGAAATATATCTTGCTCTCCAAGAAAGTAAGGGGAAAGAGAATAAAGTGGGGGGGAACTAGGATGATAGAAGGGAGGGCAGACTGGGGAATGGGGCAATCTGAATACATGCCATGTTGTGGTGGGGGGAGAGGAGAGTTGGGGAGAAATTTTGTAACTCAAAATCTCGTGGAAACGAATATTGAAAACTAAAAATAAATTAAAAAAAAAAGATGATTCTCAAATCTACTTGTCCATCCTTAACCTCTCTGCTGACATCTAGTCCTGCATCTTGAACTGCCTATTACTCATCTGTAATTGGAGATCATGCAGACATATTAAAGTCAACGTGCCCTAAACTGAACTCATTATATTTTCCTCAAACATCTGCCTGCTTCCTAACTTCCCAATATGTCAGACATCCTCCCAATTACTCAAGCTAATAACTTAGGTGTCATCCTCAACTCCTCATTCTGAGTCCCCACGATCCAATCAGTTGTCAAATTCTGTCATTTTCCCCCTTTATACTATCTCTCTTGTATGTCTTCTTTTATCCACTGACACTACAATAATCCTAGTGCAAGCCTTTATTACCCTTTCCTTTCTCATTTAGTCTTCTACATTCCCCAGCTTTCCCCATGTCTCAGCTAAAGTCCCATTGTCTTCAAGAGAAGCCTTTCCCCATCCCACCCCCTTAATGTCAGTGTCATCCCTCTGATAAAACTCTTAGTTTATCCTCATTTATCTTTTTTCTAGATACTTGTTGTCATGATGTCTTCCAAATGAAATTGTGAACTCCTTCAAGAGACAGACTCTCTTTCTACTTCCATTGTTTCCCTATTGTTGAACATAGTGTCTGGAAAATATTAAGACCATGCCAGTTGACCGACTAACTAACCACTTTGTATGCCTTGTATAAACTCAGTCACACAGAAGACTTGTTGAAAATAATAACTTTTAAAAATCTTCGAAGGTCAGAAGGAGGTATTATTGAATGTACCCTTTTTTAATGAAACATTTGGATTTCCAGGTTTGTTTGTTTGTTTGTTTGTTGGCATTTTGAAGGCATCATATATTTTAAAGATAAGACTCTCACTTTTAACAATGACAAGTTATCTCATTTTGTTTTCCAGTGCATCATCAGTATTCTGTTCACCTTGATCCCCTTTTGTATAAAAATGTGTGTTTTCAAGTTTGAATGCACATTAGAGGCACTGGGAATAATTAGTCTGCCTCTACACACCTCATGCTATGATAACCCAAGCTTTAAATCTAGAAATGTGAAGATACAAAACTCAGTTTTCATAATTCTATTACAAATGAAATCCCACTACAATTCCATTATAGTCATGATCTCACTACAATGAGGACCTTTATAAAAATGAATTCTCTACAATGAAATTCTTTTCCATGTCCAAATGGATATTCTTATTTTTAAGTTATTTTTTTAAATCATTATTTATTTGTTTAATATTTTTACTTTTCGGCATTAATTTTCACAAGAGTTTGAATTACAAATTTTCTCCCCATTTCTACCCTCCCCCACACTCCAAGATGTCATATATTCTGATTGCCCCTTTCCCCAGTCAACCCTCCCTTCTGTCACCCTACCCACCCCCACCCCCTTTTCCCTTACTTTCACGTAGGGCAAGATAGATTTTTATGCCCCATTGCCTGTATATCTTATTTCCTAGTCGCTTGCAAAAACTTTTTTTTGAACATCTGCTTTTATAATTTTGAGTTCCAAATTCTCTCCCCTCTCCCCTCCCTCCTCACCAACCCCCAAGAAGGCAAGCAATTCAACACAGGCCACTTGCGTACCATTGTGCAAAACTCTTCCACAATACTCATGTTGTAAAAGACTATATTTTGCTCCTTCCTATCTTATCCTCCTTTATCCAATTTTCTCTCTTGACTCTGTCCCTTTTCAAAAGTCTTTGCTTTTCATTACCTCCTCCCTCTATCTGCCCTCACTTCTATCATAACCCTTTTTATCTCCTTACTTCTTTCCTGTGGGGTAAGATACCCAATTGAGTATGTATGTTATTCCCTCCTCAAGTCAAATCTGATGAGAGCAAGATTCACTCATTCCCCCTCACTTGTCCCCTCTTCCCTCCCAAAAGAACTGCTTTTCTTGCCACTTTTATGAGAGATAATTTTGGGGGACAGCTTAAGTGAGTCTCTGTTTTCAAGCCACCATATTGGCTCTGCCCCTGATGCAAAAATTTTAAATAAAATGATCAAGGATATTGAAAAGATCATGTGACCAGGAGGGATTTATGCCAAGAACTCAAGCTTGGTTCAATATTAGGAAAATTATCAACAAAATTGATCATATTAATTTGCAAAGCCTAGAAAGCATAGAATTATTTCAATAGATTCAGAAAAAGGTTTTGATAAAAATATAACACTCATTCCTATAAAAAAACACTAGAAAGAATATGAATACAAAGAGCTCCAAAAAGACAGTGAGGAGAAGAATGCCTTGAAAGGCAGAATTAGCCAAATGGAAAAGGAGGTCCAAAAAACCACTGAAGAAAATACTACCTTAAAAATTAGATTGGAGCAAGTGGAAGCTAGTGACTTGATGAGAAA
>CM053623.1:270137826-270169743 GCA_028646595.1 Phalanger gymnotis
GGAAGGAAGGAAGGAAGGAAGGAAGGAAGGAAGAAAGGGAGGAAGGAAGGAAAGAAGGAAGGAAGGAAAGAAAGAAGGAAGGAAGGAAGGAAGGAAGGAAGGAAGGAAGGAAGGAAGGAAGGAAGGAAGGAAGGGAGGGAGGAAGGGAGGAAGGAAGGAAAGAAGGAAGGAAGGAAGGAAGGAAGGAAGGAAGGAAGGAAGGAAGGAAGGAAGGAAGGAAGGAAGGAAAGAAGGAAGGGAAGAAGCATTTTCGAAGCACCTGCTATTTGCTAGTCAATTTGCTAATTACACAATAACTCTGGGAAGAAAATACATTGTTATTCCCAGTTACCAATTGGTGAAACTGAAGGAGAAAGGGTTCTCTGGCTTGTCCAGTGTCACACAGCTATTAAGTTACTGAGTATTCAAATTCAATTCTCCTGACTTTAGTTGCAACACTCTATTCATCACTTCACATAATGCAGTGCAGGATGGGGAGGCAAAATTTATGGAGAAGGAGAGAAAGCTGAAAAACATCTTGTGTGAAGAGAAGTTTATAAGCTACTGTTGCTATTGTTTTCAGTATTACTGTTATTATTAAATAAAAAAAATTAATAGTAATCAATCTAAGAAATGAAAAAAAAAACTGAGTGCAGACAATATAAAATACTAGTGAGTCCCCTAGCAAGACAAGCCTGGGGACTATTTGAATATAATTACAAAACACTTTTCATGCAAAGATAATCAGATCTAAACAATTAGAGAAATATTCATATTTCATGGGTAGATCAAGACAATATAATAAAATAGCAACACTACCTAATTAATTTATTTGATCAGTGCCATAACAATCAAATTAAGAAAAAAAAAAGATAGAGCTAAAATAAATCATAACAAAAATTCATCTGAAATTAAAAAAAACTAGTCAAGAACATCAAGGGAATTAAAAAATGTCAAGGAAGGTAGCTTACCAGTACCACATCTCAGACTTTATTAAAAAGCAACAATCAACAAAATAAACTGGTATTGGCTATGAAACAGAGTGGTGTATCAGTAGAATAGATCAGTGACACAGTGCACAGTAGTAAATGATGATAGTCATTTAGGATTTGACAAATCTGAAATCTAAGATTTGGGGACAAGAAATCACAATTTGACAAAAATTGCCAGGACAACTGGATACATTTTGGAAGAAACTAGGTATAAACCAATATCTCATCATACATAGATATAAGATCAAAATGGATATATGATTTAGATATAAAAAGTGATAGTGTAAGCAAATTATGGGAAGATGGAATATTTCATCTGTCAGATCTATGGATAAGAAATTATGACCAAATGAGAGGAAGAGCATTAGGGGCTGTCAAATAAATGACTTTGATTACATCAAGTTAGAAAGGTTTTGTACAAATTAAACAAATGAAGCTAAAAATTGAAAGAAACTAAGAAAAAAGAGTTTGTCTTTCTAATACATGTGATAAAGATCTCCTTTCTTAAATACATATAGAACTCAATCAAATTGCTAAGAACATGAGTCATTCTCCAACTGATCAATAGCCAAAGGATATGAACAAGTAATTTTCAGAAGATGAAATCAAATCTATCTATAGTCATAAGAAAAATTTCTCTAAGTATTGATTACAGAAATGTACACTAAAAAAGCTCTGTTATACCACCTCACACTATCCAATTGTATGTTGATGATAGAAAAAAAGACAAATATTGAAGGGAATGTGGGAAAAGTAAGACACTAATGTAATGTTTGTGGAGTTGTTAATTGATCCAGCCAATCTGGAGAGCATTTTGGAACTCTGCCCAAAGGTCTATAAAACTGTGCATACCTTATGATCCAACAAAGCCACTACTAGGTCTGTACCCCAATGAGATAAAAGAAAAATAAAAAAGGACCTATGCATATAAAATATTCATAGCAGCTCTTTTTGTGGTTGCAAAGAATTGGAAATTGAGGAGATGCCCATACTCTTCCAACTTCTCATTAACAATGTTTCTCTGCTCTGCTTTGCAGTTCCTTACATTAAGGGAAATTCCATTTGTATACATGGTGAAATCAGTCATTTCCATGTTGGGCTCCTTCAAAGCCTTGCCACTAAAAGTTATTTTTCTTTGACAATTAATGGATTGTGCCAAGCATGCTCTAGGGATTCTAGGTGAAGATGATATTTTTAAAGTTTTACTACTTGTGTATTTATCCATACCATGATTCCTTCATGATGTTTGGTAACAAGTAAGTGTTCATTAGCATGTATGTATTCATGCTTCATATGATCTTCAAATATATGCAAAACTTTTTTGGATTTTTAAATCAAATGGTCTTAAAGATTACCCAAAAAACTGATGAAAATACTACTTTAAGCCCAAATGCTACTTTGCATTTGTAGTAAAGGTGTTATGACTTTCTCAAGGTTAAATATTTTATCCAACACATAGAAAAAGATGCTGGAGTATTTAATTCTAATGTACTTTTCTTGAAAGTTAACACACACACACAAACATACACACACAAACACACACACACACAAACACTGTGCATTGTTCTTTTTCGAAGAAGACAATACCTCCTCTATTTCTTCTACTATATTAAGATTTGCTTGTAACATTTAATGGAAAATTGATGTTTCTTAAAATCTTGGACTGAAACATAGTTTATAGTCATACTACTTTGCATTTATGCTCTGTTTTTATTTTAAAAATCTTCAAAGTCAAGTATTATAGGGAAATATGCATATATGCATGCATATATACAAACATATGTGTGTATATTTGCATGTACATACATATTCAGCTTAAAATTTTTATTTCATTGGATGGCTAGTTATAGTTAACTCAAACACAGAGGATTTTTCAAAGTGTACTTAATCATACAAAAAAATATATTAGCATATGGCAATTTTCTATCCTTGTTCAAACTCAGTATCTATTGTCCGAACTCTGATTAAGTAAAAAGACAATCAGTGCCCTATTACTAAGAGGACACATAAGCAGTAATATTAAACATAGAATGAAATACAAATCTCCACTTCATTTCCCCATATGAAGTAACTTTGACGGTCAGTGAATTCTTGTTTTGGTTCAGGTAAAACATATTGTCAGAATTCTTGCCAAACTTGAAAATTTTGAGTACAAAAATAATACCCACAGTTCTGTGGACCTTCTATTTGAACCCTGTACTGGCCTCTCTAGGCAAATGAAACAAATGATCTTGAAAGTCAGGTTCAGACCATGTTACCTGAAAGCTACTTAAAAAGTATTTTCCCCCTAATGTTTTATGAGTTAATTGGAATTCTCTACTAGCCTCAGGGGAACACTTCTTTATTGTTTCTGAATTTGTTAAACATTGGACTAAAAAAATTAAAGGAAAAAATAAAGCCCTGATCCAATATTTTGTATAAAAGGTGAAATGGAAGATCAATAGATACTATTGGGACTAGTCAGGTTTTCTTTGTCACTATGGTCAAAAATTTTACTAGAACTTTTCTATCTCAAAGTGGAAAGTTATTATAACATAAGCATACCAATTAGGTTTCTGTACTCACATAAGCATAGCAATAAATCTTAAAAGAAAGAAAAAAAGAAAGGATCAAAACTAGTTGGATTTATTTCTCTTGCTTCAGGCACACGGGATTTAAATCAAAAGGGATTGATGTTCCTTTTAACCCAATAAGGGCATAGGACCATAATATTTAAATCTGAAAAGAATGGGCAAAGCAATGTTCTCACTGACTGAGGGCAACTTTCCTTAATCTGTGAGCATTTCAAAAGAAATACTCAAATATTATCAAATTATCAAACTATCAAATTATCAAATATTATCAAATATCAAAATTTACAAGGAGTCACATAGTACTGCAAATTTTGGAAAAAGGAAAAGGCCACAAAGGTCAAGTCTCACATGATTCACATTCCCCAATTTCATAGTTCTTTCAGGACTGATTTGGTTAATTTGAAAGCCTCCACTGCCTGACAATGTTTTCATCACTCATGGGATAAAAATATCTTTCCTAAATCTCCAGCATTTTCTTTTTCTGCTGGCTATGTTCCCATTAGTTGGGTAATCAAACAATATTCCAGAGACCCACTCTACCAAAGCCTCTGTGTGGGGAGTGGGGCAGTAAGTGAGTGAAGGGAATATGAAACATGAGAGAATTATAGAAGGAAGCATAAGATGTGGTCATTGTTCTTCACGAGCTAAGTGTCTCTTTTGGGATAATAGCACATAGGAAGTTTTAAAAATGTTACTATATGGTAGTAAGGGAAAAGAGACAAATGAGTGTTAGAGATACTGGATTTTAGAGAAAAAAAGAGAAGTTTTTGCATTAATTGGTAATGGAAACTTTCATGGAAGGGATGGAACTGGAACTGAAGTATGGATAGAATTTTGAAGAGAAGGAGAAATCATAAAGGAATTCCAATTAAGAAGAATGATAGTGCAAAGGAAATCCTTGATGTGAATCAAGGGAAAGAGGAATGTTTATTAATTTGCAATTGACACAAATGTGGAAGAGATAATATTTTGGATTATAAAGTTGGAATCCAAAATTATGTTGAGAAACTAGACTAGAATTGTGATTTTAATTTAATATGATAGAATTTGATAAGCATAAAATAATGTTGTAAATTATCACTAAAACAAACAGCCTATGTATAAGATGAGGGAGAAACAGATAAACAACAGTCCATTCAAAAAAGACCTATGGGCTTTAGTAGACCAAAAGCTCAATATGAACCCACGTTATGAAATGTCACCCAGTAAAGCTAATGAGATCTTAAACCACATCAACAGAAGAATAGTGTGCAGAGGGAGGGAATGTATAGTCCAAATGTTACCTTCACCTTGTCCTAATTTGAACACTTACTTGCAATATCGAGTTAAAGCTTTAACAGAGAGAGGTAGGTAGATAGATACACACAAGTATACAAAATAAAGATAGGTAGATAGATAGATAGATAGATAGATAGATAGATAGATAGATAGATAGATAGATAGATAGATGGATAGATAGATAGATATGGATATATAATGTACATGCATATATGTATGTATATGTATTTATGTTTGACACACACATATATTACATATGTGTATAAACACAAACACAATTTGTTTTATTATGGATTAGATAATCACCAATGAAAACACCTTTGAAGGTGCAAAAAAGTGAAATATATAAGAAATTGAAATTCTGACATGTATACTTCATTTTAAATATATGTTATGTAAATATATTATATATATTACACTTACCATAATGATAAAAATATTCCTCTTTGTATCCACTTCTGCATTTTTTTCTCTTCTTCATTTTGTGACATTGTATTTTACAAAGGACATTTGCAAAATGTGTCCTTCCAACAGAGAGCAATAAAGATAACTAGGGGAACCGTATTGTGCCAAAGGAGAAGTTGTTCAAGAAAGTTAAAAAATTTATCATAAAGAAGAGGAAGGATATCATGTTTCTCCCAAAAAACTTAAAGGGCTCTCATGAACCAGAGTAATTTAACTTTTTTGTGTGTCTTTAGAGGGAACAGTTAGTGGGAAAAGTTTTAGTAAGACAGATATTGAAAATGTAAGAGTTAAATCTTTAATTATTTGAGATGACTTAAACTGAAACAAAATAAATTGAGAAATAGTTTCTCTATTAATGGAGTGTTCAACAGAAGATGAATTATAATCTTGGGAGAATGCAGTAAAGAAGAATCCTTCTTTTGGCATGGGTTGCTTTCTTTGACTCTGAGTGTTATATCTCTGAAAATCTATGAGCTAATATTTTTAAATGTTTGTGATTAAATAGTTTTGGCTGTATTAAAGGTTCTATTTATGGAAGTAACATGATAAATATAGAAAGTTATGGACAGGAAAGCTGGGGCTGGATGTTAAGGGGTTTCAAATGCAAGACAGGAAGTTTGAAGTCACTCTTCTAAGTCATGGAGAGTTAAAGTGTTTTGTTATTATTTTCAGGGAACAAATTAAAAAAAAGATGGAGTCAGAATTGTAGATTGATAGTTCCATTACCAATGTTCCATTTTAATATCATAATTACACATAAATATGACCTTTACTTCTCAAGGGAGATGCTAATATATAAGAATGTCTGGCATGACTTAACAACCTGGGCAGCCTTTTCTCACATCAGATTGTGTCTAGGATTTGTCTTCAAAACTTTGGAGAAATTTATTTACAGAATGTGAACCACAAAGTGATTAGTGTTTTGGCTATAAAAACTCAGGAGGATTATTTATTAAATTATGGGAGAAACACAATGTATGTGAGGAAATGGAGTATACACACCTATGAAATGAAAGATATCTTCAAATTACAGTGCCTTGCAACCATGTGCAAAATGATTTGGAAGAGACAGAGATTGAAGACAGTTATCATTATGAATCAGAAATTTCTGTCCACCTCATGATTAAATGCAGCAAATTCTTAAAATTATTTTCACAGTTCCATACAATGAGAGACTGCAAGTTTCCTTCTTGGTTCAGTAAATAGCTCTTTCAGGAATATATACAACTTTTGATATGATACGCCAGTTCAGCAAGATTTTAAATTTATTCTATTTTCAAAGTTTAGCCACCCCCCAAATGGGTCAGCCCATAGAGAGCTGAAGAATTACCTAGCACTAGGATTTATAGTTTTTACTACCTTTCTACTATTAGAATTTAAAAGAATGTTACCAGTCTGAAGTAATCACTCTCATTAGGAAGCTGGGAAATAATTTAATTTCTTTCTTCCCATGATTCTTTGTGCATACATATGAAAATTATAAATTGCTACCAATAAGTCTTTGATTAGGGCTGTTACCATGTCAATTCTAACAAGGTAAAAACATCACAAGGGTATTTCCAGTTGTTTATGTCCTGAGATTCCAGTGCCTGCACTTCTTTCAGTGAAATTCTGCTTCAGAAATTATTTCTGAGAATTTATTCTCCCTCATCAAAACTACTTGGTACTGGCTAAGAAATAGAGTGGCAGATCAGTGGAATAGGTTAGGTATACAAAACACAGTAGTCAATGACTATATCAATCTATTCTTTAATAAACCCAAAGAGTCTAGTTTCTGGGATAAGAATTCATTATTTCACAAAAACTGCTGGGAAAACTGGAAAATAGTATGGCAGAAACTAGGCATAGACCAATATCTTACCCTGTATACCAAAATAAAGTCAAAATGGGCTCATGATTTAGGTATAAAGACTGACACTATCAGCAATTTGGGATAGCAAGGAATATTTTACCTGTCAGATTTATGGAGAAGGGAATTATTTATGACCAAACAAAAGATAGTGAGTGTTATGAAATGCAAAATGGATAATTTTGATTATGTTAAATTCAGAAGTTTTTGTACAAACAAAGCCAAGGCAACAAAGATTAGGAGGAATGCAGAAAATTGGGAAAGAATTTTTACAAGTAGCGTCTCTGCTAAAGTCATCATCTCTAAAATGTACAGGGAACTGAGTCAAATTCATAGGAATCCAAGCCATTTCCCAATTCAGAAATGGACAAAGGATATGAACAGACAAAGAATATGGATTTCTGCAAAGGAAGAAATTAAAAATATCTATAGTTGTATTTAAAAATGCTCTAAATCACTATTAATTAGAGAAATGCAAATCAAAACAACTGTTAGGTACCACATCTCTCCTGTAAGATTGACTAATATAAGAAACAGGAAAATAAAACCATAAATGATGGAGAGGATATGGGAAAATTGGAACATTGTTGGTGGAATTGTGAACTGATCCAGCCATTCTGGAGAACAATTTGGAACTATGCCCAAAGAGCTATAAAATTTGCATGCTGTTTCACCCAGCAATACCACTGCTAGGGCTGTATCCCAAAGAGATCAGACAAGTGGAAAAGAGAACCGTATGTACAAAAATGTTTATAGCAGCTCTTTTTGTGGTGGGAAAGAATTGGAAATCAAGGGGATGGCCCTAAATTGGAGAATGACTAAACAAGTTATGGTGTATGAATATAAGGGAACACTACTGTACTATAAGAAATGAGGAGCAGACAGACTTCATAATAATCTGGAAAGACTTACTTGATCTGATGCTGAGTGAGGGGAGCAGAAACAGGAAAACATTATACATGATTAGAGACACACAGTATCTGTGATGACTAACTTTGATAGACTTGGCTGTTCTCAGCAACACAAGGTTCAAAGACAGCTGCAAAAGCTATCCACATCCAGAGAAAGAATTAGGGAGTATGAATGTAGATTGAGACAAACCATTTGCTATCTTTTTTTTCCTTCTTTTTTGGTTTTGTTTCTTCTTTCTCAGAATTCATTCCATTAGTTATAATTCTTCTTTGCAACTGGACTATTATGTAAATAAGTTTCATGGGCAGGTATATGTAGGTACTATGTAAATAAGTTTAATGGGAAGATATATATATTGGATTACATGCTGTCTTAGGTAGGGGAGGGAAGAGGAGTGGAAGGGGGAGAAAATTTGGAATGCAGGAACTTGTGGAACTGAGTTATAAAAATAAAAAAAAATTATTCTTCAACTGAACAGGATTACTCAAATTAAAAAAAAAAGAAAAAATATAGTGAAATTCTACCACATAGTCAGGAAAAATAATATAAAGAAATATTTTCAACTCAAGGTATTTAATGTTATGATTGATTACTTCTCAAGCTCATCTAAGGTAATTTGAACACAATGTATAAAACACATGAGAGGTCAGTCACACACTCTTCCATTAAGTGTTAAGAGCATGTGCAACAAAATTAAACATAATTAGATGATTTAGCACTTTTGGGGAGTTGCTATCACAGTTATATGTTACAAATAACTTTCTAAATTTCGAATTATTTGAGAGGCTTGTAGACTAAGATTTTCTAAGATCTAAGGGACACTTCTGGTAAAATGTAGGTCATAACAATTAGGTTAGAAGCATGTAAGGAAAGATATTTACTGTGGAACCTCATTCCCAGAGCCTTTTTGTGTTGTTGAAAACAAAAGTTGGAAGGACCTTTCCAGATAAGGGGATCTTAAACTCTCTCTCTCTCTCTCTCTCTCTCTCTCTCTCTCTCTCTCTCTCTCTCTCTCTCTCTCCCTCCCTTTCTCTGTGTGTGTGTGTTTCTGTGTGTGTCTGTGTGTGTGTATGAATCCTTTCACAGTTTGATAAAGTCTGCGGCACCCTCCTCAGAACAATGTTTTCAAATGCGTAAAACAGGACATACAGGGTTACAAATGTAGGTTGGAGAAATTTGAAAGATAGATAAATCCGTGTATACATGCACATATACCTACATAGGTAGATACATAGAGACAAGGGTAGATACATATATATATGAAAAGATATAGAAATAGATAAGGAATTTTTACTTATTATGTACCAGAAAATTGGCTAAGGAAACCAATTTTGTTGAAATATAGTGTATCAGTAAGGCAATAATAACAATGTAGATGATAATTGTCAAAATGCCTATGTGGTTCTGTATAGCAAAGTATATGAGACCTCCACATAGAAGGTAGAAGTAAATCATTTATTCAGACACCAGAGAACCATATCCCATAAGCCATTTATCCAATTTATCAGAAGAGTAAAACATTTCATACATAATATCACAACATGGAGCCACGCCGTCCCAGTCTGTTCAGCTCTAAGTATCATGACAGCAGCCATTAGCAGCCATAACTGCTCTCTCTTTCTCTCTCTACATTTCCTGTCATATAATTTCCTTTTCTTGTTAGGAAATTCCTCCCACCACATGTGACTTAGGCTTCCTGGGATATAAGCAGGTCACATGGCCTATTAATAGGTAGGAAATATCTTCAAATCTAAGTTGCTACTACATATAGCCTATAGACAGGTTAACTGAGAATTTGTGTGATGATTCAGGAATGTAATACCTATAGTGATTTGGAAACAGTAATGAATATGAGCAATATTATTTGATATTAAAATATCTGGGATTTCTATTTTGAAAAAAGTCACAGGTACTCTGAAATTTTTATGGTTTATTGCCTACATTCATAGTTGAAGGAAATGATAAATTTCAATAAGATGTTAATGAAAATAGATACATTTTATTCTTCATGCCAATTAATGGGTCCCCTAGAATCTAAATATAGACAGCCTGCAGTTTGAGGGACCTCAGATTAAGCACCCCTTTTATTCTACATGACTTTCAAAATTTTTCTCTCTTTAATAAATTTGATTCTTTTTTTTCCATAATCCAACTTTTTTATTGTTTTTTTAGCAGTCATTTATGCCATGAATTCGTAGGGGACTAGTTCCAATAGCTCAGGTTCCTTGCCATTGGTTCTCACAAAGTGTGCTTCTCTGGGTGGAGCAGGCTGGCTCTTCAGTTGAACCCAAGTGCCTTTTTCTTTGGCTTCCTTCTTCTTCTGATCATTTTCCTTTACACGCTTCAGGAAGCTATCTGTGCTCTTTGGACGCTTAATATGCTCAATACGCACATTAATTCTCTTGGCTAGAATCTTGCCCTTAACCTGTTTGTTTACAACAATGCCTACAGCATGTTGAGTAACATTACAGACTCATCCAGTCTTGCCGTGGTAACATTTGTGGGGCATTCCTTGCTGAACTGCACCCATATCCTTGATATCTACAATATCACCTTTCTTGTATATTCGCATATACGTAGCCAAAGGGACAACACCATGTTTTCAAAAGGGCCTCGAAAACATGTAGCGTGTCCCTCTCCTTTTTCCTTTTGTGTTCATCATTTTGGCAACTCACTGGAATATGGCGGAGCCAGTGGAAAGAATAAATTTGATTCTTAATTACTTATGTTGAGTTGTTTCTTATTGGTTGGCTGTCAGATAAATAAAATAATATTTTAAAGTGTGGGAGGAAGGGCAAAAATATTCATCTATGTATATGTATAAATATGTGTGTATACATATATATATATATGAGTGTACACATAAATTACTTACATATATACTTGCATACGCATATATGTACACACATCTATATATTTACATATAGATGTGTGTATGTATGTGCATATATATATATATATACGTGTATATATATATGTGTATATATATATATATATATACACACACACCAATCTAAAAACCAAAGAAGGTAACTGAAATGAAAAAAAAAAACAAGAACATTTTGAGATATCCAGAAGTTCACAGGAGACAAAAATCCAAGAAGGGAGTCAAATCAAATGCATGGCCTCCAATGTCAATGCACAAATGTCTAATGTTTTGATCTCCAGGTTGAACAATGCGTAGAGCACTAGATGCTAAATCAGATATGCATTGTGTTACCTTGAGTGAATCACTTACTTCTCACAGCTTATTTCTTCTTCTAGTAAATGGTTATAAAAACACTTAAGTAAGTAACAGTGTTGCTGTTTGGATCAAATGAGGTAATATATGCCAAGGCTTTGCAAAACTTAAAACACTATATAAATGCTATTTAATATCGTTGCTGTGGTTGTTGTTGTTGTTATGATAATGAAGAGGATGATGAGGAGGAGGAGGATGATGATGAAAGAGAAATTTGAAATCTTAATTTTTTCCATCACAGGTAATATTGAGCCTTAGTGAGTTGGGATTCCTGACTAAGATATGACTCTAGGTGGATAGACCACATTTAATTTAATTTAATTTTAATTTTAAATTAATTGAATAAATAAAGGAGGGGGAAATTATGTATTAAAATATTATAATCATTTGAAGAAATCTAAGAGCTGAAGGCATAGAACATGATGGGGATCATTTGTGTGAATGTAAATGGATGAAGAAATAGGAGTGATATGGTCATCATTGTATACCACAAACACCTAGATACACACACACACACACACACACACACACACACACACAATTGAAATGTCCAGAAAATGGATCAAATATTAGAACACAGTGGAGATAGAGCACTTCAATTAATCAGACCTATTCTTGGCCTCTCTCTCCTATAGGACAGAATAGATAATACGCTTTTCACTAAAAATTCATCATTAACTAACAAGGAGATTTTTTTCACTCTAGATTTGATTCTCACTGACTGCAGAAATAGATTGCTAGACTAAACATCAGTGCTGCTGCCAGCTACTCTACCTGGCAGGGAAGATGCAAAGAGAGACTGAAGTGACAATCCTCAGATCTGTGCATTTGCAAGACCTTGCAGCTACTTCTACCCCAGTCAAGTCATGTGTAATTATTTTCCAACTTGACTATTCTGTAGCAGCCCAAACCATGGAAGGCAACAATCAAGCATCTGCATTATAAGTTTGGTGCTAGATCTGAGGACCAATGATAGTGTCTTCCTTTGAAAGGGACAAATTAATTTTGAATCAAGGAAGCTCAAGTCTATTCACAAGAGAAAGCCTCATCCTCAATCTAGTTACATAACTCACTGTCTCTTATTCTAACACATACATTATATTCTGGCTAGAGCTGAGTAAAGGATTGAAGAGGTGATCACATTTCTCTAACCACCAAAGTGCTTAGTTAGAAGGTAGCAAAGTGGAAGTTCATATCTGAGATATTGCCAATGATAGCCTTCTATCAACATTCAACCAAATAGTTTTGTATCCTACATGGTAGCATAGGCTGCTTTCTATTCTTAATTTGTGATGCAGAAATTGAATATGCATATCCTTCAAGATTTTCAATATTAAACCTTCCTATACTTCCAGAATCACTTAAATTGCCTGGGTTCAATTACAGCTATGTCTCTATACTCCCATGGTGCAGAGCGGTTGGGTGGGAGGAGTCTGTTCAGGAAAAGCATGATGTAGAAATATTTTCATTAAAAGTAGATCAGCAAATAATCTCTAAATTCAAGTCCTAGAGTTTTCTGGGAGCACTGGGAGATGAAATGATTTGTGCATAGTAACATCACTAGTATATGTCAAAGGCAAGACTTCAACTCAGGTCTTCTTGATTCCAAATCCAGACTGTCCATTTGAAGAAATTGAACTTGTACAATATAAATTTGTCTTCCAAGTTTTTTTTTTAAATATGTGTGCATGTGTGTATATTTGCATATACCTAATACATGTATATATGCATGTTAAATCTCCATTCATGTAAGGATTAATTTCTGGAACTCACATGATGCATATTCATAATGATCTGGTCATTTCCACATGGAGACATGTGAGACAGCATGACACAAGGTGGCCTTCTGTCACACAATTAGGGAGACATTATGAAGTACAGACATTAATATTATTGTCTTGCTTTTGAGGGATATTCTACTTGAATCACATACTACATATGTATATTATATTTTGGGACACTAGTCATTTTCAATGTCAACAGTAAAACATGCAAAAAGTACACAATTATTAAGCTCCAACAAATTGCTAGATATAATTTGCTGGATAAAAAAATTAAAAAATAACTCTTTACTCTTAAGAAGATGATATTCTGAAGGACCCACATGTACAAAAATATTTATAGCAGCTCTTTTTGTGGTGACCAAAACTGGAAATCAAGGGGATTCCCATTGATTGGAGAATGGCTGAACAAGTTGTGGTATATGAATGCAATGGAGCACTATTGTGCTATAAGAAATGATGAACAGGTGAAATTCAGAAAAAAAAAAAACATGGAAAGACTTATATGAACTGATGCTAAGTGAAATGAGCAGAACCAGGAGGACATTGTACACAGTAACAGCCACAGTATGTGATGACTGACTTTGATAGACTTAGCTCTTCTTATCAATGCAAGGACCTAAAACAATTCCAAGACTCATAACGGAAAATGCCATCCACATCCAGAAAAGGAAATATGGAGTCTGAATGCAGATCAAAGCAGACTGTTTTATTTTTTTTTGCTTTGTTTCATGTTTTTCTTTCTCATGATTACTCCTATCCATTCTGGTTCTTCTATACAAGATAACTAATGTGAAAAATATGTGTATTTATTTATTTAACTAGTTAATTTATTTAGTGTTAGTTTTCAACATTCACTTCCATAAGTTTTAAATTTGCCCCCTTCCCTTCCCCTCATGCTGTTTTGGGGAGAATATTTAAAATTTATGGAAGTGAATGTTGAAAACTAAAAATAAATAAACATTTAAAAAAAAGATGACATTCTATCAAGAGAAAATAATGCACATAGAATATCATTGTCTCTATATTTTAGCTATAGATCACCTTGACAGCTTTTCTCAGCATTTGTTGGGCCTTGTGGTATTTATTTTATCTGGTCTCTGAAACTAAAGACAGCTTATAGAGTTTAACAAATTAACTATTTATTATTATTAACAAAGATACTTCTAAAATAGTCACTTTACAAAGACCCAAATAAAATATATAAATCACAAATGATTCCCATTTGCTTATTAGTTACATCAGGCATATTTATAACCCATTATTCCTTTATTCAGAATGGTGCAGGTAGAAGAAAGTAAGCAGTGATATTGTTTTAAATTCCATGTTCACTTAACCTGACCTCATCATTTACTCTTCATTATAATGGATTCTCACACACATTACATTATAAGAATCCGATCTCAATTACCTGTTGATATATGATTCTATGGGTAATGGAACCTAGTGAGACATGAATACTCCCAGGCAATGAGTCATTCAATCATCACTGTGATTCCAGCTTTCAGTATATGACCAAGGGGTTGTGATTATTCTCTTTCCAAGCTCACTGTCCCTGATGAAAGAATTAATAGAGGTTTCTTTTCCTTGCTTCTTACTCATCTCTGGAGGTTGCTTCAGCATTGAAGGTGAGAATAACATAATATTTATTATAGATAGACAGATATATAGATTTGTGCATATTATACCAGTGTATCTTCTAACAAAGGAGATAGAATTTAGCTGATAATATAGTCTGAGATCATTTTAATAGAACATTTTTGTTACACCTTGAATGAATGGAACAATGATAATCAAAGATGTAATTTCATCATAAATTTAGTACATTCCCTTCATTTTACAGAGCAGGAAACAGAAATCCATAGTAACATAAGTACAATAGAAAGTAACAGGGTCAGGATTCGAACCTAGGTCTTCTGTCTCCAAATCTAATTCTCTTTCCATTGAACCATGCTATGTTTTAAGCCATAAGTAATAGGGCAGTTATTAAACTCCAGCAATGTCTTACTCTGATGGGCCTTTGTGGTTCATCAGTGACCTTGGATTGTCAAAGGCCTTTCCAAAGAAGTTTAAGGACTGACTGAGCTGGAAAATGTTCTCGTTCCATCTCAGAAAAATGCCTCTATGTGTTGCAAGGAGGGCAGGTAGGTGGTTCAATGAATACAGTGCTGGACCTGGAGTCAGAAAGACTCATCTTACTGATGAGTCAAATATGGCCTCTGACACTTACTAGCTGTGAGACCCTAGACAAGTCACTTAACCCTGTTTGCCTCAGTTTCCTCCTCTGTAAAATAAATTGGAGGAGGAAGTGGCAAACCAGTCCAGTGTCTTTGTCAAGTAAACCTCAAATGGAGTTACAAGGAGTGGTACACAAGTGAAGGACTATAATCTGTTGTGAAAGAACTGTCCCAGATAATCAGAGAGTTCATCAATAGAAACCTACCCCAAGGAAATTTTAGTTTTTCAGCCATTTTAACCCATGAAGCATAATTATTCCTGTTTTGAATGAAGAATGCACTTATCAAGTACAATTGTAAGTGACTTGAGAAGGCTCAAAGGCCTCTTATATGTCAAAGGTAGAATTCAAATTCAGATCATCCTGATTCCAGGTCCAACATTCTATCCTTTCAGCTACCTTTGGGGCCAAGTAGAAAAAGTCCCATCTTCCACATAATAGGATTTCAAACAATTGAAGATATCTCTGATGTCTCCACTAGTTCTTTTCTTCAATTGTAATATCTTCAGTACATTAAAGTTCAGTTTATGTGCCCTTTGCCATCCTTTTCTGTATTCTCTAGATACTGTTAACCTTATGTTTATCCTTCCCACAATGTCCCAATCAGCACTAAACACACAACTTCATAGAAGATCTGGACAGGGCTTAGGACTGTGTAGTTATTACCAACCTAATGATGAACATTGATCTAGCTATGTGTCTGAGGACTACATTAACTTTTTTTGGATCTGATTCTTTTTTCACATAAATATTTTCTAGCCACATGTAGTAGGAAGGCCGAATTTATAATCTCAAATATAATCACGTATATGTTTGAATGGTTCGAAATCCCAAGGTATGAGAGATTCTCTAAGTAGAAAGCAGCAAAACGTTTATTTAGGCTCCACAGCAGCAGATCTGCGAACCAGCCTCCTCATTCTGACATCTTGACAAAAAGACTCCAGGCCCAGAAAGCCTGCCTCACAAGAGTAACCAAGAGGCTACAGGAAAACAAGATAGTATTTAGCCAAATCATATTTACTGGCCTCAAGTCCTTGCTTGCACTCTTGGGTCTACACACGGGTCGAGTCGGCTCTGCTTCTGCAGCTTCCTGCTTCAGCTTCCACTTCCGCTGCTGTTGTCCCTTGGCTGGCCTTTCCTCGCAGCCGAGCCTCTGGCATTTTCAAGCCCCGCCTCAACAACCAGAGACCATTGGTTCCCGAGTTGGCCCCTCTTAAGTCATTAATCTACACCCACACAGGTTTCACACCTGATAGGGCTTTGGGCCTGAGGCTTAGCATTTAACAGCTGAAAGTACTTTCACTCAAAGTAAACAAAAGCCAAACTCCTGAAGTGCTTAGGAGCCCATTTTGCCTTACGACACACCACATAATTTCATGCTGTACTTGTGAAGGTTTTGTCGTTTTTATTGAACAGTATGAGAATTTATATTTATCTTGATTAAATTTCGGCTCATTAGATTTGCCCCAATGCTCATGCCTGTCAAGATCTCTGGATCCTAACTCTGTCATCTGCTGTGTTAGCTATATCCACCAGCTTTGCACCATCTGTGAATTTTAAAAGCATACTATTAACCAAGTCATTACTAAAATTGTCCACAGCATGATGCCAAGAAGAGATACCTAGGAACCTTCCCTGAAGAATTCTTTCCAAATTATCATTGTATTATCAATGACTGCTGTTTGACTGCTGCCATGCAACCAGGTATAAACCTATGCCTTATACCATCATATAAACCCATAACTGTCTTGCTGAAAACAAAGAACGAAAGATGTCATATAATTGCAGAAATCTAGGCAAATGTCATTCTCCTGAGCTTCTAGTTTGTTGACTCAATCAAAAAAAGAAAACAAGGGTATTAACACATGATGGAACTTTTTTGAAGCCTTGCTGGACCCCTCTGCTCTGTTTCCAAAATGTTCACTAATTGTCACAAATAATTGGATTTCTCTAGGAATTAGGGACAGACTCGGTGATCCATAGGTTGCTGATTATTTTCTGCACTTATTTAACTTTTGAGACTTTTGTTATTTCCCAGACTTATGAAACATTTAAAAAATTCCAGAGACAGAACTTCTGAGTAGTTTAATAATTTTATTAATATGGCCAGCAGGTTATTAATAAAAAGTATGGTCATTTTATCATCTTTACTAGACCAAAGATAATCATGGTGGTGGGTTCACAGTCTATGTACCATTAAAATAGGGGCTGATGTCACCCCATCGTCATGTCCACCCCCACTGAGAAAATATCTTTCTACCAGACCGTTCCAAGCCTTGGGCTATCTAGACAAAAAGATCTGTCTTCACTCAAACTTGAGTAAAACACAATGGGCTTCCTCACTTTAGATTACCATGATGAATAGAGTCAATGCAATCTCATCATCAGTAATGTCCTTCTCAAGAAAAACTGAATTTCATTTTCTACAGTCTTTCAAAAATTGCCCAGTAATCATGATTACCAATTATTTCTGAATGTTTTATTAGAGTTCATCTAGATCAAATAACTTGAATTCTTCAAGGAGGGGACTAATTTCTCTGCTCTTATTTTCCTAATTTTATTTAGGATCAAATCTCTGCTAGTCATTTTTATTCCATTCTTTCAAATTCAAATATCATTCTATATAAGAAAGAAACGAAGGAAGGAAATAAATACTTCTTAAGTGCCTTCTATGTGTCAGGCACTACGTAAAGGGTTTTTCAAATATGATCTCATTTGATGCTAAAACAGTTCAATGTTCAGTCATTTCTCAATTGATAGGCAACACTTTTGGTTTTGAATTGATGAGGTTCAAAGTCATCAAAATCTTGGTCTGTATGGTGTGTATGAGTCATCGTGTCCTCTTGAAAGAATTTGCTCAAGCTGTCTCTGAATCAAGTAAAGGCATGTATTCCAGATAACGAAACAGGCTCCTCCTTAAGGGAGCTTGCATTAGGGGAGGATTCCCTCAATGGAGGCAGCAGTCCCTTAAGGAAGGTAGCCCCTTATGGGAAACAGCTGCTTAAGGGAGACTCCAACTTAAGGAGGGAGTGTATTTCCTTAAGAGAGACAACCACTTCCTTCCCCCCCTGCCAGGAGAAGCTAGGGATCTTTATAAAGGAAAACCAGCAGGGAGATGAGGTAGTCAGGGGCAGAAAGGTAAGATAATCAGGAATAGAAATGAGAGGTAATCAGGAATTCATAGGCAAGGGGATGGGGGTAGGTCAGAGTTTTGCACAAGTTTAAGACCATTGTTATTCCATCACTCAGCCCATTTGCCCAGGGTGGAGGGGTACTTGTTAGTTTTAGTATTTCATTGACCAACCTATTTGAATCTCATTATCTCCGGAAAGGCTTCAGCCAATCTCATCATAATCATTTATCATCATAAAAATAGCTGATTACTGGATGGATGGATAGAAAGATAAATAGATAGATAGATATATAGATAGATAGATAGAGATGGAGACAATTTATATTATTCTTTTCATTTTTATTAAATGTTTTGGTATGTGAAACTAATGGTGATATTGTTGAGTTTCTCTTTATGTCTTCAAAATTGCTTGCTTGAGATCTTCCTATCCTTTCTCAGATGAAATTTGATGGAGAAGTTTAGTCTATGAGATCCTACATATCTCTTCCCTGAATGTTTGAAATCATCCTTCCAAAAATATAAGATATGTGGCAAAGTGTGCCTAGATTTTCTCTTTTCTATCATACATTTTAAGATTAAATTATTGCTTTTCATTGAGATTTCCATGATTTATACCCCAGTTGCAAATTTGCCTTATTATTCAAAGTAAAGTCCAAAATATAATTTATACATTGAATTTGCCCCATATTGTATGTCTCCAAATATTTTGGAAAAAAAACCATTAATTTCTCTGAGTGGGGAAGGAGAGATACAGAGAAAGAGAGAGAGAGACACTACATCTAATATCCAGAAAATTGTTCAGTGAGTTAAAACAATTTTTGAGCCACTATTTTAAGTCCATGTTAACAAAAATAATTAAACTGAAAAAAAATATTGTATTTCTGTTGTAGATAAGTGAAAACCCTTATATATTACTGGTACAATTGTAAATCGATAGGCTCTGGCCATACACAATAAATCATAAAAATAGTAAAGCATTTTGTTACTCAGTATTCTAAATATTGAAAATGTATGATTAGGAAGTTGTAATGTTGAACTAGCTGTAAAGGAGCTCTGTAATAAAAAATCTGCCTGACAAGATGCATATAGAAGTGAATTCTACCAAACATTTAAAGAACAATTAATTCCAACACCATATAATGTACTTAAGAAAATAGATAAAAGAAACTTAGCAATTTTTATGAAACAAATATGGTGCTAATACCTGAAACAGAAAGAGCAAAAACAGAGTAACTATAGATAAATACAATGAATGTTGATGCAAAAAAACTTAAATAAAATACTACTTGGGGGTTACAGCAATATACCACAAAGCTCAAACAAAATGAAGAAGAGGAATTTATACCAGGAATGCAGGTCTTGCTCAATATAAGGAAAACTGTCAGCATAATTAACCATATCAATAGCAAAAACAAAAGAAATACAAAGGGTAAAATATTCTATGATCTCTTAATTTATGATACCACCTTTTATATCACATTCCCATGTTCGCATTTGTCTGAGTATATATTCTGTGAAATATGAATCTATTTTTATTTTTCTTTCCAAACTGATTTCTAGTTCACTTAGTAATTTTAGTCAGATAGTGATTTATTTTCCACAAACATGGATCTTTGGGTTTGTCAAACACTAGATTACTATGGTCATTTACTACTGTGTATTATGACTGACTTATTCCATGGATCCACCACTCTGTTTCATAGCCAGTACCAGATATTTTGGTGATTAGTGCTTTGTAATACAGTTTGAGATCTGATGCTAGTTAGTCACCTTCCTTCACATTTTTTTCCCATTGATTCCTTTGATATTCTACACCTTTTGCTCTTCCAGATGAATTTTATTATTCTTTTTCTAGTGGTATAAAGCAATTTTCTGGGGTAACTTGATTCCTACAGCACTGAATAGGTAACTTAAGTAGAATTATCTTTTTTTATTATATTGGCTCATCTTACCTATGAACAATACTTCTCTAATTGTTTTTATCTGACTTTATTTGGGTGAAGAATGTTTTCTATTTATGTTCATATAGTCTTTAGGCTTATGTTGGCAGATAGATTCCCAAGTATTTTATATTATCTGCAGTAATTTAAAAACGAATTTCTCTTTCTGTCTCTCCCTGTTGGATTTTGCTGGTAATATATAGAAATGCTGATCATTTTCAGAAATCTATGTTATATCCTGAAGCTTTCCTGACATTGTTAATTATTTCCACAAATTATTATTATTATTATTAATGATTCTTTAAGTCATCACATCATCTTCAAAAAGTAATAGTTTTAATTCTTCACTTCCTATTTGCATTCCTTCAATTTCTTTTTCTCGTCTAATTATTCTAACTGACATTTCTAGTAAAATGTTAAAAAAAAACACTGGTGACAATAGGCATCCATTTTTTTATCTCTGATCTCATTGGAAAGGCTTCTATCTTATCTCCCATACAAGTAAAGTTTGATGATGGTTTTAGGTAGATAATAGTTATCATTTTCAAGAAAGTCCCATTTATTCCTATGTTTTCTAGTGTTATTTTTTAAGTAGAGATGAGTTTTGTATTTTGTCAAATCTTTTTTTCTGCATCTATAGAGATTGATCACTGAGTCTGTCCTTAATTCCTAGAGAAATCCAATTATTTGTGACAATTAGTGAACATCTTGGAAACAGAGTAGAGGGGTCCAGCAAGGCTTCAAAAAATTTCCATCATGTATTAATACCCTTGTTTTCTTTTTTTTTTTGATTGAGTCAACAAACTGGAAGCTCAGGAGAATGACATTTGTCTTTTTGAGGGGGCAAAGAATTGGTAAGTAAGGAGATGCACATAAATTTGAGGAGGGCTGAACAGATTGTGAGATACGATTGTGATGGAACATTTACTGTGTTACAAGAAAAGATGAGCAGTATGCTTTTAAAGAAAAAAAAAATCAACCTGGGATTTACATGCACTGATGCAAACTGAAATGAGCAGAACCAAGCAAATAAAATGCTGTGCACACAGAGTAAGAGCAATATTTTATGTTGATTAGCAGTGAATTACATAGCTATTCTCAGCAATAAAATTATCCAAAACAATTCTGAGGCACTCATGATGAAAAATGCAATTGACCTCTAGAGAAAGAACTGATGGAGTCTAAATGCAGATTGAAGTAAGCTTTATTTTTCATTTTTTTTGGGGGGGGGGCAGGGTGGGGTATGTGTTTTCTTTTGCAACGTAGCTAATATGGAAATGTTTTGCATGACTGCACATGTCAAATCTATAGCCTTTTGGAAGAAAGAAAAGGAGAGGAAGAGAATATGAAACTTGAAATTTATTTTGATAAGTATTCTATTTTTCCAATTACATGTAAATACAATTTTTAGCGTTCATTTTTTATAAGACTTTGATTTCCATATTAGCCAAACTGATAAAGAATAACCTAAATATATCTGAACATATAATTAAAATATGTGCACATAAATAGAGCACATAATTTCTATAATTTTATTTTTGACATTTAATTTTAATTTTATTTTCCTTACTTAAACATAAAAAAACTGATAGATGTCAGATAGTACCTCAATTACTTTAATTTGCATTTCTCTAAACCAAAGTGATTTAAAGCATTTTTAATATGACCATAGATAGCTTTGATCTCTTCATCTGAAAATTGCCTGGAACTTGAAGTTAAAAATAAAGGAATGTTTTATATCCTCTTACCTATCTATGTGGCTTTAATGCCTTTGTATTTTTTTGATTGCTTGCTATATCTAGAATTAAATTAAAATGTAGGGATAAGAATGGGCATACTTGATTCATTGCTGTATTTATTGGAAAAGGTTCTAGTGTATCCTGATTGCATCATGCTTACTTTTGATTTTAGAGTGATGCTTTTTATATATTTAAAAGTTCACTTAATGATATGCTTTGTAGGGTTTTTAGAATAAAAAATTGTTGTACTTTGTCAAATAATTTTTTCTGGATCTGTTAAGATAATCTTGTAATTGGGGTGTCTCAGCTTTTATTAAGATTTATTATGTTGATTGTTTTTTTTAATTTTGAACTATTCTTGCATCCCAGGTATAAATCTCACTTGATAATAATGAATGATTTTGGATGAATCTCTCTAATCTGTTGGATAGAATTTCATTTACATTTTTTGATTCAGTATTCATTAATAATTTTGGCCTAAAATTTTCTTTCTCTCCTTTGTCTTTGCATGGATTTAGGTATTACATCTATATTTTCTTCATTAAAAACTTCTGATAGGAAAATTTGTAAATTTTTAAGAATAATATTTGAAATATGGGTAGTAACTGTCCCTTAAAAAGTGATAGAATTGAGGAGTGGAACCAAGATGGCAGCTGGAAAGCAGGGACTTGCTTAAGCTTTACCCCAAATCCCTCCAAGCACCTGTAAAAAATGACTCTGAAAAATTCTAGAGCTGCAGAACCCAAGAAATAGCAAAGGAAGGCAGGTCTCCAGCCCAAGACAACCTTGAAGGTCACTGGAAGGGTCTATCACATTGTGCTGGCAGCAGAGCACAGCCCAGTGCCACACCAGAACCAACCAGAGCAGGAGTTGGGTGGAGCAGGCCTGAGGGCCATGAATCACTGAGCTGTGGTAGTTACCAGACTTCTCAACCCACAAATGCTAAATACCACATAGCAGGTTAGTGGGAAAACTGCTAGATTGAGTTAGAGGGTAGTCCTATCAGCAGCCCTAGGGATAGCAGAGGTCATGAGGAGGTGGCACTGGCAGCAGCAGGAAACTCCTGAGGCTGCTTCAAGAGCTCCAGTGTCAGCTGCTTCTGGAATCCCTGGCTCATATGGTGGGAGGAATCAAGCAGCAGATATGAGCTTTGCTGGCACAGAGGCAACGTCTCTTGCTGAGCCCTGCTTGGATCTGGGTAATGGTCATGGGTGCTGGTTCATGGGGGAGTAGGAGCACTGCTGTGGCAGAGCTTGTGGTGACAGTGCAATAGAAGTAGCTCTGAAAACATCACCACAGCCCCTAAAGCTTGGGACAAAGTACTCTCTATTCTACAAGCAGTCACACCCTGACAAAAAGCTGAAGGGTCAAGTATTTGGATCGGAACATGAACAGGCAGTGAAAACAGACTGAGACTCAGACTAAGACTCAGACTTTAGAATCTTTTTTTGGTGACAAAGAAGAATGACTCCTACAGCCAGAAAAAGTCAATAAAGTCAAAGAGCCCACATCAAAAGCCTCCAAGAAAAATATGAATTGGTCTCAGGCCTGGAAGAGCTCAAAAAGGATTTGGAAAAGCAAATAAGAGAAGTAGAGGAAAAATTGGGAAGACAAATAACAGCTATCAAAGAAAATCATGAAAAACAAGTCAACAACTTGCTAAAGGAGACACAAAAAAATACTGAAGAAAATAACACTTTAAAAAAATAAACAAACCTACTTGTCAAAAGAGCTCCAAAAAAAAAAAGAGGACAAGAATGCATTGAAAGGCAGAATTAGCCAAATGGAAAAGGAGATCCAAAAGAGCACTGAAGAAAATGCAATCTTAAAAGTTAGATTGGAACAAGTAGAAGTTAGTGACTTTATGAGAAATCAAGATATTATAAAACAGAATCAAAAGAATGAAAAAATGGAATATTACATGAAACATCCATTGGAAAAACCACTGACCTGGAGAGTAGATCCAGGAAAGATAATTTAAAAATTATTGGACTACCTGAAAGCCATGATCAAAAACAGAGCCTAGATATCATCTTTCAAGAAATTATCAGGGAAAACTGCCCTGATATTAACAACACAATTATTTTAGAGGTGTTTTGCATAATGATACATGTGTGGCCTATGTTTAATTGCTTGCCTTCTTAGGCAGGGTGGGTGGGAAGAGAAGAGGGGAGAGAATTTGGAATTCAAAATTTTTAAAGCAGATGCTAAAAAAGTAGTTTTTTCATGACACTGGGAAATAAGATATTTTGTAACTCAAAATCTTGAGGAAATAGATGTTGAAAACTAATATATTAAATACTAAAATATGAAAAATAGAAAAAAAGTGATAGAATTATCCTGGGAATTTATCACATCCAGGAGTTTATTTGTTTGCTTGTTTGTTTCTGTGATGTTTGCTTTGCAGCTAGATCTATTTCCCATTCTGAAACTGAAATCTCTATCTGGTCTTCTGTTATTTGTTTTTTTATTATTATTATTTTTGAAGTCATTCACTTGTTATTTTTTTTCTATTATCAGATTTGTTTGCACATAAGTATAGATATTATGTTCAGATTATCTTTTTTTACTTGATTTTGCTGTGATTTCCCCTTTTGCTATTTTCACCAGTTGCTATTTAATGATTTATTTTTTGAGCTCTTTTTTTTAAATCTGATTAACAGAGAATTTTTCAATTTTGTCTTTTCAAAAAACAAACAAATTTTTAGTTTTGTTTATCTTTTCTATCAGTTTTTTGTTTGCAATTTATCTATTTCCACTTTAATTTTAAATAGTCTCTTTTAGTCTTCTTTTTCTTTCTTTTCTATTTAAAAAAATATGTTCAGTTCATTAATCTTCTCTCCCTCTGTTTTATTAATGTATAGTTGTAAGGATATGATCCTCACCCCATGCCCAGGACTGTTTTAGCAGTCCTAGAAATTTTGATATATTGTCTCATCATTATAATTTTCTTTTATACACTAATTAATTTTTTCTATGATTTGTTCCTTAACCTACTCATTATTTCAGATGTCATTGTTAAGTCTCTGTTTTGGTCTGTATCTTTTGTTTGTGGTCCCTGAACTAATTTAAATTAATACTCTATTTTGGTTTAAAAATCATGTAGTGAATATTATTGCTTTTTATTTTTGTTTTAAATATCTCTGTGCCTCAGTGGACAGGGATTTTTTGTAAAAATTCCATGTGGTTCAAAGAAATATGTATATCCTTTTGTTGTAGAAGATGCTATTGTTTTTTTAACTTGAATTTCTGCAGAAATTTGTTCAGTTCTATATTTCTCTTTTCATTTATGTTTCCATTAGACTTATCTAGAATTGACAGGGATGTTGAAATTGCCTATAGTTATTGTGTTCTTGTCTATGTTTCCTTGAAATTCACATAATATTTGCTTTAGGAATTTTGATGCTAAGGCATTTACAATGAATAAGATTATTACTGACATTGGTTTGTCCTCTATTGTTCTTTCAGCATAATATGGTTTACTTGTTTATGCCTTCTAATTTTTTGAATGCTTATTTTTGCTTTTTTCTGATAGCATGATGACAACTCCTGCTTTTTTGGACTCACTCTAGTCAAGTCAATTTTTTTTCTCTTCCTCAGTTTTTTTTTTTTTGGTATATCTTTATTTTTAAACGTCCTCTTTTTAAGCAACAGATTGGAGGGTTTTATTTTCTTATCCAATCTGTATTTCGTATTTACATTGTCCAATTTATGAGCTCCAGAGTGAATTGGGTTTAAAGCTTGGTTTTAGAGAAAGAAATCTAGCAAGTAAACCCAAAGTAAAAGAGGCAGATTTGGGCTATTGAAATGTGGAGGGGAGGGAGGGAGGGAGAAAGGAAAGAATAGGAGGGGAGGGTGAGAAGTGCAGCTGCCTACAGGAGTTCCAATTCCTCCCTACAACCAAGACAATAGATTTTGAGGGCACCAAATTCCCTGGGCCTCACCCAGTATGAGGGCCTCATATTCCTTTACCTATGAGGACATTCTATAGGAACCACCTCTTCCAAACTAGTGTTTCTTTACTTCTCTCCTTTCTTCTATCCACCCCCGCCTGCACCTACTCTTCCTCATCCATTTCCCTCTAAGGTCTCCTTTTTCACCTTCTCCTTATTTCTAGCCCCCCATTTGACCCCAGCGCATCACTTGTTTCCCTCTATTTCCCTTTTCCTTGCCTCTCCTTTCAGGTACCCTACCTTGTGATAATGTAGTAACACAAAAGAAGCATTCACCTTCAGGTAGGGTGTTGTCAGGTTCTGTCCATAATGTCTCCTGTCTGCCTCTTCGCTTTTAGGTCTAACAGATTTCTGTATTCACCCATATCCTTGTGTATATTTATAAAGAAGTCTGTTCACTCTATTGTCACTGCTGCTGTTGGCCTTTATTCACTACTGCATTTCTGATTTTTAGAGCTTTTATGAAGCAAATAATCTCTTTAGTTCTCATTTTATTTCTAAATTTTTTTCAAACTCTTCTTCATTATTGAATGCCAATCTTTCGTCCAGTACGGTTAAGCTCAGATTTCAGGATAGGTCACCCTGAGTTGTGTTCTGATCTCCAACACTCTTTGAAACACTTTATTCCTGTGCCATGCACTTGAGTCTACTATTGAAACCTCACTGCCAGTGGCCTGGAAGGTGGGAGAAGGGTGCTGAGTTACCTCAGGGTAAGTGAGTGTCAGTTCTTTTTTTTAAACTTCTTTTGGATCCTGGATATCCTGGATCTGGAAATGACTAAAGTTACTTTGTTTCTGGTGCATAATTTCTTTTCTAGAGAAGTTTGAGAGGTTTGGGGAATTTTATAAAATATCTAGACTGGCATATTTTTTGTTCATGTGACAAGGAAGTCAGCATTTTCTTAAAGTTTATGTAATCCCAAATGAAAGTTTCGTGGATTTGTGCATTTCCCCCTTTGGTGAAAAATAATAATTGATAACATTTATTTATGAATTATTATATACCAGGAATTATGCTAAGCATTTGCAATTATTATCTCATTTGGTCTTCATGCTATTCCTGGGAGGTAGGTGTGATTATTATGGAAGAAGATTGGAACTCTATTTTATTTTCTCTTATTGATAGTTTCCTTTCCTCCTCCAGTATTCCTCCCCCAAAGCATCTCTTTATTCCTTACAACACAATAGTATTCTATTGCATTCATATACTATTATCTATTTGTCATTCCCCAATTGATGGACACACCCTTATTTCCAGATCTTTACCCCTACAAAGAGAGATATTATAAATATTTTTGTACATTATGGGACCTATTTTTTTTTCTATTTGGGCCACAGGTTAAATTAGATTATTGAAACAAAGGGCAAACAGAGTAACAATTTTTTAGGCATGGTCACAAAAAAAAAAATACTGCATACTATATGTAGCCCAGGTTATGTATGTTTAATTCATGGGATATTAAAAAAAGATTTCCATTTAAAACAACAAGAATAACAATCAAATATTCAAGTGGACTTCTGTGAGTCTCTGAGGAAGTTTCAAAAACAAATTTGTGTGATTTTACATTGCACCAATTTAAGATGTATACATAGCTTTGGCTTTACATAATAATGTGAATACAAATTTAAATTATTATAGTTTCGCCTTCACCCCAAAATATAGATCATCACAGCTGTTTTGCTTATGTAGGCAGCAAGGAGATGCAGTGATAGAGCAGTAGTCATGAAGTCAGATGCTCCGAGTTGCCTCAGACAATTAAAAGCCATGAGACTCTGGCCAGACCACATATTCTGTCTCAATCCCCTCACCTAAAAATTAGGAATAATAGTGAAAACTACCTCACAGGGCTGTTGTAAGTATCAAAACATAAAACACATTCAAAGAGTTTTGCACACATTAAAATGCTTTATAAGTTAGAGCTTTGATTTTTATTTAATTTGATTCTCCCTGACCACCTATGGACAATTTTAAACACAACTAGCTAAAGTTAGAAATAATAGAAAATAAAGTTAGAAAATATGTATGTGTGTGTATATGTATGTATACACATGCATATGTGTGCATGTGTATGTATACATATATATGAATACCTTATTTTTTAAAATTTTTACATAAATAAAATAAATATATAATGAAATGAAAAGAAGAAAAAGAGACACAAAAGTTTGAGTAACTGAAACAATGAATAATGAAGAACATTCTCAATGGAGAACCAATGAAAAATAGTTAAAGAAACATACTGTGGTTCGATTTTTATTTTTGCTTTGATCATCTTTTTCACAAAAAAGTTGTCAGTTAGACTGAGGGAAATAAATCTGATGTAGATAAAATAGAATCAGTAAAACATATCACAAAAATGTTAGAAACAAATATATGTAACTAAGAAACAGTATTATCCATAGATATGTAAAATTACAAATCCACTCTTGGGATAAATCTATGAAAAAAAAGTAGATGAGAAGCTCTCCTCTACAAGGGGTGCCTCTTCTGGCCTTACAGAAAACTAGAGTAAAATACCCATTCCAACCCTCCTACTGCTGCTTTGAGTCAGCACTCCTTGCCAGGTGTATACTTTCACAAGCAACATCTGTGCTTTGTACATAGGCACTAACTTGTGATTTGCTCTGCAATTGTCAATTTTATTTTCAGCATGGGATTTTCTAGAGAGAATCCTCTGTGTAATTTACTTTAGAAAGTTCCAAAGGTTAAGTAGAGTATCAATTTTTTTAAAAAGCTGAGGGATCTTTAAGCTGTCCCAAAGCACCTATTCATCATGAACATATCATTTGACCCCCAGGCTCCAACTAAATATAGTCCAACTAAAAAGAATTCCTTTCCCTTCTTCCTTCCCTCTTCATTCCCTCCCCTTACCAGGTTTGCCTTCCCCGGGCTAAACTTAAAACGTGTGCTATGTTTCAAATAAATGTGCTTTCTCTCTTCTCAAATGTCATCCATACCTGAATCATCATGCTTACTTTACCTTTTAGCCCAGAAGTGGTGCTTTGTAAATGTCTGTCTCTCTAAAAACTTCTTCCAAAGTTCCTGTGGTTTCTTTGATCTTAATAAACAGGAGATACAGGCCTATGTGCTCCATGGGCATGTTAGCAGCATTTCTATTTCATACACTTGTCATTATTAGATAAGTAATGTTTGAGAGTGAGTTAAGTTACACCTAAGCCTTAAAGACAAACAAGTAGGTATTGGCTCCACATTTTCCAGATTATGAATTCCTAGGGAATAATCCAATGAAATTCTATGACATGGATGTGTGTTATCAAAATTATATGTGCTATTGCCCACAATGTTTAAGTCCAATTAATGAATGATGTTGTAGTACCACATAATGAAAATGCCACAGAGTTAGTTAATTAGGCTATATTAAAGACTAGCCAGGAGGCACAGAGGCTGGGGGGGTCAATGTAGCATAGTGAGAATCAGACTTTCCCAGAAAGCTTGACAGCTGATGTATACATCTGCAAATAACTGCATCCCTAAAGTAGAGGGATTGTAATGCAGGTTGTAGAGTTGATAAATGATATAGAACAAGCTGTTTAAGGTGGGAGAGGTAAAGTTGAAGTGATTTTGTAATCAGCTTAGTGTCATGGTGCAGCAATATACTATGGATCAGAGTATAGTGCATTTGGAAAAGATAGGAGAGTAGGTTTATGGGGAATTAAGGTGGGACTGTTTTTTTTTTACTGTTTTCTCTTTGGATCACTTATTTAATCAAGTGGCCTTGATGAGTCTGCCCTTTGTTTCTTTGATTAAATCAGGAATCTTTGCTGACCTGCTTACCTCAAGGGAAAGCCTAATTAACACAGGTTTGAGTTGCATGTTTATGATGCCCTTTGACCCTGAACAGGGTATATAAACTCGAAGGTTGGCATTTTGCCATTGGGACTCTCATTCAATGGAATAGTGTTGGTGTGGAGACTCTGGGTAGTCGCTGGAGCCCCCTGGCTTTGAATAAACCTATATGTTGATGCTTCCCTGGTAACAATGTATTGTTACAAATAGACTTACTTGTGTTGTTTGCTCTGTTGATATTGTCTCTGTCTGTAATTTCTATTTGTATTTGCTCTGAAGTTCAGGGTGCTGGCTTTTTCCCCTGAACTAAGTGAATGATATATGTATGTTTAATTAAAGTGAGATTGTTAACCCCTCAAAGTTACTTTCCGTAGAAAAGCAGATCAAAGAATCTGTGCTGGCAGCTCTTGTTGCTAGTCTTGTTGGGTCTTATACCCCTACAAGCAGCTGCTAGCGACATAGTCGTTACAGTAGGCTGTTAGCTGATGGCTAAAGACTATTGAGTCTTAGGGAGTTATTATTTCTGACTCTTTTTTTCTTTCCCTCTGGAAGAGTGCATAGTCTTGGATAGCTGAGAGATATATCTGTGTTACTCTCATAAAAGTGGCCTCTGGGAGACGGAGCCAAGATGGTCACATGAAAACAGCATCTTACCAGAGCTCTCTCACAAGTTCTTTCAGATTCCTATAAAAAAGTGAATTTGAGCAGATTTGAGAGAGTTAGAAACCACGAGAAGTCTGAGTGGGGCAAATTTCCCAGCCAGGAGAGTCTGAAAGGCTGAAGGAACGAATATGTAGCCTAGGACAGCTCTCAGCATGCAGAGCTGCTCCAGACGGGACCAAAGGGGAAGCGGCTGGCTGGGAAACCCACGTGGGAGACAGGCTGGTAGAAAGCCGGGTGCCCGAAACCAGAGGAGATCCCCAGGCCTCACAATACAGGATGGCACTCTGTGGAAGCCACGAGAGGCAGCGCAATGCCATCAACCATGAGATACCAACTCCTGAGGCTTGCAGCCCAAAGGTATAAAATGCTTCTTGAAATTCTGGGAGACATAATGGCCAGGTAAACGGCTCTAATCCCTCCCCTCCTCACCCAGAGAATTCCTCGGGGAAAAAAAAAAAGAACGCTGGAACAGAGGAGACAGAAGCGGGGCTTCAGTGGCCAAGTAGTGGGAGTACCTGAGTCCCAGTGAGGCAGAGACAGCAGCGGTCAACACCAGGAGCCCAGACATACTCTTGCTCCCCTAGGGGAAGTGCCAGACACCCAGCTCTAACAACAAAGAGCTGAGACCGTTGCTGAAGAGCAACAGTACTGGAGTACAACCCCAAGTGAAGAGGAGATTTTGGGCAGCCAGATGCCCTCCCCCACACCTCAGGAAACTGAAGGCTATAATTCACAAAGCCAACAACGAGACTCACAATCCCCAGAATAAGAAAGCTGGGACAGTGAGCCCTAAGGCGCAAAAGCAGAAATTTATTGTAAAGCCAGGAAAAGGCTAACCAACATGAAGAACACACACAAAAAAAAAAATGAGGGCCATTGATTCTTTTTATGGAGACAGGCAGGATTAGAGTTGAGCAAGTGGAAGCTAATGACTCTATGAGGCATCAAGAAGTAGTAAAACAAAATGTAAAGAATGAAAAAATAGAAAAAAATGTGAAATATCTGATTGGGAAAACAACTGACCTGGAAAATAGATCTAGGAGAGACAATTTCAGAGTTATTGGTCTACTGGAAATCCACAATGAAAAAAAGAGCCTTGACAGTATCTTCGAAGAAATTATCAAAGACAACTGCCCAGAGGTCCTAGAACCAGAGCGCAAAATAGTCATTGAAAGAATTCAATGATTTGGGCATACATCTGAAAAAGCTAGAAAAAGAACAAATTGAAAATCCCCAATTAAATACCAAATTAGAAATACTGAAAATCAAAGGAGAGATTAATAAAATTGAAATCAAGAAAACGATTGAATTAATAAATAAAACAAAGAGCTAGTTTTATGAAAAAACAATATAATTGATAAACCTTTGGTCAATTT
>CM053623.1:270170243-270188565 GCA_028646595.1 Phalanger gymnotis
CCCCCCCCCCCCAATTTTTTTCTCTCTTTTGTAGTTGTTGTTGGGTTGTGTTTTTGATTTTATTTTTGGTTCTGTTTCTTCTTTCTCATGATTCATTCCATTGGTCATGATTCTTCTCCACAACTTGACTAGTGTGTAAATTAATTCAATGACAAGTTATACATGGAAATCATATGGTATTCCATGCCGTCTTGGGGAGGGAGAGGGAGGGAGGGAAGAAAACCTGGAACTCAAAATTATGTGGAATCGTGTGCTGCAAACTAAAAATAAAAATTTTTAAAAAAGAAAAAAAAGTGGCCTCTGGGAGATTTTGTTGGTCTTATCTGCCCAGACTATAAGGGCACAGAGACATTGCAAAGACAAAACAGGTAGCTACAGTCCAGGTTGTGGACATGGTCTGACACATCCTGACTGATACATTCCCATTTCCCAAAAATGGCAGCAGTATCAAAAGTCCCCTGACACATTGACACATTCCCATACTCACTTTTATTTTTTCCTCCTGAGCTTCGACCTCCCTGCCATGTTGCCTTTCATTTCAAAAATGAAAGAAGAGTCCTAGGAATATTGGATCGAATCACAAACATTAGGATTTTAGAAACTCTTCCAAGTATTTTATGTTTCAATAAAATCTGTATGTCATTTGAGATGGGGCCATTATACACCAGTGGGCATAAAATGTATTCTTTCTTTTGATGGAGTTTATCAGTGTTTTTTATGGGATCAGTAAATGATGTCATATCTATGGCTCACTGAAATCACCACATAACAGGAGAAAAGTGATGATCAGCTCAGCTAAATGCAGTGTATCCAAGCAGTGTTCAGTTTCATGCATTAATATGTGAAAAGCTGATTCTGAGATTTCCTTAGGATTGCTTTTTTTCAACAGCAAACCTTAGTGGGAATTCTGAGAGAAAACATAGTATTTTCCCTTTGCCCCAGTATCCTACAGCCTGGGAAAAATTCTGTAATTCTTTAAATGAAATAGATAAATTCAATGAAATCACTAAACCTTGAAAAAAGAAGAAGAAAAAGAAGGAGGAAAATAAGACTTTTAAAATCCAAAATTCTAGTAGCCACCTGTGTTGTTGTTGTTTAATCATTTCAGTTATGTCCACTTCTTCATGACCTCATTTGAGGTTTTCTTAGCAAAGACATTGGAGTGGTTTTACATTTCCTTCTCTACCTCATTTTACACAGGAGGAACTAAGGGAAACAGGGTTGAGTGCCTTACCCAGAATCTCATAGCTAATAAGTATCTAAGGCCTGATTTGAATTCAGAGAGATGTGCGTTGCCAACTTCATAAAGCTAAAGTTCACTTTCTGGATATATAACCTGGCATTTTATCCTTATCTTTCATTATTTTCTACAAATGCTACAAAGTTAGTTCAGATACATTCATCAGATGAGAACAAATCTAAATTCTTGAGTAAGTATGTATGTTAGTATGTTAAGACCTGATGTGCACTAGGAAGCCTATCTGGTTTGGTGAGGTGGTTTAGTGCTCCTTTGGCCCAGCTTGAAGGACATATGAATAAGGGATTTAAATTAGTGGTGAGGGTAGAGAGAGCACAATAACTAAATTTCTGATAAAGAACTACAGTTTGGCATAATTGAATTGTGCACACTGTGACCACAACTTCCTTGCAACCCTGTAGTCAGAGGATGACTTTGTAAGCTTTCAAGGATGCTTTAAGATTTCCTTCCCCCCCCCACCAAAAAAAGTATTCTTTTTGCATTTTGAACATGTATAGATCACTCTAATTTTTAATGCATATCTTCTGACAATATAAAGCAATTAGTCCCCTAGCTGCATCCTTCAAAGGGATTGGCTGACAATATTGTCTATAACCAGAGCTAAGAACAGACTGGATATAGATTTAAGGTTCCCCAAAGAACCCTGCAGAAAGCTGCACTATACCTAAGGGAACACCCTGATGATTCCAGAAAAAAAGATTGACAGAAGTTGTAAGTTATAAATTTGCCACCTATGCTTTCTAACCTGAATAAAATTTCTCTAGACTCTCTGTATACTGCTGGGCAAGAGTTTCACAGACTTTTGAGAGGATCTTATTTGTTTTTGTTTGTCTGTTTGTTTATTAATCACCTATGATGATATCAGGAATTTTATTACATAGTTTATAAATAAGATGATGGTGATGATTAATAATAAAACAATATTTACAATATTATTGTATGGTATATTAATAATGTCATGAGAATAATAAGTAGTAGTAGTAATTGCATGGTAAAGTAGGTCATAAGGCCATAAATTCAACAAGCCATTACAAAAAAAAATGTATCAAAGGGATGCAAAACAAAGTAAAAAAAAATACTTTTTGACAGAATATCAGGTGATATCTATTGAATTCTTAGAATTATGCACGGATAACCTCTGAAATCCCTTCCAGCTATAAAATCAGATTGTACGACCATTGAAACTATGAAAAAAAAGGAAAGATATAGTTGTTTTACTTCGTATTTTCCAATCTATTATTTAATGATATGACCATAGGAAAAAGAAGCAGTTTTTGGTGGTCCCATAAAACACAACAGAGTTTAGACATAGGTCCTCTCTAATTAGTTTTTATTTCCCTAACAAGTCTATTTGAAGAGATAAAAAAGATAGAGACAATAAGCTATGCTTTCTAAGTAAACTTATGATACCTTATACTGGAGTCGTGTGTCTGTAAATATGTGTATAGTAGATATATGTGTATACATATATATGTATATATGAGTGTGTGTTTGTGTGTAATGCAAAATGGATACTAAACATATGCAAAGTCAAAAGTAACAAGATAGCCACAGCAGAGGAAGAGAGTATATCACATGGACCTGGAGATGGACAAGCTTCAGGAAAGTATCTTTCATTATTTCAATAAAACCAAAACCTCCCCAGCATCTTCTCCTATCACCATGACCCCTGATGCTTCAGATTCCCAAAGGACTGCCAGCAGACAAAGCTAAACATATCCTCTTTGCCTCCCAATAAGCAGATTGACAGCCAACTACCATAACAAGCCAGTGCAGAGTCTGAAAAGGCCATTAAGGAGCTGGTTAAAGAGGAACCCCACCTATTGTAGCAGTTCCAAAAGTTCTCAGAGGCAGTGGAGAATAACATCCCAACAAGGGTTCACTTCCTGCCTGGAAGAGGTACTCAGTGACCTAGCAAAGAATTTCACAGACCTTCAGAACTTGGGTATGTCTGAAGAGGAACTGATCAAGGAAGGCCATGATGGGGATGAGAACAGAAGAAGGAGAAGGAGAAGTCAATATACTCCCCATTATGCAAAGCATCATGCAGAACCTACTGTCTAAGGATCTACTAATTATTACTGTATTGTTTTAATCGTGCCCAACTCTCCATGACCGCGTTTGTGTTTTTTTTGGAAAAGATACCATCCCCCGCCATACGTGAAAACCTAAAGTCAGCACAGCCATTTTGGGCTAGGAGGGGTAATAATCCCATGGAGGAAATGTCTGCCTATCCCACTTGCCTTCTGCCCTCTTTCCCTTACTTTCCCCAGCTCCCACCCCAATACTATTCCACAGAGGATGATCCTTTTGTAATCACAGAGGCTCTTTTTTGGGGGAGTGGCACCTATGATTCAAGAAAAAAAATACAGACATATAAAATGTGCAAATATAAATGTGTGCACACACAGAAATACATAGCTATACACTAAAAAATAAATGTAAGGGCAATTTTAAGAAAATCCACTTGAAGTTAAAAGTGAAAGAGTTCAGGAAATATCAGTTGTTAGAAGGTGAAGCTAGAGCTAAATTTTGAAAGAAACCAGAGTTTCTTAGAAGAGAGGAAGGGGGTAGAGTCAAGATGGCAGCAGGAAATCAGGGATTTGCATGAGCTCCCCCCTAGGTCCCTCCAAATACCTACAAAAAATGCCTCTGAACAAATTCTAGAACTGCAGAACCCATGAAATAGCAGAAAAAAGCAGGGCTCCAGCCCAGGACAGCCTGGATGGTCACAGGGTAAGGTCTATCTCACGGAACTGGGAGTGGAGCAGAGCCTAGCGTGAGCTGTGTCTGGACCAACCAGAGCTGGAGCCTGGCAGAAGATGCCCTAGCACCCTGAATCAGTGAGCTATGGCAATTACCAGACTTCTCAACCCACAAACACCAAAGACAACAGAGAAGGTTAGTGGGAAAAGCTGCTGGGTGAGAGTGAAAAGAGTTTGCTGTTTGGCCACCACCCCTGGGGTAGCAGTGGTGATGCAGCTCTGAGGCTGCTTACAGAGCTACAACTGCAGTTGCTTCAGCCCCAGGCCCACATGGTGGGAGGAATTAAGTAGCAGATCAGAGCAGGAGTGAAGAGCCTGCTTAAGATCTGAGTCTTGTTGGGGTTGGCAGTTCTTGGGGGAGGAGGAGTGTTGGTATTGCAGAGCTGGATGTATAGAAATAGTTCTGAAAACAACAGTGCAGCCTCTCAAACTTGGAACAAAGTACTCTATATCTACAGCCAGTCATACCCAGACAAAAAACACTCATGGGTCAAGTACTTGGCTGGGAACCTGGTCAGCCAGCAAAATCCCAGACTCAGATTGAGACTCAGACTGTGGAATCTTTCTTCGGTGACAAAGACCAAAACATACATCCTGAAGAAGTCAACAAAGTCAAAGAGCCTACATCAAAAGCCTCCAAGAAAAACATGAACTGGTCTCAGGCCATGAAGAGCTTGAAAAGGATTTGGAAAAGCAAGTTAGAGAAGTAGAGGAAAAATTAGGAAGAGAAATGAGAAGGATGCGAGAAAACCATGAAAAACAAGTCAATGACTTGCTAAAGGAGACCCAAAAAAAAATACCGAAGAAAAATTATTGGACTACCTGAAAGCCATGATCAAAAAAAAAGCCTAGATATCATCTTTCAAAAAATTATCGAGGAGAACTGCCCTGATATTCTAGAGCCATAGGGTAAAATAGAAATCAAAAGAATCCACCTATCGCCTTCTGGAAAAGATAGCAAGAAAGAAAATTTGTAGGAATATGGTCACCAAATTCCAGAGCTCCCAGATCAAGGAGAAAATACTGCAAGCAGCCAGAAAGAAACAATTTGAGTATTATGGAAACACAATCAGGTTAACACAAGATCTAGCCATTTCTACATTAAGGGATCGAAGGGCTTGGAATATGATATTCCAGAGGTCAATAGAGCTAGGATTAAAACCAAGAATCACCTACCCATCAAAACTGAGTGTCATGCTTCAAGGAAAAATATTTGCTTTCCATAAAATAGAGGACTTTCAAGCTTTTTCTGTGAAAAGACAAGAGCTGAATGGAAAATTTGACTTTCAAACACAAGAATCAAGAGACGTATGAAAAGTTAAACGAGAAAGAGAAACCATAAGGGACTTACTAAAGTTGAACTGTTTGCTTTACATTCCTACATGGAAAGATGATGTGTATAATACATGAGACCTCAGTATTAGGGTAGCTAAAGGGAATATACATATCTATATCTATATCTATATCTGTATACAAAAGGCGCAGGGTGAGTTGAATATGAAGGGATGATATCTAAAAAAATAAAATCAAATTGAGGGGTGACAGAGGAATATATTGAGAGAGGGAGAAAGGGAGAGATAAAATGGGTAAATTATCTCACATAAAAGTGGCAAGAAAAAAGCAGTTCTGCAGGAAGGGAAGAGGGGGCAGGTGAGGGGTAACTAGTGAATCTTGCTCTCATCAGATTTGACCTGAGGGGGGAATACCATAAATACTCGATTTGGTATCTTACCTTACAGGAAAGAAAGAGGAAAGAGATAAAAAGGGAGGACAATACAAGGGAGGGGCATATAGGGGGAGGAAGTAATCAAAAGCAAACACTTTCAAAAAGGGACAAGGTCAAGGGAGAAAACTGAATAAAGAGGGATAGGATAGGAAGGAGCAAAATATAGTTAGTCTTTCACAACATGAGTATTGTGGAATGCTTTTACATAATGATACGCATGTGGCCTATGTTGAATTGCTTGCCTTCTTAAGGAGGGTGTATGGGGAGGGAAGAGGGGAGAGAATTTGGAACTCAAAGTTTTAAAAACAGATGTTCAAAAAAATGTTTTTGCATGCAACTAGGAAATAAGATATATAGGCAATAGGGCATAGAAATTTATCTTGCCCTATAAGAAAGTAAGAGAAAAGGGGATGGGGTGGGGAGTGGGGTGGCAGAAGGGAGGGTTGACTGGGAAATGGGGCATACAGAATATATGCCATCTTGGAATGGGGGCGCAGGTAGAAATGGGGAGAAAATTTGTAATTCAAACTTTTTGTGAAAATCAATGCTGGAAAATAAAAATATTAAATAAATTAAATAAATAAATAAAAATAAAGTTTGAGGCCTACTATAAGAACCTAAAAAATAAAATAAAGTAAAATAAAATAATGGCATAAAAAGTCCCAGCTATGTAGAGTCAGACTTGGTGGATACTTAATATCAAGAAGAGGAACCCTGATCACTTGCTTAAAAGCATGAGGTGTTGAGGGAGACCTATATCCTTCTCGTATATGTTTGGAACAAATAAATGTCATTTTTATCAATAGTTAATAAAAAAAGAAGAGGGAGAAGAAAGGAAGAGGAAAATGCGTTCAATGCTTCAGAATCAGCTTGAAAAAGGGCATTAAATTAATATTGGAATGTTGATTTATGGGAAAAAACAGATTAGACTGGACAAGAGGTTGAATAGGGGGAAAAATTTGGCTAAGTAGATTGTGCCAATATGGAGAAGGGCTTTAAATGTCAAATAGGAGCTTTTATTTGATTCTAGAGGCAGTAGAGAGCCATTGGAGTTTACTGAAAGCAGGAATGACAGTGTCATGCTTACCCCTTAGGGGAAAAAAAGAAAAAAAAAACTTTTTGGTAGCTTTGTGGAATATAATAGAAGAGAATAGAGAATTAAATTGCTGAATCCATTAGAAGAATAAGGCATTAGCAAAAGGTGAAGACCTGAATGAGGTGACTATGAGTAGGAAGAAATTAATAGAAAGGAAGAAAAGATGTTGTGGAGATAGAATAAATAAAATTTGTGGACTGATTGGTGTGTGGAGTAAGGGAGTACTAGAGGCACCAATGATGACATTACATAAAAAAAGCAGTAAAGTACCAAAAAATGGGCAGCTAGCTAGCCCAATGGATAGAGTACTAGGCATGGAGTCAGGAAGACTGTGTCGGTAAGGCAAAATGGCCTCCTTAGCACTTGAGGAGTTTGTTTTTGTCTACTTTGTTTACTTTGAGTGACTACTTTTAGCTGTTAAGTGCTAAGCCCCAGGCCCAAAGCCCTATCAGGTGTGAAACCTGTGTGGGTATAGATTAATGACCTAAGAGGGGCCAACTTGGGAACCAATGGTCTCTGGTCTCTGGTCACTGAGGTGGGGCCTAAGAACACCAGAGGCTGGGCTGTGAGGAGAGGCGAGCTAAGAGACAACTACAGCTGTAGCTGAAAAAAGCCGAAGCAGGAGCTGCGGCAGCAGAGCCGAACCCAGGAGTGCAAGCAAGGACTTGAGGCCAGTAAATATGATTTGACTAAATACTATCTTGTTTTTATGTGGCCTCCTGGTTACTCTTGTGAGGTGGGCCTACTGGGCCTGGAAGCTTCTGATCACAGTATTGGAACGGAGAGTCTGGTTCATGAATCTGTCACTGTGGGGCCTAAATAAATGTTTTGATGCCTTCTACTCGGACAGTTCTTTATACCCAACGATTTCGAACCATTCATATATACATACATACATACATATATATATATGATTATATTTGAGATCATAAATTCGGCCTTCCTACTACAAAGACTCATCTCCTTAGGTTCTAATCTGGCCTCAGACACTTACTAGCTATGTGACCTGTGCAAGTTCTGTTTCTCTGTTTCCTCATCAGTAAAATGAGCTGGAGAAGGAAATGGCAAACCACTCCATTATTTCCACCAAGAAAATCCCAAATGGAGTGATAAATGAGTTGGACAAAATTGAATTGACTAAACAAAAATGATAACAAAACCAAAAGATGAATGATTTGGAAATAGAGATGAGCTCTGTTTTGTTGATGCAGTTCAAAATGCCTAATAGCCAATTGGTGATGCAGTGATTAAACTTATTGAAGAGACTAGGACTGACTATACAGAAAAATATTAACATAGATATAGACAAATATTAATATAACCACCAAAGAACTGCCCATACCAAGCTGAATCAAATGTCATTTCATTAGGACTGGATCAGCCTCAGAAATATAGAGCTTAACTGGCCTTTCGTATGAGTAATATGTTTAATAGGACAAAGAATACTAACAGCTTAAAAATAAAATGACTCCTTAAAAGTTATAATTGAGTAAGGGGAAGCTAGAGAAGTTATAAAAGACCAAAAAATAATAAAACAAAATGTAAAGAGTGAAAAAAAATAAAAGAGAATGTGAAACATCCCATAATAAAAATAACTGATCTAGAGGACAGATGAAGAAAACATTAGAATAATCAGATTTCCTAAAAGCTACCACCAAAAAGAGAGTCTTGATACAGTAACATAAGAAATATTTTTTTAATTGTCCTGAAGCACTAGAACAAGGGAAAATAAAAATAGAAAAAAATCTACTAATCATCACAAGAAATAAATTCTATGAGGAAAAACTGCAGAAATATCATAGTCAGTTTCCAAAACCCCTGGCTCAAGGATAAAATGCTATGAGCAACAAGAAAAAAAAATATATATATATATATATATATATGTACATATAATATATATATGCACATATATATGTATATGTATATATGGCAGTGCCACAGTTAGAATCACACAAGACCTAGCAGTGGTGACACAAAAGACCACAGGTTGTGTAACATTATATATTGAAGAACAAAAGAACTTAAGTTGTGGCCAAAAAAATCATACTAGAAAAATTAAGCATAATCCTGAATAAAAAGAAAACAAAAAGAATATTTAATGAATTATCAGACTTTCAGGATTTTTTGTTTAAAAAAACCTGAACTTAATAGAAGATTTGACCTCTAAGATCCAAGATAAATGTAAAGTACATATGAAAAACTAATTACAAGGGGCTCAATAAGGATAGACTGCATTTTACATGAGGAAAGGTAAAACACATGTCTAAGAATGTCATTAGTAATTAGGTAGTTTGTAAGAAAGATTGGGATAGACCTGAGCATAATATGATTTTAAAAAGGAAAACTATTTAGGAATAGGTAAAAACATTATTTTATACAAATGAGGTACAAGAGGAAGAACTGATCCAGAAGAATTAGATGGGGAGGAGGGGGTAGTTCTGAACCCTACTTTCATTGGGAAAGGGTTTAAGAGGGAACAATACATACATACATACTTACATACATACATACATACATACATATAGAAAGATATGAAACTTTTCTAAATTCAGAAATAAAACACTAAAGGGATGGAGAGAGCACAAGGGAGGAATTTTTGTAGATTAGCAGGAATTGGAGGATAAGAGAGGGATCCTTCATAATAACCTGGAAATCCTACACGATATAATGCTGAGTGGAGCAGAACTAGGAGAACATAATACACAACCACAGATATATGGATTTTGTGATGACTAACATTGATGGACTTTGCTCTTCTCATCAATAGAAGTTTCAAAGACAACTCCAAAGGACTCATGATGGAGAGAGCTATCTACATTGAGAGAAAGAACTATGGAGTCTGAATGCAGGTCTAGGAAAACAATTTGCTCTTCTTTTTTTTTCCTCTTTTGTTTTTGTGTTTTTTGGTTTGTTTTTTTTTTCTTTCTCAGGATTCATTCCATTGGTCATAATTCTTGACCACTTCACTATTGTGTAAATAAGTTTAATGCAAAGTTATATGCAAAAGATATATCAGATTCCATGCTGTCTTGGGGATGGAAAGTGGAGGAGGGGAAAGGAAATCTGACACTCAAAATCATGTGGAACTGAGTGTTGTAAACTAAAAATCAAAAAAAAAATCTTAATTAAAAAAAATTAGCATAATGAGAAAAAAAGAGAGGGATCCTGGTGGGGGCAAGAGGTATAGGTTAAGTAAAAGGGAGGCAAGTAGAAGTAAGGTAGAGGAATCAGGAGGAATAGTAAATAAATTACACACACAAATGAAATAAAGCTCAGGAGTATCATTTATTAGGAAACAAAAAGGATAGTAATCATGATCTCAGACAAAGTTAAGGCTAAAACAGATTTAATCACAAGAGAAAAATTAGGGAAGCTACCTTATATGTCAGTCATATTAATCAATATTGCTTTAGGCTATTTAAAATAAGTAGTTAGTATAAGGTTAGAATATTGCTGTGGTGTAGGAAATGATGTGTTGGTGGACTTAGAAAAATATGGAAAGACTCAGGCTTATGAAGGAAATGGTTATCCTCCCTCTGAGAAACAGAAGACAAATATAGTATGGTGTTGCAAAGATGCATATGAATGTATACGTCTACATATGAGTATAATTATAAATATCTAAATATATGCATGTTTATGAAAAGTATGTATGCATGTATATATGCATATGTATATATATGTGCATATATAATATATATGTGTGTCTATATATAATATCTTTGCATGTATATGTGCACGTGTGTATATATGCCATTGCTATATCTGTATCGTAAAGAAATAAAAAAAAAAGACCTATTTGTACAAGAAAATCAAAACACTATAGCAACTCTCTTTTCTGTTGACAATGAATTGGAAAGTGAAGGAATTCCTGTCAATTTGGAAATGGCTAAAAAAAAGATGTGGTATATGACTATGATCAAATATTATTTTTCTATAAGAAATGACCAGTGAGGTGGTTTCAGAAAAACCTGGGAAGATTTATATGAATTCATGAAAAGTAAAGTGAACGGAAGCAGGAGAACACTATACACGGTAACAGCAACATTGTAAGGATATTCAACTGTAAAGAACTTAGCTACTCTAATCAAGACTCTAATCATTCTATTCATAATGAAAACTGCTATCTAACTCCAAAGAGAGAAATGACGAACTTTGAATGTAGCTTGAAGCACTGTTGTTTTTGTTTTTCTTTTATTTTTCTTGTGTTTTTTTGTGGTTTATTTAGCAACATGGCTAATATGAAAAAGTTTTCCATGACTTCAGACATATAATTGAGATTATATTGTTTCTTCTTACAAGATGGAAGAGGGTCAGGAAGGAAAGAGAAAATTTGAAACTCAATTTTTAAAATAAAAGTTAAAAATTTTACATGTACTTGGGAAACATTTAATAAAATATATTAAAAATAATAAAGCATGAACATGAATACTCAGAAGGTGTGAAGGAGTTATATGCAGCAATAAGAAGAGAGGCTATGGCCATGAGATACTAAATTCAGTAAGCCATTAGAAAAATTGTTATCAAAGAGATGCAAAATAAAGTAAACAACACTTTTGTCTGTTCATCAGGAGATAGGATGTGCTGGTGACTTTATTATATGCTTTACCAATATCACCTCGTGTTATGATGGTGTTGATAACTATTATTATCAATGTAATATTATTAACAACATCATTATATGGTATATTAATAATTATATCATAATAACTAGTAGTAGTAATAAGTAAGTCATGAGGCCATAAATTCAATAAGCCATTAGCAAAAAAGTGTATCAAATAAATTCAAAACAAAGTATACAATACTTTTGCCAGAGCATCAGGTGATATCCAGTGAATTCTGGAAGAGTCTTAGAATTGTAGACTAGGTAACCTCTGAGATCCTTTTCAGCTCTATATTCAAGATTGCATGACCTCTGAAACTTTAGAAAAAAAAAACTATGACTATGTTTTACTACATGTTTTCCATCTATTACTTAGTGACATGACTGTAAAAGATACAGTCATGACAGTTTTAGATGGACCAAAAAACACAAGAGAGTTTAGATACAGTGGCTGCTATAATTAGTTTTTATTTACCCAACATTTCTATTTGAAGAGATCTAAAGAGGTTGGGATAGTAAGTTATGCTTCCCAAGTAACCTTTTATACCTTAGGATCAATGTACATCCTTTGGCTATAGGCAACCTTAAAATGAATTACTAGATCTACCCAATAAATATTATGCATGTACCCTGAAAGAAGTAATGTATTCTTATTTCATATAGATAAATAGATCGATAGATAGATTAGACAGATAGATATAGATACTAAGATATCTATATCTATATCTATGTATATCTATATCTATCTATCTATCTATATCTATATCTATATATCTATGTATATATATATATACATATATATATATTGCTCAGGATATGGCTTGCATGAAGAGTATTCCTGAAAAATGTCAGTCCTAAACACAACCTTCTAGCAAGTGGGGAAGAGGTGGAGGGGTATCTTATGCAAGACATTTCCATATTTGCTTCCAACAGAGTAAGATTTCTTGAGTAGTGGTAACCTCAAAGCTCATTTCATGGGTAAGAAAGTTAGAAAGATTCATTATAATATTGTGGGTTTTTATTCTCCTGTTGCTATTCCTAAATGACAAATGAATTTAGGGTAGGACTGAATGTGGAAGATTTTAAATCCTTTCTGAAAAATGGAAAAAATGGAAGCTCCCATAGAAAGAGTAATATAATATCGATTACTTATTGATAATTGTGGGATTCATGAGTTTTTTTTTTATTCAGTTATAGGATTCTGAGCATCCTTTATATTTTTAAGTGAAATTTAGGCAGTTCTGAATTCTATATTTACCTTATTACATTTTACATTTACATTTGAAGAAATCAAATATATTTAAAATTTTTCCAGAGCAGAGGATGAGAATCAAAGAGATAGTGATCCTTTGGGGGTAGTCTCTACATTTGGCCCTTTTTCATATGAGCCTATAGAATGGAACCGTGGGTTACATGTAATAAAGGCATTATAAAGCTACAAAATGACATGTAAAAGAAAGCAAGATTATCACTGAAAGAAGGGCTAAGAAAACATATATCTCATTATTAAATGAGATAAATTTATAAAGCATTTATTATACGGCCAGGCAACCAAAAGAGATAAAGGTCTGAGTTAGGTTTTAAGAGATTGAATAGCAGTAAAAGAAGAGAAATCATGGATAGAGGATTTTCTAGTAATATCAGGTATGGCTTGAAAGGTAGAATTTTTTCAGATTTTAGAGTGTTTATGTATATAATTTAGGTCACATATGATTAATTTGATGGATTCTTGATCAAATAACATAGATGCTCACTTCAATATCACAAAATCTATGCACACCTTTTCTCTTGATTGCAGCTATTTTCTCAGCTCTCTCTCTCTCTCTCTCTCTCTCTCTCTCTCTCTCTCTCTCTCTCCCTCTCCCTCTCCTGTCTCCCCATTCCCCTTCCCCTCCCTCTTCCCCCCTCTCTCTCCTATCTATGAACTTTTCCTTTTCTTACCTCTTTAATATGCTTAGAAAATTGATTCCAGAGTGTCTTTTAAATTGTTTTTCCTATATCATGGATTTCTTCTGTGTATGTTTGGTAAGGCCCAATTGTTTTTTTTTTTCCCTATCTTCATTGTCTTAAATTCCATTTCCATATCTTCATACATAATTTATGATATTGAAAGTTTAACCATAGTACTTTTCATTCATCAATAAGGATAACAGTTTAGTATAGAAACATTGGCAAACCTCTTAAATTTTATATTAATTAATTGTTCAACTTATAGTTCCTTTTTATCTATTATTTGGTTGGTTTGGAAGAGTTGACTGTCAGGCCAAAGTTTTATCATACTGCTTTTCACTTTCACTGGTATTCATTGCTTTGTGAGGTAATACTATCTGTCATCTTTTATCTACCTCCTTTATTATATTTTTTTTCAGGTGACTTTCTGTGCTACATTAGCAGTTGTGGAGTTTTTGTGTGTGTTTGCCATAGACCCATTTGGTATTCTGGTGAAACCTATGCATCAAATATGTAGAACTAAAATGGAAATCCATTATATTGAGATACAGTTATAAAAACAATCATATGCTCATGGATTCTATATTAAGGAATTTTATAGGCTAGATTTTTATGTATGTCTTCTTGGCAAATAGACCATTTAATTAATTATTTGTGCTTGCCTTCTTTTTTTGACAACTGAATTGCCTAAGTTAAATTCATTCAAGAACAATTTTCAAGTTAAAGTAAGTGTATTTTCTTCATTTATTTTTCACTTTTTCAAATCACCGTTTTTCTCAAAAAGTTTGGATTGTTATTAAATGTGGTGTCTTCTAATGTTTTATGTTCTACAAATTTGACTTTCATTTTGAACTTAACTATAGGTAGTTGATCACCAAAATATTGATGGATAATTCAAAATGATAACCTCTCCACCAGTAAATAGTTTTTTACTGTCTGGTAAGATGGAGTAATTTCTATATGTGCATGTGCATGTGATATTCTTTGGTATTTACTATATCCAATAACTTTTATGTCTCATTTTAAAGAAGGTTTCACTATATATAGATGACAGTCTTATGATTACCTTAAAAGCTTTGGGGCCTTTCATGTATTAACATTAAAACATATCTACAAGCATTTTGTTTTTCCTATCATCTCATCCTACCTTCTCACTATAGCCAAAAAGTAGTAAGATTAACTTAGCTTGAAGGATCTTGAAGGATCTTATATAACTTCTTTATAGAATCTTATATACGTCTTTATCCTCTGAACTTAATGTTAACAGATAACCATCAATCACTTTTATGAATTCCTTTTTCTTATGCTCATCAAAAGAACATCAAGGTGAGATGACCAAATAGCCCATGAAATTATGTTTCTTGTTACCTTTGGGCAAATGATGAAATTGATTCTATAAATTCCTTTTTTTCATCTCTCCATGGGCAACTGTGGGCCATCCTTCCATTTAGTCTCAACTTATTTATGTCTTCTAGTTTCAATTATAGCACAGCTATAAATATTAATGTCTTACAGTTGCATCAGTCATTGATGAAAGACTGCATATTTAGATTTTTAACAAATTAATATTTTCAGACTGTCTTAAAATAATGTGATAGAGTAGCTTTTATTCACTTTGTAGCACTGTTATACTACTACATTAGAAGAGAAATATATATATGTATATATATTATGTATGCATATGTACATACATACACATACACACATACATGGAATGACTTTGTATAAGACCTTTGATTGTTCCTATCAAAAAAAAAAGGATTTTATCCATTTAATTTACAAAAGAGTAGGTCATATGAAATGTGTGTAAATATGTATGTATATATTATGATACATCACCATATGCATAAAATATGTACATCATGTTCATGGAGATACACACACATATACTCATAAATAGATCCATGTATAATACAGGTGCATCATTGTGTGTCCATCAAATTCATGTGTGCAGTATGTATGCATTATATGTACACATATATATGCACATATATGGTTAGTAGCATGTAGTAGGAAGGCCGAATTTATAATCTCAAATATAATCATGTCTATGTTTGAATGGTTCGAAATTGCAAGGTATGCGAGATTCTCTAAGTAGAACACAATAAAACATTTATTTAAGCTCCACAGAAACAGATTCACGAAGCAGCCTCCCCATTTTGACACTTTGATCACAAGCTTCCAGGCCCAATAAGTCCGCCTCACAAGGGTAACCAGGAGGCCACAGAAAAACAAGATAGTATTTAGCCAAATCATATTTACTGACCTCAAGTCCTTGCTCGCACTCCTGGGTCTACACACAGGTCAGCTCTACTTTCGGGTCAGCTCTGCTTCCGCAGCTCCTGCTTCAGCTTCGGCTTTCTCTTCAGCTTCGGCTGTAGCTGTCTCTGCCGCTGTCGCCGCCGCTTCTGCCACACTCTCCAAGCTGTATTCCAGCTAGCTGACTGCTTCCTCTCTCCTTCTCTTAACTCCTGTCACCAACTGCTTCTCCAACTGCCTCTCCACTGCTTCTCTAACTACCTCCAACTGCCTCCAACTGCCTCTTGGCTCTGCTCTAACCATTCCACAAGCTCCTCCCACCACAGGCTTCTATTGGCTCCAGTGCTAGCCACTCCCCTCAGGGTCCTGGGAGGCTCACATCCACATAGGTTCCACACCCAACAGGGCTCTGGGCCTGGGGCTTAACACTTAGCAAGGCTCAAGGAAATACACTGAATTACTCAAAGAAAACAAAGACCATTTTGCTTGTCAACACATAGCAGCGTGCAAAAATGCATATGTGTGTATGTGTATGCATGTATATGTGCATATATAATGTGCGTATGCATATATCTATATGCCTACACTTGTGTATGTGTGTATGCTTATACATATATCCGATCCTTATCCCTATAGTTATTCAACTATTTATTTTTCATGTGTCTCTCCAGTTAAACAAAGGATCATGTATTAACTAATTTTTATAGATAAGCTTTTCTTCCTTTAATGAGTATGATCCTTGTACAACAGACTATAAACAGGACTATATATAATATTTTTTTAATGAAAATATAATCTGGGACAGTTTGTGCTTTGATTGTATAGCCTTTTGAAAATCAAGGTCACTTGCACAGTCTCATGCATCAACATAAACTATATGCTCATATATTTCATTTTAAAAAAACTGTTTCACTATTTTTGTATTGTACTCACTAGACACATACAAACCTATATTCCATTTTGTGCTAAGCTTGATTACATATGCAAAAATGTGTACATGCATGTGTAGGTACATATTCGCGTGTATTTATCTATTCTATCAATCTAGCTACACCTATACAATACATTCATGTTTGTTCTGCACCTATGACTTCATTATTGTAGAGGACTCCCAACATAAAAACTTACTTTGCCAGTAGAAATATAAAATTTATCTGTAATTTGTAATATTAGAGCACATTAGGCATTGGCCAGAGAAATTGTGATTTGTCCATGGTTATGCAGCTAATATATGTCAGAGACAGCACTTGAAGCCAGATTTTCCTCCCACCAAAGCCAATCATCAAGTACTTAGTTACACTGCTTCTTTCATACAAAATAAATAAATAAATAAATAAATAAATAAATAAATAAATAAATAAATAAATAAATAAATAAATAAATAAATGGAAACATGCAATTCCTACAATTAAAGTAATACAAGCAATTTAAAAAGGATCTAGTCTGACCTGCCCCAAATTTTCAGGGCAAGGCATTGACAGGGTCAGCATTATAACTCATGATACCATATTCCATATTTGAATATCTGAGGAGTATTATGTCATAGTGGATAGTGTACTGGACTTGGAGTCAGGAAGACTTCAATTTGGAACTGACCTCAAATTCTTTCTAAAAATGTGACTCTTGGAAAATCCCTTAAGATCTTTAAGACTCAGTTTCCTCATCTATAAAATGGAGATTAAGACAAACAATCTCATACCTATCCCATAGATTTGTCATTAGGCTCAAACTTGTCTGATGTTTTGCAAATGTTAAATCTCTCTATACATGTGAGCTTTCATTATTACATTTAAAGATGCTTGGCCCCTGCTAATAAGGTAACAAACTCCAGGGCTGATGAATATCAGGCAATATTGTTGCACGCATGCATTTATTCTGAATAGCAGCAGACCTCTTCAGGGAGTGATCTCCAACACCAGATTCCTTCACCGTGCAAAGGCCCCAGCCTACTGTAGTTACTTAAAGAATGTGAAATAACAGTGACAGTAGCAATATGAAAGAGACTGACCACTGGACTATTTGTAGAGCAGACCATACTGCCTTAATGTTTTACTCCCAAGGAAATATTTCAAATGTATTTGGCACAGCTTAAAAAATGCAGTTGCTCAAGATGGCAACTGGGAAGCAGTGACTGGCATGAGCTTCCCACCAAGTCCCTCCAAAAACCTATTAAAAAAATGGCTCTGAACCAATTCTAGAGCTGCAGAACCCACAAAGTGGCAGAGGGAAGCAGGGCTCCAGACCAGGACAGCCTGGATGGTCTCAGGGTAAGGTCTGTCCCACACGGAGCTCCCAGCCCCCAGCTGAGGGGAGCAGAGCTGAGCCCAGCGCGCACGGCGCAAACAGACCAGATGCGGACCTACAAGACCAGGAGACGAGCTGAGTGCCCTGGCATCCTGAATTACTGAGCTGTGGCATCCACCAGACCTCTCAACCCACAAAAAGCAAAGATATCAGAGAAGGTTAGTGGGAAAAGCTGCGAGACTGAGTTTGCGGTTTCGCTACCGCCCCTGGGGCAGTGGAGGTGGGGCAGCTTTAGAACTAAGACTGCAGTTGCTTCTGGCCCCAGGCCCACCTGGTGGGAGGAATTAAGTGGCTGATCAGAGCAGGAGTGAAGAGCCTGCTGAAGATTTAAGCCCAGTCCGGGTAGGGGGTTCTTGGGGAG
>CM053623.1:270189065-270222741 GCA_028646595.1 Phalanger gymnotis
AAGGGAAAGGGGGAGGGGAGGGGAATGGGGTGACGGAGGGGAGGGCAGACTGGGGAATACGGCAACCAGAGTGTACACCATTTGGAGTGTGGGGGGGAGGAAATGGGGAGAAAATTTGTAATTCAAATGCCTGTGAAAATCAATGCTGAAAACCAAATATGTTAAAAACAAATTGAAATAAAAAAAAGAGAGAGAGAGAGAGAAAAAGACAAGCCGTAAAAAAAATGCAGTTGCTGCAGTTTTAACATTTGTTTTTGAAGGTATTTCATGGCCACCAATAGACTGTATCCATTCATTACTGTTAACTAATTATTAAGGGAAAGAAGTATTTAAAAATCTAACTCCCCACTGCAATTGTGGCTGCTATATCTCTCTGAAGATAAACAAAATTAATTAAGGCAATTATTGTCCTTTTCTTCAAGTGGAAAAAAAAAAGCATACACACATATACATACATACCTACATACATATACATACACATATAAACACATGTATAATATGTGTGTGTGATGTCTTAGATGACCCAAGGAGACTTGAAAATTCACCACATTACTAGAACCACAGTTTCATACAGAGGAGGAAGCAAACAAACCAATGCTGCAAGACTTCTTGACAAGCCTGTAGAAGCTTTTCTTGTTCATTTAAAAGATTTCACTGCCAAAGAGCTGAGTCATTGCTTTTCCAAACAACAATTGTTTCTAGCTAAAGTGAAAGAATACAGTCCACTTTCCCTGAATCCAATCCACACAGGTCATTAATTAGAGTGACTATTGGTGGCATTTGAGAAGGTACCAGGCGGGAAGTTCAAGACAGGGGGTAGGGTATCAAGTAAGCCCTTGTGAGCAGTCTTCAGATAGGTTTTGCCTGACATAGCCTGAAAGCAGCCCCCTGGCCCACTCTAAATTACAAATGAGGAATTGCAAGGACTATTAAACACTCTATAAAATGCTCACAACAGATCAGCATAAAGCCATTCAGCACAGGTGTTTCTGTAATTGGGAAAGCGCTCTGTGCTCAATGGCCCCTCAAATTCACCCTTCTTCCTGAGTGCTGTGTGGGGATTTGTAAGCCAGTTCAGGTAACATAAGTGCTGACTTGGACCTTTCACTGAAAATTTAAGAGAAGCCATTTCACAGAGACTCAAAATTTTCCTCCTTGTTGCCCTCTTTTGCTATGTATTTCCATTATTTAAATAACTATATAACCAAATCACGTAGATGGACACATGCATTTCTTACCCGTTTGTTGGAAATCATACATTCTGTAAAATGTTTGAGGGGCAGGACAAGGCATAGAAAAGAGTTCTGAGCTTGGAGTCAGAGAGAATGTGCATGGAAATCCTAGCTCTGAGACATTTCATGGCAGGGAGACTGACTTCAGATGAGTCCTTAAACTTCTCATCAACCCAGCTTCTTCTGTAAAACTGGACAGGAAAAAATATAATTTTTAAAAAAAATTATTTATATTTAATTATATAATCAATTATTGAATTATTAATTATTAATATTTAATATATTATTAATCAAGTTATATTGGTTATTAAATTAATTGCATACTTAATATTATATAAATGTTCAATATTGATGTTATTGATTATATTTATTTATATTTTATTTTATACGGTATCCAATTGAAATGCAGGGAGCATAAGCAACAGAGAACTAGTCTCTGAATAAGGAAGACCTATGTTCTAGTGCTACCTATGAGCCAAATTCATAACTTATTTATTCTATGTTAAAGTCATAGATACGTATTAGAAGACATATAGTGCCATATCAGATGATCTACACACTGTGTACACACAGATGCATATACATTAAAATGCTGTACATATAGATATGTTATATATATATAGTGCATTATACATGTAAATTTGCATATGTATGTACAGATAGACATACACAAATATTTATATATGTTTGTGTGTGTACATATATGTGTACACATATATACATACATGCATACATACATACATATATATGAATAACAAACATCTTGAGAGACATTAAGCCCAACCCCCTCATTTTACATAAAAGAAAACTGTGCCACAGAGAGTTTAAGTGACATGGCCTTGGTCACACAATAAGTAAGTGACTGAGGTTGGAATATGAACTCATGTCCACTTAACTTGTAGTCCAATGCCCTTTCCAGAATATTTCCTCTCACTAATATATAATGTGTCTGTTTACATGTATATGGATATACTTGCATATACGTCCCTCTTATACATAACCTGGGATTCAAGTCTAGGCATTTGCATAAGACTTTTTTTCCTTGTTGTTGATGAAGATACTAATTTCTTGGTACCCCAGGGCCATATGAGGGACAAACTTGGCAAGAATTCGGTAGAGAACAATCCTTTTGGTTGTTTTAAGAGAAGACAAACAGTTTCAGGCTTTCTGTTCAGCAGAGTCCCCTGGAGATAGAGAAAGATTTTGATAAGAAACAGACATGTAAAGTGACCAATGTATAAATCTCATTTCTGCTGGCAGCTCCTGTGCTAGAAATATTGGGGCATTTTCCTTGTTACAAGATTCACAACTCTTTCTTGGTTAGCTAAGATATCTCACTTCTAATAGGAGAGTTCATTCACTCTGTGTATTATATAATATGTTCCAATCTATATAACTTCTCTGATTTCTGTTTACTACTGCCTTGGATAAATGCTTTAAAAAAATTACTATGCACTTTTAGGATCATTTTTGTGTAAATGGAATTTGTAGGGAAACAAATTATGCCTATGGATAACATTTGTAAAATTAAAAGATAGTGAACAGGAAAAGTGAGTTGACACAATCATTTCCTCTATACTAGGAATATTTAAGATAGACATGATTTTGTTCTGGCACTCTTCTTTTTAGGAATGTCCAACCTCATGATTCTAATCTGTTCTCCTCCCATCAGGAATCACATTCTCACTTGGAAAGAGGTGGAACAGATTCCAGAGATATCTTCTATAGGCATCTGGCAATTGGATCTTATCCAGAGGGGGCTTTTAAAATTTATCTTTGATTTTTCCTATTATATAGGCTTATCTATAGGTAAATCATCTTGGGTTACATTCCACAAATCCAATAGTGTGTGCTATCAGCCTTTACAATTGCCTGGAACAGGGGTGGGGAGCCTGTAGCCTTTAGGTAATATGTGACCCTCTAGGTCCTCAAGTGTGACCCTTTGACTGAATCTAAACTTCACAGAAAACTTGGGAATTGTTCTATGAAGTTTGGATTCAGTTAAAGGGTCACAGTTGAGGACCTAGGGGGCTACATGTGGCCACAAGGCCACGGGTTCCTCACTCCTGGACTGGCAGAATGATGTCTATTTGTTCCAAAAGTGTTTTAGTAATGTTTTGACAATTTTATTTTTTTTCTATATTCTCTAAATATTTTCCTAATCCTTTATATTGCATTCCTCATTCTTAGCCACTTTATAAGCTCTATCCAGAGGTAAAGTATTTTTGGTTACAGTTTATTGATCTGATGGTACATAATGGTCTGCATTTATAATTGCTTTCTAAAGTGAGATGTTTATTTCAAAAGTATTTCTATATCTTTAAAATGCTAGGCTATATTTGGAGAAGGATTGTCAGTTGTATTTTTTTTTTATTTAAAGCTGCTTCGAGGTGCCAGAGTTTCATTAGTGCTTTATTTATTGTGAGAGAATGATGGGAATTAAAATGGGTAATTTTGATTACATGAAATTAAAATGCTTTTGAAAAGCAAAACTAATGCAGCGAAAATTAGAAGGAAAACTAGAAATGGGGTGAGGGGGAATTATAGCGAATTTCTCTGATAAAGGCCTTGTTTCTCAAATATGTGGGGAACTGAGGCAAATTTATAAAAATAAGAGCCATGCTCCAATTAATAAATGGTCAAAGTATGTGAACAGTTTTCAGAAAAAAATAAGAGCCATCAATAATCACATCGAAATGCTCTCAATCACTACTTATTGGAGAAATGCAAGTTAAAACAACTCTGAGATACCACCTCACACCTATCAGATTGGCTGATATGAAAGGAAAATGACAAATGCTGGAGGCTATATGGAAAAATTGGGACACTAATGCCCTGTTGCTGGAGTTCACTAGTCTAACCATTCTGAAGAACAATTTGGAATTGTACCCATTGTGCTATAAAACTGTACATGTCCTTTAATCTAGCAATACTATTACTAGATCTGTATCTTAAAGAGATAAAAGAAAAAGGAGAAGGGATCTACTTGTAGAAAAATATTTATCATAGCTTTTTTTCTTGTGGTGGAAACAATTAGAAATTGAAGAGAAGCCCATCAAATGGAGAGTGGCTAAACTAGTTGTGACATATGATTGTGACTGATTACTACTGTGTTATAAGACATGATGAGCAAGATGATGTCAGGAAAAAAAAAACCTGGGAAGACTTATATGAACCCAGGTAAAATGAAGTGAGAAGAAACAGAGAATATTGTACATAGTATTGTACAGTATAGTAAGGATGATCAACTGTGAATGACTTAGATACTCTGATCAAGACAACGATTTAAGAAAATTCCAAAAGATCTTTCATGAAAATGCTCCCCATCACCAGAGAAAGAAATGATGAACTCTGAGTGCAGATTGAAGCATACTTTTTTGTACTGTCTTTGTTTTTAGTGTGTGTGTGTATGTGTGTGTGTGTGTGTGTGTGTGTGTGTGTGTGTGCGCGTGTGCTTTATTTTGCAAGATAGTTAATATGGAAAAGTTTTGAATAACTTCACAGGTTGATAAGTACTATCAAATAGTTGGCTTTTTCAAGAGGATGGGCAAGAGGATGAGGGCACTTGGAACTCATTTTTCAATGAATATTAAAATTTTTATATATGTAATTTGGAACTATTTAATGAAATAAATCAGAATATGTTAAATTATTTTTTTTTCTTTAATACCTTCTCCATCCATCATCATCTCTTTTACAGCACTGAAATGGTCTTTACATTGGGTGAGTTCATTGTCTCTGTGGGCTGCTTTTTAGTGGGTTTTTTATGCAAATATCATACTTTTTTTTCTTTATGATTATCCCTTTCATTCAGCATTATCACTAAAGTTCAAAAGTGACCCACCCTTAGATTTCTGAGTAATACAAATTGTGAATGACTTGTATAAAAAACATTCAATTAAATTATATTTGGAGGATTTACTGCTTATCTTGGTTTTTGATATTAAAATTTGTGAATCATTTTTGTTTAGAATATGAGGTGAAGCTTATATCAGATTGGAAGCTTTAAAAGTGATTTGCTATTAAGTCATATACTCCCATAAAATATTTGGGCCTATAATTATGTCCTCTCCTACCCCAACCCCCAAAACCTTACAGTTTGGCAGAGAAGCTTGGGTTTCAATTACCTTCCTTGACTTAATAGTACTGTTTTAGTTCATGCCTTACATTAACTGTAGATAACAATTTTCTTTCAACTTGCACTTTATTGATGAAACTTGTACTTCTTTCCTCTGTCTATATACATAGCCAGAAATTTTCTGTATCCTTCATCAGAGTTGGTCTCTCCTGGAAACTCTTTATTTCTAGGTCTACTGTAGAAGTTTTGTTTGTTTGTTTGGTTGGTTGGTGTTAAGTGACTTGTCCAGGGTTACCATTTCTAGTGTCTGAGGACGGATTTGAACTCCAATTCTCTTGGCTCCAGGGCAGATGTTCTAGGCGCAGTGCCACATAACTGCCCTTAGAATAGTTTTTGATGTTGAATTCTTTATTCTGTTCTTTAAACTGCTTTGTGCAAACTTAACATCTTAGCTTTCACTTTAAATTATTGTTTAAGGATACAAATAATTTCTGATTTACTTTTAACAGATTCTATTGTGTATATTGCTTTTATGTTGTCTTTAAGTAGGAATATTTTTTTTTGGTTTGTTTGGTTTCTACTTTCTATAATGGTTTGATATTTATATAATCTTCCAATGCCTTTTCATAGAGTTTTAATAGCTCTCTCCAGTCACTAATTCCAGTATTGCATTTCATGTTGGTGCTTGGATATATTCATTGATAGCTCCACTTTTTTCCCTATGATTCTTTCAGTGGCAATGACCAGAGGTTATACTCCTGGGTGTAGATCTTAAAGGATTTATTATGGAGCTACACCCATCATTGGTATTACTAGTCTCATTATGCAGGCTTTTAGTAAATTTCTTCTAGCCTCTATAACTACATTAATGTTTTCAAGGCACAAAAAATCCCTGTTGCACATTACATTTCCTGGCATTCCATTATTTTAGTTACTCATGCCTTCCCAACTTATCTGCCCTGCCCCCATAATGGTATGAATGATAGATTGGATGTATTTGTATCTCATTCTTCTCATCTTTTTAATGGAGTACAGATGGAAATATTCCTGCTAATCCCTTTATATCCAATATGCCATGTACTATTGCTCAGTTGGACAAAACAGCTATTATTTTATTTGAATAAAGGATTGTAATGTAAATGCATTATCTATAGACTCACTGAAAGCATTCTTCATATAATTCAACCAGCAGATAACAAAAGAGTTATGAACTTCATTATGGTCCCATGTGATTTTTATCTCTTTGACCAGGTTCACTTCAAAAACTTCCCTTCTCTCTAACTTGGAGTTTGATTATTATGGGTGGCAATATCCATTAAAAATATTGTTGTTAACGTCTCATTAAAAAAAAAAAAGAATTGACATTATGCCAAAGAAAATCATGAGCATCAATTAAGTGTGTGATAGTGATTGTTTCTAGCACATTTCATTAGACTTTGAGGCTTATCTATGAAATGGGCAGCTGTCATCTGTCAGTCTATGAAAGATAGGGAACTTCTGATATATAATTTTAATCACCATATCATGCATTTTTAGATATTTGAAAGGTACAAAAGTTTTATAGCCTAAAGACATGTATAGCACTGTGTCTACCATTTGCTTGTATAATTAACATGGATAACTAAATCAAGACTCCTCAAGGGCAAACCTTTTGTAGTTTTTAAGAGAAATGTCATAGAGTTAAATTGTTTTCATCCACCACCAACCACTTGTTTTTTTTTTTTGTTTTGTTTTGTTTTTTTTTTTTGTTTTGTTTTGTTTTTACAAAGACTGAGAATCTTTATTCAGATCAGCAAACTCACATTCCTCAAGTCTCAGACTTTGGGTAGGCCTTTTGAGGAAGAGAGAAGGATGGAAGAGAGAGGAGAAGGCAAAGCTAACCCACCTCCTTGGACATCCCCTCTGCCTCCCAACCCTGTCTCAGGCTACTGGGTAAAGAGGGGAATAGGCAGAAGGGAACGCCAAGAAGGGAGGGACCAAGGGAAAAAGAGGACCCTGCCAAGGAGAAGCCTACTCAGATGTGTGGCTTTCAAAGTCCAGCTGTGGCCAGGACAGCAGCTACCATAGGCCCCTCCCTATAAATTAAGTCCCCACAGTAGCAAGGCTGGGGGTGGGGGGAGCAGGAAGAACAACCTTGTGGAAGAGAAATTGGTCCCATGTTCAGCTCCTTTCAAGGCAGTGCCCTGAACCCCAGCTTAAAGAATGGCTATATGGGTGCAAGTTCCCAAATGAGAGGATGAGCCAGGGTGGGAGAATGAATAGGAATGTTGAAGGGGTCAGGTACCCCCCAGTTTTGGTCCAGGAGAAGGGAGGATGGGATGGTTGGTCCAGTTTTGCTGATTTGGGGGCTGAGGAGTGTATTACAGCAAGTTCAAGGTGAAAAGCCACTGGCTCAACACCTATAGGCACAATAGGAGAAGTAGTGCCACCAGTGGGTAGGGAGTAGGGTGGAAAGAGGAAGAGTTGGGAACAGAAGGGGCTTGAGAGTTCTACGGTCTTCCTAGGAATGTCACTGCTAGAAATATATTAACCATTCAAGGGAGGGTAAAGAAGAGTGGTGATCAGAGGATCTGCCATGGCATCCCATATCCAGTCATGCCTGCCTGAGATGTCCCACAGTTGGTGCCCATTTGCAGTCCGATGACATTCTTGCCCTCCTGCAGTTGGTTATCTGTAAAAATTCGGGGATTTTCTTTGGACTTCTTAGGGAACCAGTTAGGATCACCAGAGAGGAACCCATCACCCCGAGCCACTGCCAACCCACCCAAGTTCATCAGTGTCCGCTGCACACAGGCCATATTCTTTCCTTCCCAGAGGTCTACAGTTTGGAAGATATCAGTGGCATTGAGGCCATAGCGCTCCGTTGCCTGGAGGAACTGAGAAATCTGTATCATCTGTTTGAAGGCCATGCTGAAGCCTGGATCTTCTTTACCGGGCCCTGGCCTTCAGGTTATAGCCCATTGATGAGCTCACATAGCACCGTGCCATCCTTGAGCCAGTTTTGGAAATTCTCTTGCCCAGGCTGGAGCCGCCCAACATCTTGGCGGTGCTATGTGGTAATCCGCTGAATGAGGATCTGCTCCAGACCAGCATTATACTGCTTCTCGATTTTCTGCTGTATCTCCCGGCTCAGTCGGTAAGCAGGTCTCCTGTTGGCCGTTCTGAGACAGTGATGCAGGTATTTTTACCTCAAGGTGGTGGATGGAGAGCGGAGCAGGCTGGGGCGTGGCGCGCGCAGTGAGTGGCCAGCCACTTGGTTTTCATAATGATAGTGTATTCCTCAGCCATTTATTTGACACTTCTCTGTTGACATACTGTTGACTGAGTTCATGTGGATATCCGTAAGTAAAAATGATTTTGCTATTCTTTTTTTAGATAATATTGTTCAAGATCTATGGCCATAACAATCTTTAGTTATAAGGTGTTAGATATCAGTTCGCAGGATCTTGGTTGAAAGCAGTTTCCACACTTGTGCAGTGAGATATAGGGATGAGGTAATATAGAATTATGAGGCTATTGCTGGCAAGATGCCTTCTTTGTCTGTTGCCCTATAAAGCATGTGGGCACTGATCAGTAAATAGGGAATATGACAGTATGGTGCTATGTGTGCCTCAACTGGCCTCCATTGAGGTTTGGAAAGATTTAGGGGAGTGCACAAGCTGGAATGCTGTGCTTGCCTCAACTGACCCATCAAGAAAAAGGGATAGTTGCCCCGCCTTTCTCTCTGACCCTTGTGAAAAGGGTGATCAGAGAATGCTGTAGGAGTTGGTGCTCCTGCTATCAGTGAACCCTTTAAGAAGACGAGCCTAGAATAAAGTAAGCTAGCTTGTTTAACCCCTTATCATGTCTCTGTTCCTGTCCTTCCTGTGCGCCCAGATCAAGAGTGAACCTGTCAGAGGCTGGAGTTAAAAACTCCAGTATCTCCCATGTGTTATTTGTCACACATGTAAAGACTGTTGATTCAATTCTCAGATCTTATTCCGTTCATTCAAATGTCAATTATTTCCTGTTTTATTTGACAAATACAATAACATGTATCTATTATTATCCTGTGTTATTTCTCAGTAGATGGTCTCTGCTTATTATGAAAGACTATGGGTTAATTAAGTGAATTTTTATTAACATTAGCGTTAGTCGTAATAGTAGTAATAGTAGCAGTAACAGTGGCAACAACAGTAGCAATGGTGGTGGTTGTGGTGGTGGTGGTAGTAGTAGTAGTAGTAGTAGTAGTAGTGGTAGTGGTGGTGGTGGTGGTGCTGGTAATAAGAGTAGTAAGCAATAGACTTGAGAGAAACATGCTGTCTACATACTAATAATATGCATTTGTACAGTACTTTGGTTTGAAATAATTTCCATGGCTGATATCTACCTTTCTCCCCATGACAGCTCTAAGAGGCAATTTTTTTTTTAATTTTGTTTTTGTTTTTTGGCAGGGCAATTGGGGTTAAGTGACCTGCCCAAGGTCACACAGCTAGGACATGTGTCAAGTTTCTGAGGCCAGATTTGAACTCAGGTCCTCCTGACTCCAGGGCTGGTGCTCTACTGACTGCACCACCTAGCTGCCTGGCAATATTTTTTTTTTAAGTGGAAGTGTTTTTTATGAACTTGCCCCAAGTGAAACAGTAACAGATCATTCAACTCTATTCTTAGCTTAGTGATATATTGCCTGAATATGCAAATCATAAAAAAGCCTTAGGAGAGAGCTGGGAGGTATCCCATCCATCAACTTCCTTAAAGAAAGTCCTGATAAAGAAGAAACTGGATAAAGAGAACTGGATCAATGTTGCATTGATGCACAGATTTAGCCTATCCAGACAAAATATTTGCAGCTCTTTCTTCCCTTCTGAGCAGCCTCCAATATTTTGAGTCAATGAGCCATGCTTGATGATTGCTAGACCAAATTCCCCCTTCCTGTTTTCAGGTCCTTTGCAACAGTCTGCTACTATGCTGTATTTATACAGGTGTATGCATGTATGCATGTACATATGTATAGACATATGTATACACACATGTATAGTGCTTCAGTGCATCCTAAATGATCCCTTTCCATTCTCCTGCAGTTGTTTTTTCTGCAGTTGACCTACAGGAATTGATTATGTGATGAATCAGTGGTTGCCTTTAGATCAGGAGAATGTCTATTCCATAGAGATGTGGACTTTCAAGGCTGAATAACTTGGTTTCTATAGAAGCTGTGCAGATCACATAGGGAAAGAATTTCCCTTGGGAATTAGCTCAAGATAATATTTATCTCTAAACTATTGCATTTCTTGTGGAAGGTGGTTTCTCAACAGCATGTCTGTCTATTATGCAGACAGTGAGTTGAACTGAGAAAGGCATCTGGGCTAGGAGGAAAGAAACCTGACTCTAGTCCTAGATCAGCCACTAAATAGCTTTGTAACCTTAGATCATAGGATGACAGAATCATAAATAGAGACTTAGAAGGAACATCATAGGTCATCTATTCCTTTAGTGACTCAGCATGGTCACACAGAGCTGAGGATCAGAGGCAGAATCTAAACTGGTCTTTTCACTCCAGAGTCATTGTGAAATGTTGTCCACTCCCCCTCCTCAGAAAATGAGACAACACAGTGACTTAACAATTTCATATTTCAGTTTTTAAGTGTAAAATTATGTACATGTATATGTATATGCATACACATACACATATATGTATGTATGTATTCAGATATACATGTACATATATGTGTATAAGCGGATAGATAGATAGCAAGATGAGAAGTAGGTAGGTAGATATGTAGATAGATAAGTAAATTGATGGTTGGATAGGTAGATAAATGGATGGATGCAGAGATGATAGGTAGATAAATGGATGGATGGATAGATAACAGATAGGTAGATGGAGAGAGACAGACAGACAGACGGACAGACAAACACTTGGATGATATGATTTCTAAGACTCCTTCCAGTTTTGCAACTTCATAGTACTAGGCAAACCTCAAGTTGGAATGTTCTCTCTGCAGAAGGAGAGTTGGTCTAGGGCATCATTGAAAAGTAGAATAAATATACTCTGAGATGCCATATGCTTTCAAGATGCTGAAACTAATGATTGGGCTTATGGGTTCAGTAGGGAGTTGTGGCAGTGGTAAGATTATTGTTGAAGAAAGACAGGATGGTAATGACATTCATTGGGAGAAAGAAGCATGTCTTAATTGCTGGTCTCCTACAATGAAAAGAACTCTCCCTGGTCCTAGAGTCAGAGGACCTGAATTTGAAACCCCCTTCTTCTGCTTACTGCCTGGGCAATCTTAAACAAGTCACTTCCTTAGGCCTCAATTTTTTCACCTGTAAAAATAGAAGGTTCAAGTGGATTGTCTATGAAGTTCCTTTCAACCATAAATCTATGATTCAGTGGCCGTAAGATTTTTATAGTGCTGAAGGGCTGGCCCCTCCTGGTAAGACCAGGGATGGGGAGCTGACTGGAAACTAGTGGTGGAGATGGTAAGAAAGGAATCTCACTCCTGGAAACTAAATGGTAATACTTTGCGGCATAACCCTGAGAATACTGTCCTTCCCCCATAATCCTTCCTCCCAATTATGGCTTTGAGCATCCCATGTGATAGGAAGCTATGAAGAATTGACAAACACCATTTCTGGTCCCCAAGACTATTCTCACTCTGAACACCTTATTTGTTTATGGTATCTCTAGGTACCCTAGTGGAGCATCCTAGAACACTGAGCATATTTGGGGTCTTCTGGGAAAATTAAGGGCTGTGGAAGTCATAAGTTTTGTTTGTTTTATTTAATTATTCTTAATGATTTTAAATAGAACCAGATGAGAATGACCTTATCTCCTAAGTCTGGTGGGTAGTCAGGATAATGAAGTTGAGTACTTCTACCACACACAGAAGTAAAGAACTGGACCTTAAAAGGATATTTTGATACTTAGATAGACCTTGGGGTAAGAGCCAGAAGATTCCTGTCTGAAACGAGCCATCTTTCGAATTCATTACCAAGAATAAAGAAAAATAAATAAATAAAGGAGGTAAGAAAAGAGGAAAGAGAGGAGAAAAAAAGGAAAGAAGATAATAAAGGAGAAATAAAAGAAGAGAGGAAGAGAGGAAGTAGATATTGATAGATATATATTTTTTTGATACTGTTATTTTTCTGGTTGTTGTGGTAATTTTTGTTTTATCAAATTTCAGGTCAAGATGCAAAAACATTATAGCTCAAATAACTGCCTGCCTACCAAATACTAATATGGCCTTATAACAAAAGGCCAAAAGAAGTTACTAAAAGTCCTAATAATAAACCTAAGAAGAATATGAAAATTCCCCATGACATAAACTAAGCCTCATTACTATGTAAATACATTGAAGCATGTTGTCATATGCATTGAATTCTATTTATGAATTATGAGCACCTGAATAGCTATCCTGATCCTGCTACAAGCTAGCTTTAGGCAAGGTTCATCCTCTGTAAAATGAACAGGAGACCTTTAGAGTTCTTTCTAGCTCTAAGTAAATGTAAAGTCCTTGGCTTGGTATTTATATCTCTTCATAACTTGGTCCCTGTCCATATTTCCAATAATTTTAAGCTTTATTCCCTTACATGCATTCTATGATCTAGCTACACTGGCCTATTGCTGTTTCTTGCACAGGAAATGTCAACTGCCTTTGGATCTTTGAATCGGTTGTCTCCTATAGGTCAAATAGTCTCCCCCTCTTACTTCAGTCTCTTAGTTTTCCGAATTCCTTCAAGATTCAGTCCACGCTTTATACAGTAGATCTCTCTCACAGTTTCCACAGTCCAGCCAAATACTGGTGCATTTACCTCCCCCTTCAACCTACTGTTCCCTAGCCCAAGCCTCACTTCCTCATTGTTTTGGTTTTGATGACACAGAGTGAATGTAAATAGCAATTGTTTCTATTCTGGCCAGAAACTCTGGGTGTCTTCCCCTCCCTGATTGATTCTTTTGTGAAGGAAAAGTAAACCAACTTTTACCTCAGTTTTTATCTTGCCTTTAACTGTTGAATAGGTGTAGCCACAGACAAAATGAGATCTGGGAAAGACCTTAGCTTAAAAAGGCCAAGTTCTCCCATCACATCCTGGGCTGCTGCCAGTCATCCTGATCTATGTCTTGCCCTGGACTCCAGTGACTTTGGAGGAGAGAGTGAGGCTGATAACATTGCACAGCTCTACCTCACTTAGATCCAATTAACTTATAAATCTAGACATCACCCTAATGATGTCTTTGGTTCTCTTGGAGAACAAAGGATGAACAACAATAAAAATCTATTCTATATGTATCTTATGTGTATTTGCATGTTGTTTCACCCATTAGAATGTAAACTCTTTGAGATCAGGAATTATGTTTGGCCATTCTTTGTACACCTAGCTCTTTCTGCTGAGCATAATATGGTTTCCTTCCTGATTCTCCCTTTCTTTTCTGTCATAATTTGACACTTTGGTTGAAATTCCATTTGTATACCCTATATGTGATTCAGTCATTCAGTTAATGAGCATTTATTAAGTGCCTACTATTTTCCAGGTACTGTGCTGGAGATACAAATCCAAAAAAAAAAAGTGTCTGCCCTCAAAGAGCTTACAATCTAATTGTCTAACTGAGGAAGATGACACACAAAAGGAAACTGAAAACTGGGGAGAGATGTTGCCAAGGGAAGGTACCTCACATTGCAGAATTGTGAAAAAGTGTGAGAAGAACCAAAGCAGTGCAATCACATCAGAAATGAGGGATTGCTCAGGGCTTAATTCCATCCGTAAATGGAGGATTTAGAGTTCATGACTGCACCCTCCAATCAGAGGGTTACAGTGGTGATTAACAGTATGTCTTACATGTGATTGTCTATTGACTAGCTTTTTAAAATTTTGTCAAAAGATTACTATACTTTTCCAACCACCACACCTCATCTCATCTCTGACAACAATCCCTTCCTCTCAAAAATAAAATAAAATCCTAAAACTGAAACCCACCAAACAAAATAATAGAAGTAAGAGCATGTAAATGTAATAAGTATGGACTCCTGTGTATGTCATTTGTCTTGTAACACATGGGTACAACGCAACACATTTAAAGAGTAGTTAATAGCATGTCCCACATTGATTCAGCCCAGGAGGACAGAAGACTCATTTCATCACTGGAATAATGGTGAGTTTCATTATTTATGGTTTCATGTCATCACCTTCATGCCATTTTTATATGACTAGCAAATCTTATGTTAATTTTAATTCAATTAATTATATTTTGGTGTCTATGCTCAAACTGCCCTGCAGAGAGAAGACTTTACAAACGAAAATATGATAGAATGAACAGACAAAAATGTCTCTTAAGCATGAAGCAATTTATAACATAGTCTGAAATATATAACACGTCTTAAAATATTGAGATCTCAAAGGATTTTTTTCAAGTGCAAGCATACCTTCTGAAATATTTTAAACATGATAATTCTCCATATAAATAATTTCGAAGATAAAATTTTAAAGAAAAATAATTAAAGTGTTTTTAAAAAAGTATTTTAACAATGTTTTATGTGACTAATGGTAGATTTCATCTTACTCAATAGATGTGCTCCCGGAAAGCTGCAACTAGCTAAATCTGTTGGATAAATTGGATATTTATTATATCTAAAGGGAGGTGTCAAAATGAAAATATCTTCAAATGAATCTTTCCTAAAGTGATTGTGTTTTATGTATTGTTTTTCTATGACACAGCACTTTTAGGTAACTGGAATAAACTTGATGAAAAACATTAAGGAAGGCAGAATTGAAAAGTTTAAGGAGATTTGGTTTCAGAACAGATGCCCTGACTTCAGATTTACAAGTCAGTCACTTACTTTCAATGTCATCTTGAGCATGTTATCTGACCTCTCTTAGCCACAGTTGCTCCTTTTTTAATATGTGAAAAATGGGATAAGATAATCTCTAAGGGCTCTTCAGCTTTAAATCTGTAATGCTCTTTTTCTACTAACTTGTTCATAATCCCCTAATATCCTTGGCTTAAATAAATCACCAGGCTATTAACTAAACAATTTATCAGCAACATAACAAACAATGAAGTCAACACATTAATAATTAATTAACAATATAAACTGAGAATGAGAAGAATCGAGGTCACTTCTAAACATCATTTCAGTTGCTTACTTCCCAATTCTAGAAATAGGCACACCACTCAGCTCTCTCAGGATGAGAGCTTTAACTGTCTAGAATTCTATCAGTAGTTCTTTCAATAATCTTTTGTCATAAGATCAGAGTTAAACATATTTACTCAGGAAAGAAATCCTTTAATCTTTTTACTCTATATCTCACTCAACCTCTCTACAGTCACAACAGCCATCAGATTCCAGAATGACAGGTAAACTCTTACTTTCTCAAGATTACATTCCCCTTTAAAGATAAAACAACAGTTTCTACGTTCTATATAGGATGTTCTAGTGAAGCTGGTGCACACCCAGATACACAGTAGACTAGGAAAAGGGGAAGAGAGGGTGTACTGGGTATGAAAGAACACGTCGTTTGGAATTAGATTCCCTTGGTTACAATCTCTACGATCTTTGTGACTTTAGGCATGTTATTTCACATCTTTGGGACTCAGCACTCTCCATTTAAAAGGTTAAAACTTGCTACTGGATTTCATGCAGAATTCGACATCTACTTCCATTTCCTATGTTATATATATTGAAAAAAAAAGACTGAAAGGACATGAGTTGAAGAAGAAGGTGAAGTTATAAGGAATTCTGAAGGTGAAGAAGGAAGGAAGGAAGGGTTTACTTAATAAGCACCTACTATGTTTCAGGCACTTTGCTAAATGTTTTACAAATATTTTCTCCTTTGAAACTCACAAAAAACCTGGGATATATTTGCTCTTATCATCTCCATTTTAGAATGAGGAAACTGAGACAAAGGGAGCTTAAGTGACTTCCCCAAGATTACATGACTAGTCAGTATCTAGGACCATATTTGAACTCAGTGTTTCCTGCTTCCAGGTCCAACACTCTATCTACTGTACCAACTAACTGCCTCTGAAGCGGGCTCTGAAAATATCATAAAGTTTGGAGTTCAAATACAGAAGTGAAATCCGGGACCACTTGATGAGTTGGAGGAGTTATCTATTTTTCCCCAAAGCATTGTCTTTCTAATTACAAAAAAAAAAAAAAAACAGTACTTGAATCAAGAAATGGAATCTCCTTTCCATTCCAACTCTTGCCCTTATACAAGGATATTTTTACACAGCTATTGATTTCTCAAACTTTTGGTCTCACTATTTATCAATCTCCATTCTTATTACTTGCTCCTCAAGTCTATCTTAGCGACACACAGGGCAGTCACAGCCTTGAACTTCCCATCACCCACAGGCATTATCTGCCCATGATCAAGGATCTCTGAAATGTTTTTTTTTGTTGTTGTTGTTGTTTGAACCAAGATCTATTATTGCATTTTTAATCCATTTCCCCTCCTCCTAAATTAAAATTTTGTCTCTATTTTATTATGACATTTGACTCTCTACCCTTCATTAGTTTCCTAAACCATCATAGTTTCTCTGACTTCGACCTTTCATCACAATCCTGATTAGTTCATACTAATCACACTTGTCATTTACTCTCAAACCCCTTGAAATCTTGTTCTGTCAATAGCCATATCTTGCTAAATTCTGACCTTGGATTTCTTCTGCTTTTCCCCTAAAATTGAAAAAAAAAAGCATGCAATAAGCAAGTCATAAAATCAGAAAACAACAGGTTTCAAAGAAATAAAGACTGAGTTTGGTGATTGTTATTCTATAACCAGGTATGAAAATTGGTATCTCTTCTGAATTCTCCTCCTCTACTTGTAAATTATCTGTATAACTAATACTAAGTATTAATGAATTTGTTTCTGTGCTTTATTGACTCTTTGAGTTAGATCACACCTTGCCTTTTGCCTGGAATGCCCTATTCCCTCTCTGTACCTAATCACTTAAAAGCAACTTTTATCAGCAAATATGTCATTGACTGTTAAAAATTATTTTCACTTCATTTCTTATGTAAAAGTAATTTAAAAAATGTACCTTTAGAAGTGCAAAAGTGTTATCAAGAAGGTGAATATGCAGAAGGTGAAAGTACAATGTAGGAAGCAGGTGACATAATCACTGAAGACATGCTTATTAAATCGATTTTTACACACGCTTTTCACATGAGCATTTCATAGGGATCATGCAGTGAAGTATTGAAACTCATTCTAAGAATCATGGGAAACACAGAGAGTGCCGTGTTGCCTTGAACTTTCAAAATTGAACTCTAACTCAGTGAGTCAGAACCTCAGTTTATCAGACAGCTTGAATCAGAAAGAAACCTAAAATTTGTGGTGCATGGGTGCAAGGACTAGAGGAAGGAAAAAAAGAAAAGAGGGAAAGAAAGAGAGCAAGAGGAAGCAAAGAAAAGAAGAAAGACCTTTGGAGGTGAAAGGTATTTAGAAATCTAGACTGGATATTTTCATTTTAGAGTTGAAGAAACTGAATCTAAGAAGAAATATCTTAAAATTAAAGCTATTGAGGTTCTAGCTAGGTCTTTACAATGTAGAACAAGTCTGCACAACATATGACCCATGGGCCTCTTGTGACCTTCTGAATGATTCTGGACAATAGTTGAAAAATGTAGAGGGTATAAAAGAGAGCGAAGATGTAAAATAGTGTTTTGCCCATTCGCCCGTTTAACCCACCTTCCACTAGTTACTTTTGTGCCTGTCTTGTAACTTGGCAGTTGGGTTTCCACTGCCCACGCTCTCCTGTTTGTCATGTGACCCACAACAACCAATCTTCAGTCTGTCTTTAGTCTGAGAAGACCAAAAGTCATATGTATGTTTTTGCTGTGTTTTTGGTCATTTCTCGTGTTAAAGAAGGGCAAAGTGAGTGCAGCCATGTACCAAAACAGCTGACGGCCACTGTGTAATGAGCAGCAACAATGCAAGGGCTTCTTCCCCTCCCTCGCTGAGTGGCCACCTTTCAAATTACATGAATAGCTGGTACTCTCTCCAAGTTCAGACTTTCAGATCAGTACTTGTTTACTTACATAAGAGATAAAATGTTGCTACTTTTTTGCCAATAATTAATAGCAGTGCCTTAGGAATAAAATCTTTGTTGCCATTTTGAATCAAAACATCTTCACTTAAGCAAATCGAAAACCAATGAAAAACAAATCAAAGCATGCAAATTGTTGAAAAATCTCAGAAGTGGAACAATGGTTTCTCAAGAGAGTAAACTCAGAAAATGAGGTGGCTACTAAGGTTAGTTTTCAGATTTCTAAAGAAATTGCTGCTGCTGGGAAGTCTTTTACTGAAGGTGACTTCATAAAGAAGTGTTTGCTGATTGCAGTTTCTGGATTATGTCCTGATTGAAAAAAGGGTGTTTTTGAGAAATAAATCATTAATTGCACCTTTACTTAAAGTGAGCAGTAAAAACCTATCTGTGGCCAGAAGTTTAGCCTATTTTAATTTTGGCCCCTACCTACTGCCAAGTTTGGCAGATCTGATGTAAAACTTTGGGAAGCTAGAACTGTTGAGGCTGATTTGACAAACACAGAGATTCTGCCTCCAAGTCATATAAGTCCTAGAGCAGGGGAGGCTGCAACCAGAGTCTGGGACATTAGAAGGCAGTGCCTTATGTTGGGTTGGGCCAAGTGGGGAGCAGAGGGTCAGCTTGCTAGTCTGACTTCTCCCTCACCCACCAGGTCCACAGCTTTCTAGGGACTAACAGGCCCCACGGCACCTTGACCAGCACCCAGAAGGATTTGTCTGTGTATGCAGCAGAGCAAAGGTGCTTCAGGACTGAGGCCAACAGGAAGGGCCCTTAGGGCCTGGCTCAGGCTGTAGCTGAGGCTGGTCCCTTGGCAGCATCAGCCCCTTCCCTTCCTCCTCTCCTCCCCTCTACCTGAGCCAGGAGGACTATAGCTCGGTTTGCAAAAGCATGGCGTGCCCTGGTCCTCCAGGTAGTGATCCCCTTCCCCTAAGGTGAAGGTGGAAAAGGTGGAAAATCAAAGGCAAGCTGGAGTGACCTTGGGCCTGGAAGACACCACAGATACAACCAGCCATCCTGCCAACCAGCTCCCCAAGCACCTAGTAAGCAGATTTTGGAGGCCTGAGGCCTCTACCTTAGCTTTGGGATACAGGTTCCATCAGTGGATTCCCAGGACACAGGCACCTGGATCCCTGACCTCCGGAAATGCAAGAGCTCCAAGACTAATGGAGGATAAAACTTACAAACACACAAACAAGATAAATCTCAGACATTCTTAGAGGGACTGCACAAGCTTTAAGAGAAATTAAGAAGAAATTTGCAGAAGGCCAGAGATTGAATTAATGGAGATATTTGAAAGGAAGAGATGTCCAAAGAAGAAGGGAATGACTTGAACTGAAGGAATAGAAGAAACAAGAGAAGAACAATGACTTAAGCTGAGGAAGTCAGAGAAGGGCTTGGGAAAGAAGATGAAAAGGAGAGAAACAAGGACTCTAAGAGTATAAAGTTGAGAATATAAGGTCTTTTTTGACCTCCAAATGCTGGTCTTTGCTCTCAGTCTCAGCTTTCCTGATGCTGCTCCTGGGGTGAACTTCAGCACCCCAAGCTGGGGTTGCTTCCACTGACCATAACCCACAGCTTTAGGTCTCCAGTACATAAGTCTAAGCTCAAATCATTCTATATTCCTCACCCTGAATCAAATGACTGAAAGTCTCAGAGGAAGAATGGGGGCAGAGGCAAGATGGCAGCTGAAAAGCAGGGACTTGCCTAAAGCTCTCCCCCAGGACCCACCAAACACCTATAAAAATGGCTCTAAACAAATTCTAGAACTAAAGAACTCACAAAATAGCAGAGGGAAGCAGGGCTCCAGCACAGGACTGCCTGGATGGTTGCTGGGTAAGGTCTATCACACAGAGCTGGGAGCAGCATGGAGCAGAGTCCAGCATGGGCCACGCCTAGACCAACCAGACTGGGATCTGGGTGGAACAGGACCTAATGCCCTGAAACAGTGAGCTGTGGTAGTTACCACACTTCTCAACCCACAAAAGCAAAAGACAACAGAGAAGGTTAGTGGGAAAAACTGCAGGGACAGAGTGAAAGGAGTTTGCAATACAGCCACTGCCCCAGGGGTAGTGGAGGTGGTGCAGCTACAGAACTACAGCTGCAGTTACTTCTAGCCCCAAGCCCACCCGGTGGGAGGAATTAAGTGGCAGATCAGAGCAGGAGAGCAGAGCCTATTTAGAGCTGAGTCGTGGTCCAGGTTGGCGGTTCATGGGGAAGGAGAAGTGCTGGTGTGGCAGAGCTTACTGTGCAGAAATAGCTCTGATAAGAAGAGCGCAGCCCCTCAAGCTTGGAACAAAGTACTCTCTGCTCTACAAGGAGTCATTCCCCGCTGAAAAACTCAAGATTCAAGTAGTGGGCTGGGAACATGAACAGGCAGGGAAAACAGACTCAGATTCAGACTCAGACTTTGGAATCTTTCTTTAGTGACAAAGAAGACCAAAACATACAGCCAGAAGAAGTCAACAAAGTCAAAGAGCCTACATCAAATGCCTCCAAGAAAAGCATTAACTGATCTCAGGCCATGGAAGAACTCAAAAAGGATTTGGAAAAGCAAGTTAGAGACATGGAGGAAAAATTGGGAAGAGAAATGAGAATGATGCAAGAAAACCATAAAAAAGTCAATGACTTGCTAAAGGAGACCCAAAAAATACAGAAAAAATAACACCTTAAAAAATAAACTGAGTCAAATGGCAAAAGAGCCCCAAAAAGGCAATGAGGAGAAGAATGCCTTGAAAGGCAGAATTAGCCAAGTGGAAAAGGAGGTGCAAAAGACCACTGAAGAAATTACTACCTTAAAAATTAGATTGGAGCAAGTGGAAGCTAGTGACTTTATGAGAAATCAACATATTATAAAACAGAACAAAAGGAATTAAAAATTGGAAGACAATGTGAAATATCTCATTAGAAAAACCACTGACCTGAAAAATAGATCCAGGAGAGATAATTTTAAAATGATTAGACCACCTAAAAGGCACAATCAAAAAAAAAGAGCCTAGATGTCATCTTTCAAGAAATTATCAAGGATAACTGCCTTGATATTCTAGAGCCAGAGGGTAAAATAGAAATTGAAAGAATCCACCGACCTCCTGAAAAAGATCCCAAAAAGAAAACTCCTAGGAATATTGTTGCATAATTCCAGAGCTCACAGATCAAGGAGAAAATACTACAAGCAGCTAGAAAGAAAGAATTTAAGTATTGTGGAAACACAATCAGGATAACACAAGATCTAGCAGCTTCTACATTAAGGGATTCAAAGGGCTTGGAGTATGATATTCTGGAGGACAATGAAGCTAGGATTAAAACCAAGAATCACCTACCCATCAAAACTGAGTATCATGCTCTAAAGCAAAAGATGGATTTTCAACAAAATAGAGGATTTTCAAGCTTTTTCAGTGAAAAGACCAGAGCTGAATAGAAAATTTGACTTTCAAACATAAGAATTAAGAGAAGCCTGAAAAGGTAAACAAGAAAGGGAAATCATAAGTGACTTACTAAAGTTGAACTGTTTTGTTTACATTCCTACATGGAAAGATGATGTGTATAATTCATGAGACCTCAGTATTAAGGTAGCTGAAAGGAATATACATATACATACATACATATATGTATGTATATATGAGTATATACACATATATGAAGAGAGAGAGACAGAGAGACAGAGTGCACAGGGTGAGTTGAATATGAAGGGATGATATCTAAAAAATAAAATCAAATTAAGGGATGAGAAAAGAATATATTGAGAGAGGGAGAAAGGAAGAGATAGAATGGGGTAAATTATCTCACATAAAAGCAGCAAGAAAAAGCAGTTCTGTAGGAAAGGAAGAGGGGGCAGGTGAGAGGGAATGAGTGAATTTTGCTCTCATTGGATTTTACTCGAGGAGGGAATACCATACACACTCAGTTGGGTATCTTACCCCGCAGGAAACATGGAGGAAGGAGATAAAAAGTGGGGACAATAGAAATGAGGGCAGATAGGAGAAGGAGATAATCAAAAGCAAACACGTTTGAAAAGGGATAGGGTCAAGGGAGAAAATTGAATAAAGGGGGATAGGATAGGAAGGAGCACAATATAGTTAGTCTTTCACAACATGAGTATTGTGGAAGGGTTTTGCATAATGATACATGTGGCCTATGTTGAATTGATGGCATTTTTAGGGAGGGTGGGTGGGGAGGGAAGAGGGGAGAGAATTTGGAACTCAAAGTTTCTAAACTAGATGTTAAAAAAAAAGTGTTTGCCTGCACCTAGGAAATAAGATATACAGGCAATGGGGCATAGAAATCTGTCTTGTGCTGCAAGAAAGTAAGGGAAAAGGGGATGGGGGGAATGGGGTGACAAAAGGCAGGGCTGACTGGGGAAAGAGGCAATCAGAATAGATGCCATCTTGGAGTGGGAGGAAGGTAGAAATGGGGAAAAAAATTGTAATTCAAACTTTTGTGAAAATAATGCTGAAAACTAAAAATATTAAATAAACAAACAATAAAGTAAAAAAGAAAAGAAATCTCAGAGGAAGGAAAGAGAGATCTTGTATCCCTCTTCCCAATTCAGAATTCCTTCTTGCTTATTTGGTGCAGAGGCATAGGATTCCCAATAATGCTCTGCCAGTCCTCTCTCTGTATGTCCTCAAATTATCACCACCATGAGACTTCCAGGATGCAGCTGAAACAGGAGGAAACAGTAAGAAAAAAACTACTTAGAGAGCCTGCAGACATGGGAGCAGCTACTCCTGAGGCCTCCAACCCACAGTCTAAAGGTTTGAAAGTCACCTTCCCTAACTTTCAGGAGCCATAATGACCAGGTTAAATTGCTCTCATTCCTCCCTTCCTCACTCAGATAATACTCGTTTGGGAGAAACCCTGCAATAGAGAAGCCAGAAGTGGGGTTTCAATAGTCTTTAACTTGAGAAGTTGGGAAGAAGGCCTTTCTTGTGGTGGTCAAAGGAGATTAGTGCAGGAAGAGAGGTGTCCCAGGATGCCCCACCTCAGCAGATCAGTGGGAGTTCATGAGCCCTTGGGGTGGGGGGTGGAGCTATCAAACATCAACCCTGGGACCCCAGACTTCCCTTCGCACAGCCAGGGGAAGTGGCAGACACCAGCACAGACAACTGCTGAGACCACCCATGCTGTAGCAGCCCGAGGGGAAGAGCAGATTTCTAGCAGCCAGACCTCCCACCCTCCAAACCTCATGAAGTAGAGGCCACAGCACAAAGCCAGTGAGCTCCAGAAGCAGAGATCCATTTTTGAAGTCAGGGGGAAAAACACCAAGAAAAAACAGACCAGAAAACCAAAGACTATATATAGACTACTATTATGGAGATAGGGAAGATCAAAATACCTATTCAGAAGAGGACAGTATTGACTCTATATCCACATCTGAAACCTCAAAAGGCAATGTGAGCTGGTCTCCAGCCCAAAAAGTACTCCTGGAAGAGATCAAAGAGGATTTGAAAAATCAAACTTGAGAGGTAAAAGAAAAGAACAAATCTTTAAAAAGTAAAATTGGCAAAATGGTTAAAGTGGCTCAGAATTTATTTGGAGAGAATAACTCCTTAAAAAGTAAAATTAATCAAATAGAATAGGAGATACAGAAGTTAAATGAAGAAAATAATGTGTTAAAAATTAGAATTGGGCAAGTAAAAGCTGATGACTCTATGAGACACCAAGAATCAGTCGAACAACATCTAAAGAGTGAAAAATAGAAGAAAATGTGAAATAACCTGTTTGGGAAAACAACTGACCCAGAAAATAGATCAAGGAGAGATAATTTAATAATTATTGGCTTACCAGAAAGCCATGATGAAAAACAAAAGAGCCTAGACAGTATCTTCCAAAAAATCATCAAGTAAAACTGTCCCAAGGTCCAAGAAACAGAAGGTAAAATAGTTATCAGAAGAATCCACTGATCACCCCCTGAAAGAGGTCCCAAATTGAAAACTCCAAGGAATATTGTAGCCAAATTTCAGAATTATCAGGTCAAGGATAAAATACTTCAAGCAGCCAGAAAGAAGCAATTCAAATATTACAAAACTACGGTCAGGATCACATAGGAATATGCAGCTTTTATGATAAAAAACAGGAGAAATTGGAATGTGATATTCCAAAAGGCAAAAGAGCTTGGACTACAACCAAGGATCAAATGCCCAGCAAAACTGAGCATAATTTTTCAGGCAAGGACATGGATATTCAGTGAAATAAGGGAATTCCAGATCTTCCTGATGAAAAGGCCAGAGCTCAATGGAAAATTTGATTTTCAAATACAAAACTCAAGAGATACATAAAAAGGTACATGGGTGGGGGAGGTGGGGCATTGAGAGAAACTATGTTATTCAATAAGGAAAAATTGTTTACATCCTTATATAGGATTATATTGATTTACATATATATATTATATATATAAATATATATGTCAATCTTCAGAATGGTACAGTTATTATGACAATTGAAAGGTATGTACATAGACTGAGGATGTCAGTATAAAGTAACTGGTGTGATGATAAAAACATAATCACAGGGTGCAAAGAGATTGTTCTGGGAGAAGATGTAAGGTGGAGGTAGAAAAAGATAAATTATGTCACATGAAGAGGCACAAAAACATAGAGAGGAAAAAGGGAGGGAGAAAAGCAGTATTTGAGCTTTACTCTCATTGGATTTGGTTCCAAGGAGGGAATAACATACTCTGATAAGTATAGAAATCAAACTTTTCCTACAGGCATTAAGATGGGAAGGGGGAAAGAAAAGAGTGGTCAGAAGGGAGGGAAGAAGTAGCAAAGGGAAAAGGGTAAGATGATGGAGGGGTATCATTAGTGAGGGAAAATTGAGGAAGACAGTGGTCAAAAGCAAAACTCTTTGGAGGAGTGGAAGGGAGAAGGGAGAAATAAAAGCATGAATGGGGACAGGAATAGGATGGGAAAAAATTAACAGAGAGTAATTATAACTGTGAATGTGAATGGGATGAAGTCTCCCATAAAACAAAGGTGGATAGCAGAAAAGATTAAAAACTATAATCTTACAATATGTTGTTTAGAACAAACACATTTGAAACAGGGGGATGCAAAAAGGGTAAAAGTAAAAGGCTGGAGTAGAATATATTATGCTTCGGTTAAAGTAAAAAAAGCAGGGATAGCAATCCTAATCTCAAAGCAAAAGCAAAGATAGATCTAATTAAAAGAGATAGTGGGGAACCTCAACCTCTCTCTCTGAACTTGAGAAATCTAACCTCAGAATAAACAAGAAAGAAGTTAAGAAGGTGAATAGAATTTTAGAAAAGGTAGATATGATAGACCTCTGGAGAAAACTTAAAAGGGATAAAAAGGAATATACATTTTTCTCAGTAGTATATAGCACATACTCAAAAACTGTCCATGTACTAGGGCATAAAAACCTCTCAATCCAGTGAAGAAAGACAGAAATAGTCAATCCATCCTTTTCAGATCATGATGCAATTAAATTTATTTATAATAAAGGACCATGGAAAGATAAACTAAAAAGTAATTGGAAACAGAACAAATCATAGAAACAATTAATACCTTCATTCAAGACAATGACAGTAATGAGACAACATACCAAAACTTCTGAGATGCAGCAAAAGCAGTTCTAAGGGGAAGTTTTATATCTCTAAACACTTACATGAATAAAATAGATTAAAATGGAGATTGATGAATTCTGCGTGCAACTGAAAAAGCTAAAAAAGTAATAAATTGAAAATCCTCAAATAAATACCAAATTGGAAATAATGAAAACAAAAGGATAGATTAATAAAATTGAAATCAAGAAAAACTGAACTAATAAATAAAACTAAGACCTGGTTTTATGAAAAAAAAAACAACAAAATTGAAAAACCTTTGGTTAATTTGATTTTAAAAAAAAAGAAAGGAGAAAACCAAATTATCACTATCAAAAATGAAAAGAATGAATTCACCTGCAATGAAGAGGAACTTAAAACAATAATTAGGAATGATTTTGCCCAATTGTATGCCAATATATATGATAAACTGAGGGAAATGGATGAATATTTACAAAAATATAGGTTGCCCAGGTTAACAAAAGAGGAAATAAAATACCTAAACAACCCCTTCGCACAAAAAGAAATTGAGCAAACCATCAATGAACTACCTAGGAAAAAGTCTCCGGGGCTAGATGCTTTTACATATAAATTCTATCAAACATTTAAAGAACAATTAATTCCCATATTTTATAGACTATTTGGGAAAGTAGGTGAAGAAGGATTCCTACAAAATTATTTTAATAACACAAATATTGTACTAATACCTAAACCAGGAAGAGTCAAAACAGAGAAAGAAAATTATAGACCAATTTCCCTAATGAAAATTAATGCAAAAATTTTAAATAAAATATTAGCAAAAAGACTGAAGCAACTTATCACGAGAATAATACACTATAACTAGGTAGGATTTATTCCAGAAATGCAAGGCGGGTTCAGTATTAGAAAAACTATCAGCATAATTGATCAAATTAAGAAGAAAACTAGCAAAAACCATATGATTATCTCAATAGATGCAGGAAAAGCTTTTGACCAAATGCAACACACATTCCTATTAAAAACACTAGAAAGCATAGGAATAAATGGAGTCTTCCTTAAAATTATAAGTAGCATCTACCTAAAACCATAAACAAGCATTATATTTAATAGAGATAAGCTAGGTGTATTGTCAATAAGATCCTTGTGAAACAAGGATGTCCATTATCATCCCTATTATTCAATTTGGTACTAGAAATGTTAGCTTTAGGAAAAAGAAAAGAAAAAGAAATTGAAGAAATTAGGATAGGCAAAGAAAAAAACTAAGTTATCACTCTTTGCAGATGATATGATGATTTACTTAGAGGATCCTAGAGAATTAAGTAAAAAACTACTTGAAATAACAAACAACTTTGGCAAAGTTACAGGATATAAAATAAACCCACATAAATTCTTGGCATCCCTATATATCACTAACAAAGCTCAACAGCAAGAGGTAGAAAGAGAAATTCCACTTAAAGTTACTGTAGATGGTATAAAATATTTAGGAGACTACCTGTCAAGACAAACCCAAGACCTATATGAACAGAATTATGAAACACTTTTCACACAAATAAAGTTAGATCTAAATAAATGGAAAAAATATCAGTTGCTCACGGTTAGGCCGAGCTAATATAAAAAAAAATGACAATTTTACCTAAATTAATTTACTTATTCAGCACCATACCCATCGAACTACCAAAAAGCTATTTCACAGAGCTGGATAAAATAATAACATATTCATCTGGGAGATCAAAAGGTCCAGAATATTAAGGGAATTAATGAAAAGAAATGTTAAGGAAGGTGGACTAGTCCTGTCAGATACTAAACTGTATTATAAAGCAACAGTCATCAAAACTACTTGGTACTGGCTAAGAAGCAGAGTAGTGGATCAGTGGAATAGGTTAGGTACACAAGACACAGTAGTCAACAACTATAGCAATCTACTCTTTGGTAAACCCAAAGAATCCAGCTTCTGGGCTAAGAATTCACTATTTCACAAAAACTGCTAGGAAAATTGGGAAATGGTATGGAAGAAACTGGACATAGACTAATATCTTACACCATATACCAAAATAAATTCAAAATGGGTTCCTGATTTAGGAATAAAGGATGATACTATAAGCAATTTGGGAGAGCAAGGAATAGTTTACCTGTGAGATATATGGGAAAGGGAAGGATTCATAACCCAACAAGAGATAGCATTAAAAAATGCAAAATGCCTAATTTCGATTATGTTAAATTGAAAAGTTTTTGTATAAACAATGCCAATGCAACCAAAATTAGGAGGGAAGCAGAAAATTGAGAAAGAATCTTTACGACCAGTGTCTCTGATAAAGGCCTCATATCTAAAATATACAGGGTATTGAGTCAAATTTATAGGAATATAAGTCATTCCCCAAATGAGAAATGGCCAAAGGATATGAACAGAGTTTTCAGAGGAAGAAATTAAACCTATCTATAGTCATTTGAAAAAATGCTCTAAATCACTATTGATTAGAGAAATGCAAATCAAAACAACTCATAGGTACTACATCTCTCCTGTCAGATAGGCTAACATAACAAAACAGGAAAATGATAAACGGTGAAGATAATGTGGGAAAATTCAAACATTGTTACATTGTTGGTAGAATTGTGAACTGATCCAGCCATCCTGGAGGGCAATTTGGAACTATATCCCAAAGAGATCACACAAGTGGGAAATTGACCAGTATGTACAAAAATATTTATAGCACCTCTTTTTGTGGTGCAAAGCATTGGAAATCAAGGGAATGCCAATCAATTGGGGAATGGCTAAACAAATTGTGGTATATGAATATAATGGAATAATATTGTGCTATAAGAAATGAGGAGCTGACAGACTTCCTTGTAACCTGGAGTGACTTATATGAACTGATGCTAAGTGAGGGGAGCAGAACCAGGAGATCATTATACATGGTTAAAGACACACAGTATCTCTAAGGACTAATTTTCTCAGACTTGACTCCTCTCATCAATGCAAGGTTCAAAGACAGCTCCAAAAGACTCATGATGGAAAAAGCTACCCATATCTAGAGAAATCATTATGGAGTTTAAATGTAAATTGAGGCAAACTTTTTGTTCTCTCATTTTTTTCTTTTTCCTTGTTTTTTTGGTTTTCTTTCTCCTTTCTCTTGATTATTCCACTGGTTATAATTGCTCATTACAATAGGATTATGATGTAAATCAGTGTGAATAAGTATGTAGAACCCACATTGGATTACATGCAGTCTTGGGGGACTGGGGGAAAGAATGAGAGGGAGAGAAATTTGGAACCCAAAAACTTGTGGAACTGAGACTTGTAAACTAAAAATTAAAAAAAAAAATAAAAAAAGAAAGAAACTACTCAAATGGTAAGCCCAGAGGACTTCCCAAGGACTACTGGCTGAGATATTGAACAACAAATTAAGGTTTTTGGAGATGGAGTCAGAGATCCTCATCCCCTAAACAAAGAGACAAGGTGAACCAGTTTTCATTTGTGACTATGAGATCAGGAATTGCTTGGCAGCAATTCCCCTACCGAAGGGGATAAATCTGACTCTGATCTACCCTTCTTCCCTTCAAGAGGAAAAAGGAAGGAAGCAGAAGGAATTGGAAATTCAGAAGCCACAGAACTTATTTGTTCAAGCTGTATCAGATGCTCGCAATGAAGAGGTCTGGGGTTGAGGGGTCCTCGACACTCTAAAGTACCAACACTTGGAGTCCTGTTGAAAGAATTAGACTCAAGTCTTCTCAGCCAAGGGAAAAGACGAAGTTTATTAAGGGTTTGCCATAAGCGGTTGTCTTAAGAAATCCCACCCTTTGTGAGTCCCTTTTCACAAGCTGGCCAGATTCAACCTACTGAACTAGATTGAATCTGAGCACCTTCATGGAGGCAAGATGGAGATTATATACACAAAGATTGTGGGAGGGATTGAGGGGTGGTCTCAGGTGACTAGAGGAGGGGTTTAGGGATGTATTTGAGGAGGAGTCTAAGGAGGAGCTTGATGGGACTGAGATGAGGTCAGACTCCAAGGTGGGAAATAGCTAAAGGCTACATGGAGATGACAGACAATAGAGGGCTAGGGAAACAGAGCTAGGGTATAGTTATTTTGATCAGTATTAAGGGTGGGAAACAGCTGGACAATAGAGGGCTAGGCTAGGCAGAGACTTGGGCCCAATGATAATGCAAGGTCCATAGCCTTGGGGAGGGCCAGAGCCAGTTGGAAGACTCAAGGGGGTTCCCAGAGACTGTGCCCTCATTAACCATCATATGTTGCTTTTGGTTTCCTGTTAATAAATGCCATTTAGCTGGAGAGAGAAAGAGAGAGAGAGAAAGAGAGAGAGAGAGAGAGAGAGAGAGAGAGAGAGAAAGTGCTTTGAGAGTCATAAGATTCAGGGCTAGAAGGTAGTTTATTTATCTTGTGTAATCATTTCATTTTACCAAACAAAGGTTAAGAGGTTAAATGATTCACCAAATATCACATAGCTAGAACACAGATTTGAACCCAAGTCCACAGACTCTAATTACAAAACTATTGTTGTTATCACTTAGCCAGTCTAAAAACAAGATCAAAGATTGTTAGAGAAGGGTTGATACAGGAAGTAGATATATTTCCAGCCTCCAAGAATACCCATTTTGGTATCTGAATTAGCCCTGTTTGGTTATCAGTATTCCCAACACTGGATAGAGAATTACCTAATGAGTATTTCACTTTAAGCACTATAGAAACAGTTTTAGTCATTGCCCAGCCAAATATTCCTAATTCCTTTTATCCCCTTTTCCTTGTAAATTATGTTTACAAATATCAACAAGCACATCAGCTTAATTTTTGAGAATTCTAAGCACCAACATATCCTGAAATTTCTTACCTTTCTGCCTTTGTTCATGCTGTTTTTTAAATAGGCAATATCCATATTCCATCTTCTCCAATCCTTTTATTGAATTCCTACTTTTCCCAAAGGACAGCTAGGTGGAGCAGTAGATCAGGAAGACTCATCTTAGTGAGCTCACTGACCAGCTGTATTAACCTGGGCAAGTCACTTAATCCTGTTTGCCTCAGTGCCTGATATGTAAAATGAGCTGGAGAAGGAAATGGGAAATGTTATGGAAATCGGACTTTTCCCACTTCTTCCCTTTTGGGATGCTAAGGCTTTGTCTGAATGGGTGGAAAACTTTATGCTGTCTTTGTTTGAGAGTATTTCTCAGCACTTAGGCAATCACAAGTCAGTCATTGAATTGTGTATGATGTGGTACTGGTGGTTGGAGCTTTCCCACACTAAATTCTCACACTCTAAATGGTGAGCCTCAAGTACCCCAGGGCCTTGAGACTGGTATACATGATCTGAGGCTGGCATTTGAGTTTTGGGGTTACACTCATTGAAAATATATGGGTGACAAGACTCCGGGCTAGCTGTTGACTCCCCACCCCCACCCATCCACCCCTAGCTTTGATAACCCAGGTTCTCTGATAACTATGAATTGTGATTTGAATCAGACAAGGTCTGTCTGTTGATGTTTGTCAGTTCTGTTTGTATTTGCCTTGAAGTTAGAGGGGCTGATCTTTCCCCCTGAACTAAGTGAATGATATATGTATGATTAAACTGAAATTGTTAACCCCTTAAAGTTGCTTTCCTTAGAAAAGCAGGTCAAAGAAGCTGTGTTAGCAGCCCTTCTGTGTGCTGGTTGATGTTGGTCTTACACAGCCACAGTAGCTGCTAGCAACATTGTTGCTACAGCAAACCACTCCAGTATCTCCACCAAGAAAACACCCAACAAAGGGACATGAAAAACTGGACACCACTCAAATGAATGATCACCACCTGCCACTTAATTCCAACTCAAATGTCAGATCTCCAGGTAAAAAGTAAACATTTCCTACTGACACAATACAATATAAACAACTTCAATTCTCTTGTCATATATTATTGTGTATTAAAATATAGAAAGTTTCATAGTCCCACAATTTCAACACAGGATGTTTTAAGTAAATCTAGTATGCAAATAAGAGATTTATATAGTGCTTTAAGGTTTGCAAAGCACTTGATAAAAGTTATCTCACTTTATACTCACAATAACCTTATGTCAGAGATGAATAAATTGACACAGATGGAGGTCTCTCAGCTAGTAAGGGTCTGGGGCAAGATTTCCAGTCTTCTGACATTAAATGAAAACAACAGACTAGATTATCCTGAAGGTCTCTTCCAGGGGGTAAATCTATGATACTATCTAGAGTAGCTCTCCATGTGCCTGCTTTAATGGAGCTTGTCCCAGAAGGCAGATAAGAGTGGCATAACAAGCTCCTTGTTGACATAGAAAAGATGAGTTGGGAATTTACTGTCACTAGTAGAACAACACATTCCTTATATGCAATCATATGAGTTGAACCTAAGAATTTATTTATGCAGCAGATAGTGATAAAAATAAACTTTATTTGTTTTGATATAGTATTGTATTTACAAAGTGCTTTCATATACACTAGTTCATGTTATCCCAAGAAGAGCCCTGTAAGACAGGCAGGGCTAATATTATTATTCTCTTTAGAAAATGTGACTCAACATGTGGTTGCTTTATAAAAAGTAAGCTAAAATTTATACAGCTGTGAACTTGACCATGATTTACTTCCCTCCTTGACTTCCAGGAATATTTCATTTTGAAGTTATTTTCTTCTTTCTAAGTCAAAGGACCCAACAATCTAAAACAAAACAAAACAAAAACAAAAACACTCAGGTACACCCCAACTACGTCTTAAAATAATTGATATATTGGCAAATATAGTGCTAACATATGTGATTGAGTTAAACATTCTGATACATGGATAAGCCAAGTGTTTCTTTTAGCCCTATCAGCTAATATATTAGCAATACCATTCTTTATTTTAAGAAATAAAAATAAATCTAAGGTTTCTTATAAATTTAATGCTTTCATTGCCTGTGCTTTTACTGGTCTGCCATTTTGGCTACTTTGTGATCTGTTGAAAAAGATGGGTTTCCAAGAATCCTTAAACTTCCTGAAAGTTTGTTTCTTCTATTGAAATTTGAATGATTTCTAGTAGAGTTAGAGTTAACGAATGAAGAATGTCTGTTGCATACATTGATTGCAGTGAAGGGCTATAGCAGAATTAAAAGATAGAGGGATCTCTTTAAAAACGCTGCCAGTGGGATTAAGCCTATTATTTTAGGAATTGTTTTTCAAAATATATCAGATTGATGATAATTCTTCAGATACTCTCCTAAAAGTCTTAAAGAAAGTAGCCAACAATATAAAAAAAAAAAAAAACATTAAAAATTCTTCAGTATGGGGGGGGGCGGCGGAGCCAAGATGGCGACTGGAAAGCAGTAACTGGCGTGAGCTCCCCTCCAAGACCCTCCAAAAACCAATGAAAAAATGGCTCTGAACCAATTCTAGAACTACAGAACCCACAAAGGGGCAGAGGGAAACAGGACTCCAGCCCAGGTCTGCCTGGATGGTCTCGGGGTAAGGTCTGTCCCGAACAGAACTCCCAGCCCCCAGCCGAGGGGAGCGGAGCTGAGCCAAGCAGAGCCCAGCGCTCGGCGCAGCAGACCGCGGACCGACGAGACCTGGAGTGGAGCCGAGGGTGCCCGAGCTTGCAGAATTACTCAGCTGTGGCATATACCAGACCTCACAACCCACAAACAGCAAAAGGTCAGTGGGGAAAGCAGCGGGATGAGATCAGAGTTTGCGGTTCAACTTCCACCCCTGAGGCTATAGAGGCGGGGCAGCTCTAGAAATTCAGCTGCAGTTACTTCTGGCTCCAGGCCCACCAGGGGGAGGAATTAAGTGGCGGATCTGAAGATTCAAGCCCTTTTCT
>CM053623.1:270223241-270246437 GCA_028646595.1 Phalanger gymnotis
GCTTCTTCCTAACCTGTCCCCCTTTATTGAATTTTTTCCCTTGACCCTGTCCCTTTTTGAAAGTGTTTGTTTTTGATTACCTCCTCCCCCATCTGCCCTCCCTTCTATCATCCCCCTTTTTTTTTATCTTCTTCCTCCTTCTTTCCTGTGGGGTAAGATACACAACTGAGTATGTATGGTATTCCCTCTTCAGGTCAAATCTGATGAGGGCAAGATTCACTCATTCCCCCTCACCTGCCTTCTCTTCTCTTCCTACATAACTGCTTTTTCTTGACACTTTTATGCAAGGTAATGTATCCCACTCTATCTCTCCCTATCTCCCTCTCTCAATATATTCCTCTCTCATCCCTTATTCATCTTCAACTCACTCTGTGCCTTCTCTCTCTCTCTCTCTCTCTCTCTCTCTCTCTCTCTCTCTCTCTCCATATATATATGTATGTGTGTATATATATATATATATATATATATATATATACACACATACATACACACACACTCACATAAACATATATGCACATACATATATACATACATACACACTCATATACATAAACATGTATATAGGTAAATATACATATATACACATGCATATTCCCTTTAGCTACCCTAATACCGAGGTCTCACGAATCATAGACATCATCTTTCCGTGTAGGAATGTAAACAAAACAGTTCAACTTTAGTAAGTCCCTTGCAATTTCTTTTTCTCATTCTTTTTCTTGATTACCTTTTCATGCCTCTCTTGATTCTTGTGTTTGAAAGTCAAATTTTCTATTCAGCTCTTGTCTTTTCACTGAGAAAGCTTGAAAGTCCTCTATTTTATTGAAAATCCATATTTTGCCTTGGAGCATGGTACTCAGTTTTGCTGGGTAGGTGATTCTTGGTTTTAATCCTAGCTCCATTGACCTCCAGAATAACATATTCCAAGCCCTTCCATCTCTTAATGTAGAAGCTGCTAGATCTTGGGTTATTCTGATGTGTTTCCACAATACTCCAATTGTTTCTTTCTGGCTGTTTGCAGTATTTTCTCCTCAACCTGGGAGCTCTGGAATTTGGTGAAAATATTCCTAGAAGATTGCTCTTTGTGATCTATTTGAGGAGGCTATTGGTGGATTCTTCCAATTTCTGTTTTGCCCTGTGGCTCTAGAATATCAAGGCAGTTCTCCCTGATAATTTCTTGAAAGATGATATCTAGGCTCTTTTTATGATCATGGCTTTCAGGTAGTCCAATAATTTTTAAATTCTCTCTCTTGGATCAGGTCAGTGGTTTTTCCAATGAGATATTTCACATTGTCTTCCACTTTTTCATTCCTTTATTTCTGTTTTATAATATCTTGATTTCTCATCAAGTCACTAGCTTCCACTTGCTCTAATCTCATTTTTAAGGTAGTATTTTCTTCAGCGGTCTTTTGGACCTCCCTTTCCATTTGGGTAATTCTGCCTTTCAAGGCATTCTTCTCCTCATTGGCTTTTTGGAGCTCTTTTGCCATTTGAGTTAGTCTATTTTTTAAGGTGCTGTTTTCTTCAGTATATTTTTGGGTCTCCTTTAGCAAGTCATTCACTTATTTTTCATGGTTTTCTCACATTCTTCTCATTTCTCTTCCCAATTTTTCCTTTACTTCTCTAACTTCCTTTTCCAAATGTTTTTGAGCTCTTCCATGGCCTGAGACCAGTTCATGTTTTTCTTGGAGGCTTTTGTTGTAGGCTCTTTGACTTTGTTGACTTCTTCTGGTTGTATGTTTTGGTCTTCTTTGTCACCAAAGAAGGATTCCAGAGTCTGAGACTGAATCTGGGTGTATTTTTTTCTGCCTGGCCATGTTCCCAGCCAACTCACTTGATCCTTGAGTTTTTTAGTGGGGTATGACTGGTTGTAGACTAAAGAGTTCTATATTCCAAGCCTAGGGAGATGAGCCAGCTCTGCCACACCAGCACTCCTCCTTCCCCAAGAACTGGACTTAGATCTTCAGCAGGCTCTTCACTCCTGCTCTGATCTGCCACTTAATTCCTCCCACCAGGTGGGCCTGGGGCCAGAAGCAACTGCAGCTGTAGTTCTAAAGCTGCCCCACCTGCACTGCCCCCAGGGCAGTGGCCCAACTGCAAACTCTATCCCAGTCCCCAGCAGCTTCTCCCACTAACCTACTCTGTTGTCCTTGGTGTTTGTGGGTTGAGAAGTCTGGTAACTGCTGCACCTCACTGATTCAGGGCGCTAGGGCACGCTCCACCTAGCTCCCGGTCTGGTCTGTCAGCACTGCCCACACTGGGCTCTGCTCCACTCAGCTCCGCTCACCTCTGCTCCCAGCTCCGTGCAGGATAGACCTTACCCAGAGACTATCTAGGCTGTCCTGGGCTAGAGCCCTGCTTCCCTCTGCTAATTTGTGGGTTCTGCAGTTCTAGAATTGGTTCAGAGCCATTTTTTTATAGGTTTTTGGAGGGACTTGGCAGGGAGCTCACACTCGTCCCTGCTTTCTAGACGCCATCTTGGCTCCACTTGTTTTCAATCTCTTTACCAAGTTAAAGAAGATCAGAGAGGATATAGGAGATCCCTCCCCTCCCCTTTCATGGCTGATCTCAAAGACATTTTGCTAAGTCCAAGAGAATTTGTAATCTACTTTGGTAGAGAAAGTACTCACATCAATGAAATTGCTGGTCATTGAAGGGTACAGGTGCACACTCACGTGTTTTAAAGATAAAACTGATTTCTCTCCAACAAGAGATGTGCTCAAGGGCTATTCTATGATGTGGGGCTTTTGTGAGAGGTGACATGGTGCAGTTGGTAGTGTGTTGCCCTTGGAATCGGCATAAATTTTTCAAATTCAAATTCCTTGGGGGAGGACTTGTCACTCAATCGTTATGCATTTATTAAGTGCCTATTGTTTTCTGGGTACTATAATCTTGATGGAGACATGAAGATAAGAATAAAACAATTCTTGCCCTCAAGGTATTTGCATGCTTTTAGTGGGGACAATCTGCACACATAATCCTAAAGCACTGTTGTTTTTCAGGACACATTTGGGAGTAGGGATTGAAGGGGAGTTCTATACTGAGGCAGTGAGTTATAATGGGACATCAGAATATATGAAGAGTTGAGCCTGAAGTTTAGTCTTTACTAATTTCATAGTATGCTGGGTAATCATTGGAAGCATCTGTGAAGTGCAACTAATTCAAAGGATAAGAACCAGTATCCCCTAAGCAGAGCATCATTTCTCAATCCTCAGAATTATGTTCTTCAACAACCATTCAAAATCCATCCACTGAGATTTAATATACCATGCTATATTTGGGCATGGTGTATTAGGAATAATCATTGCTTCCTGCAACCTACAAAGGCAAAAACAATAGCTACAAAAATGTGCACAAGCAACTATGGCTTGGCAGAAATAGGGAAGTTTTGCCAGAAGTCATTCAAGAAACCTCTGTCGACTCCTGTCAACCGGGGGTTTATTTTCCTCCATTTGTCTGGAAGAGACAGACTAGAAGTCATATAGACATGTCTCACAAGGTGGGTGCAAGTTTGTTGGAAATGACCATAGCAAGGCTTTGTATCTTGGATTTTGGTCCTGAAGCACTTGGCATCTGTCATGGCTGAATGTGTGGTAGTCAGAAAACGTGCTTAACATACTCATCCTAACGAGCCCTGTTGACCATAATGGGTGGGCATATGGTACTTGTCTGGATAAGAGAATCATTAATGAATGGGACAATTCTACTAGGTATCTAATGCTATTATGACAACTAACTTAGGTCAAATGGTAAATATGCACGAATGATTGAATATATGAAAAAAATGTCATAGTGCCTACTATTTGTGAGATCCTGTGTGAGGTATAGGGATAAAAGGACAAAAAAATGAAACTACCCATTCCCTCAAGCAGCTTAAATTGTAATAATGGGAAGAAGTATCTATTAAGTACTTACTATGTGTCAACCAGTGGGCTAAGTGCTTTAGAAATATAATCTCATTCGATCTTCACAACAGCTCTAGGATTGTGGTGCTATTATTGTCCTCATTTTACAGATTAAGAAACTGAGACAGACAGAGGTCAAGTGATTTGGTCATGGTCGCTAAGCTAGTATATGTATGAGGCTGAATTTGAACTCAGTTTTTCGTCATTTCAAACCCAATGCACTACCCATTGTGCCACCTACTTCTAGGTATAGTATGCCACCCCACCATTAATTTCAAAATATAAGACAGATAATAGTTCAAAGTAGTGGATCATCTCCACAGAAAGAAGACAAACAGGGAATAAATATGAACCAAAGTTGACATAAATTTCCAAATACAAAAGATGGGAATGGAGATGGGATGGGGGGAGAGTAATCTGTCTCATAGGGCAGGGCAAATGATTTGTGCTATACAACTATCAGACCTTAGAGCATGGGCACTTTAGAACAAGGACTTCGCATCTCCTCCCTCCTCCTCCCCTTTTCTTTGTATCTCCTGTGCTTAGCACAGTGTCTGGAACAAAGTAGTTGCTTATAAATACTATCTAACTGTCTGACAGGCAATTGGTTAGGCAGGTTGAAGGTGTCAAGATGGTAAGACAACCAGAATTTGGAGGTCAGGGTCAGGAATCCATTAATTTTGGGAGGAAAATATGTATAAGATCGACCTCATTCTACTTATCATTGATTACCAAACTGAATAGAGCCATTGTTCTGTGATCATTGTTGCATGCCTATGAAATCTTGACAGTCTACCAGCACCATGCCAGGAATCTGAGTCACTTCCATTTGAATTGTCTTAGGAAGATTCTGAAGATCACCTGGCAGAATAAGGTACCAGACACTGCAGTCCTTACACCAATTAAACTGCCAAGCATTCAAACTCTGCTTCAAAGAGTGCAATGTGAAATGTAAGCTTGCAAAAAAGACTATTTTACAGAGAATTCCCATAGGGCAAGCACTGACATGGTGATCAGAAGAAGTGATACAAGGACATTAGCAAAGTCTCTCTTAAGAAGTTTTGAATTGATTATGTGACATGGAAGACACTGGCACAGGACTGCTCCTCATGGTATACCCACATAACAGAAGGTGCTATGCTCTGAGCAAAGCAGAAATTAAGCACCTCAAAAGAAATGTGAGATATGCAAATTTGGGGTATCCACCCCAAATATTTACTTACACTATTTGTGCCCTACCTGTGGTAGAACATTTGGAGCTCATATTGGTCTGATCAGCCACAGTCGGACACACTGTAACTTGACTCTGGCATAGTGATGTTATTTTGGTCCTCTTTGAGAAGGAAGGAAAGCAACCAATGGATGACTATTTGCCAGAACCACTGTTTCAGAAAGGGGCATGATGGGATGCTTGGGTGCTTGTGCTAGGACCCTAAATCTAATTCTAACATTTCTCCTTAGCCTCTGCTTGGGTGCCTGTGCCTGGACCTCAGTTCCAAAATCACATCCAGTTATAAAATCACATCACATCCTAGCTTCGAAACATTGGCCCTAGCAGTTACTCTCCAGTTCAAGTTCAGCATACCTTAGCAAAACACTTATCTCTCCTCCTCATACTGTGACCAGCTGTATTTATAGAATTTATTAGTTTGAATTCCCTGTGTACATGCTAATTGGCTGTGTACTGGGCCATAACAATATTTACTACTTACTGACCTTACTGATATGCATCCTAGACATAGTCAAATATATACTCCCTTACATTCATCTTGTCTAACAAAACATTTGATGAGAGCCACCTGGATATTTCTAGGCAGCCCTGACCTTTATTTCATTTAGTGACATTTCATAGTCAAAACCACACCTCCAGGTTGCCCTGCCTTGGGCTATTTCCCAGTGAACTCTGAGTAAGATACCTGAGGAGTAGATACAAAAAGTGCATGTTCCTTTAAGAAGTGGCCAGCCCATACCACTCCCTAATCCTACCCACAACACCCAATGGACATGTTTCTCCCCTAAATCTCATATATAATTTTTTCCCTGCATCCCTGTAAGTTTGCAGGTTCCCTAAAAACTTTTGCCCACTGTAAAGTGTAATAAATATTTGCAACTTTGACTTAAAGAATACTTGAGATCATGAATTCATTCCAAATGGCCCCGCCCCTCTCCAGTGCTTGGGTCCTTGAGGGACACTCCCCCTCAATGACCCCATCTGGGAACTCCAGTCTTGGGGTTCCTGGACCTTGGCTCCTTCAACCCTCAACAGCCCCAAACTTGCTACACTTCTCTCTCTGCACATTGGTGCCTCTTTCTCCTCTTCTTGGTCCTCCTCCTTGTCAATTTCCTCTTCCTTTTCCTTTTACTTTTCCTCTTTCTTGCCCACTATGTTCTTTGCCCCTTCTCAATCAACTGCCCTTTCTTTCTATCTGCCCCATGTGTGTTGTCTTTTCTCATTAATAATAATAAACAGCATTTATAAAGTGCCTGCTGCGTCAGGCACTGTGCTAAAGATTTCATAATTATTATTTTTTTTTTGATCCTCACAACCCTGGGAAGTAGGTGCTATTGTAACTCTTATTTTACACCTAAGGAAACTGAGGCAAAAGGAATTCAATGATTTATGCAAGGTTACACAGTAAGTGTCTCAGGTTAGATATGAATTCAGGTCTTCCTGAGTCCAGGTCCAACTATCTCTACAGTTTGTCACCTAACTGCCATGAGACCATAAGCACTTTGAGGGTAAGAAATAATTTGATATTTCTATTTCCAGTACTTAGTGTAGTAAACAGCATATAATAAATGCTTAGTAATTGTTCTACTTATTTACCATCTATCTGTGTATATTGAAGACCTAGAGGCAACATATGGCCTCAAGGCCGCAGGTTCCTCTCTCCTCCTATCCCCATGGAGTTTTATAGCAAGGAATGGCCTTAAATTTTCTTAATAGTATGTGTAGAATTGGGCCATCCCTTGGCCAGCCCAGGCTACCTGTAAGTTGTGGGCAGATGACAGCATTAATTCAAACAATTGCTCACTAACTCTTACCAATACTTTTCAGTTACCAATTTGAAAGCACATTAGTTCAGAAGAAAAAAGCACTAAATGGAAATGTACAAAAAGATCAATGACAGGAAAGATTCTCATAGACCCAGAGGAACACCACTGCAGGTGAGATATTCCACGGGATGTCACCCCAGAAGTGTGAGAGTGTACAAATACAGACTACATATGTGAACAGAAAACATTCATGGAGGGGCACACACAAAGGTATCCTGTGAGAAAGGGAACAAATATTGCTGAAGCAACTTATACCTCTATATATAACACACAATCTTTCTTTCCATGCTACAAAAACTCTAATGTTTTCTGGTGATGCCACTAGACATATTTTTCTCCACTGACCTGGGGTCCTCTGCTGCTCTGGTCTCCCTGTTGCATTACTCCCTGCTTGGCTGCTTTTTTTATTACTGCTTCTCTTTTCTCAGAAGACTTGCTGTTCTCTGCCACTTTGGGTATTTAGTAGGACCACTATGCAGCCACCCAAGTCAGGAAGACTTGAATTTAAATATTACCTCAGATGCCTATGGTCTCTGGGACCCTGGGCAAGTCCCATCGCCTCTTTTGTCTGATTGGCAAATCAGTTTTCTCAAATGGAAAACGAGGATTATAACAGAAACTAATTCCCAGAGTTGTTGTGAGGATCAAATAATTAAAATTTGTAAAAACAAACAAAAAAAGGGCACAATACTTGACGCACAGTAGGATATATAAATGGGATTCCTTTCCCTTTTTCCCCCAAGGAGGACTCAAATCCTTAGCCTGGTAACTCAAAGGAATTTCTTAAGCTCTTTTATTACGCAAATTGGAATAAATTACCTAAGGGAGGTCTTAAGTATTTTTTATCTATATTGGTATCATAGTATTTATAAGAAAGAGGAGACCCTGAGAGTCATCAAGACAATTCCCTAATTTTCCAGTTGAAGAAACTGAGGTTACCAGAGGTGAAAGTTTTGTGAATTCTTTTTTCTCCCACTACTATTCAAAATTCCCTCAGCTTAAACTCTTTATTTGAGTTTTTTTCCAGAATTTCTATCATGCCCCAGTGTCAATAGTTTGGGTCCCTTACTAATTATGCGACCTTGGTCCTTCATTGAACTCTTGCCCCTATTCATTCACATCAAAAATGCTGCTATAATCCCCCACACTCCCCATCTACTATGTGCAATGCAAATAACCTTAGAACAAAGTTGAAAAGTCGCAGGCAAAGCTAGAAGAAATGGACCACCTCCTTTCTACTTTCCACCAGTGAAGTACTTGTGTTTCCTACCAACTCCATCAAACATAGTTATATTTACTAGTATTAGTACTTGATGTTTGTTATTTTCTTCTTTTCACTCCCAGAGCTGTCAGAGGCCTACAAAAATCCTGAGTATACTCTAACAAATTAAAATATATTTGGAAAATGGCTGACAAAATAACTAAAAATAGGATACATTAGTAATATCAATTTGTGGTTCAGTTTCTATTTGAGTTTGACACCACTCTTTTCCTCCTGTGGATCCTTTCATTTCCACTTCATGAAGTTTTTCCCTAAATACAGCCTTTGTGTATGTGCAGATTTTCCAAGTGGAAAGAACTTTCTCTAAGATCCTAGCTTGAATTAATCTGACTCAGATGTGGGTCCAATTTGCTGAGGGCAAAGAGCTGGAAGGGTTACCCTCTCTGGTGTTAGATTATCTCTATTCCAAACAAACTAGAGTATGACAACTCAGCTATCCGTAGTACTCTCTAGGTTAAGGAATTTGATGCAAGATAAGTAAAAATAAATGTTTGGATTTCACTAATAACATTATCTTTTCTGCTGTACTAAGGGTTTAAAACCAACTTGTTCTAAGCAGATTAAGAAAAATATGAAATAACAGAAACCTTTCCATTTTGCTTTTTCTAATACCTGGAGTCATTTTTTTAATCACCATTCCTTCTGGCAAATACTTAATAAACAGGCAGTTAATATTAGTGCATTGTACAATTTCCACAAGACACATTTCCACTGAGATTGTTGATTTTCCCAGATATGAGTTCGCTCTGCTTCCAATCAAGAGTATATATCCCTTACCAGATGCTATTTATTCAACAACCTTAAATACCTAAGACATAAGAGAGAAGAGAATCAGTAAGGAGTTGAAAAAGACCTCAGCATAACCAAAGTAGTAATAAAAGTGGTAAGTGATAATTACGCAATAAGTTATAGTTGTCAAGATACTTTATATTCCTCATGTTATTTAATTCTGTAAAATCCTCATGAAGTAGGCTGCAAATGTAAGTATTATGGAGATAAAGATAAAGATAAAATAACTTTAGCTTTTACAAACTACTTCCTTCGCAACGGCATTGTAATATAAGTAAAGCAAGTTTCATTATCACCATTTTACAGAAAAAACAAAAAATCAAAACAAACAATAAAAAACCCTGGTTATATGGATACAAATAGTGCCCAAAAGGTTATGATTTCCTTTTGCAGTATTTTGTGAAGCCCCTAGTTTATTCTACAACTTGAAGGTATTGTAAAGTTCTTTCTCTCTTACCTTGAACCTGTACCAAAAGAATTGCTTTCGTGTCCTTTATCCTGTGTTCCCTGGGTCCTTTAATTTTTAAACTGAATCCTCCTGCCTTTCCTTAAATCCAAAAACCATATTATTTCTTTTGTCTCTCTCATCCTATGTCATCCTGTCCTATCTTTAATCATTAACCCCCATAAAAACCTCTAAAACTACATCATCATTCTGAAACCTCTATATAAGCATAACTTACCCAAATATTGGGTTGTCATTCAGCTTTCTTCTTAAGGAGGCCCATGATGCTTTTTCTAGTAAAATAAAAAGTTCCCATTTGCTAAAAGAAAAGGTCTAAGTGAATTCTTTCACACCAGAACCAGCTCTTCTAAAAGTCTGACCTCAACACTAGGACTTGGAGGAGTGAAGTGACTTGTGTGTAAGGTCTGAATTTCCTGCCCTCTCTACTTGAGAATTGGGGCCTAGTCACTGAGAGGGAGAGAGCTTTAATTTTCTTCACAACTCTTTAAGGGTCGAGTTGCTTCAGGAGCTTCTGGCTTCCAGTTTCCAGAAGGAAGATGGAAGAAGCCAGCCTCCACTTCAGGTTACTGAATTAAAGGACTCTGGGAAGACATGAAAGGAGCTGGAGGTCTCTGCGGTGTTCCTATTTCAATTACATACACTAAAGACTTCAGAGAGTGTCCTCTTGGTTAAGCTGAATTTTTTGACTCCCAACCAGAGTTCAGTCTGTTTTGTCTGATACATATTCTTCTAGACATACCTTCTCTGATTTCTATTTTGCTACCAATTTTGATAAATAAACTTCTTTGTTATCCATTACGTGTGTTCATTATGGAACTGATATTTGATAGGAAAGGGGTCGTTTTGCATATAGGACTTGAGGCTGCTTCCTGTTGCAATAAAAAATCTGTGATAAAGAGAAACCAAGATACAAATCTGGGCATGACCAAATTATTCGCGAGGTTAGCAACTGCCAAAAAAAACGACCTCCCATGTTGCTCAGTAGCCAGAGATGCCTTTGACTGCCAAAGCAACTTTTTTTTATACGGTTGAAAAGATTGCAGGCTATGTGAGTATCAAAAATAGTTTCATGACATAAATTAAACTAAGACTGTAATTGGTCTATAAAGGAGGTTTGACCTGACTCACAAAGGGGGATTTCCAGAAGCCATAGCAATGGGGAAAACACAGGGCTAAATAACATCCTATGGAAAATCCTATGTTAGGCAACACCTACACCAGAATGGTCTGATTCAAGGCAAAACATCTTATAACCAGGACAACTCATTCTCCCTAAACCCCTCCTCCCTTCTGAGGTGAAACAGATAGAGTCCAGGCCGTAGCCCAGAAGAATAAGAAAGTTAAACTATTGCAAACTCTGCCACTGAAGCCTATACAATCAGGTCCAAATCTTATAACTATGATCAATAAAAAAAAATAATAAGATACATCATTCCTGGGTAATTAATCATTTTTATTAATTATGGCTAGCAACTAATTAATAACATGATGGTTATTAAGCTGTCTCTCATAATCCAAAGATGGATCATGGCAGTCTATTGACACTTATATCCCCTTGGAAGAGTGGGTATTCACAATAGATAGCAATCAACTCTGGTTAAGAATTAATGAGTACAATGAATAATATGATGAGAGGTAGACCTATTCTAATGAGGGGCTGGGCGAGCTGACTTTGATTATATCACTCTTACTCGCAGACCTCCTCCCACTAATCTTTTGTTGTTTGTCCTTCATCCTCAAAGAGGACCATAACATCAGGAAGATGATGCCATGACTTGCAAGAGAATTAGATTTAAGTGAGGAAAGGCTGTGCAAGGTCACAGTCTCATTTTCTCCTCCAGAGCTCCATCTGGGTCCAGTGGTAACATATAGATAGATCAGGAGGACTGAAGATGCGTGCCCTCCAACACCCACTTATCTAGATAAACGATCTACACACACACACACACACACACACACACACACACACACACACAATCTGCTTGCACTTTGGCGGGATCTGCTAAAAGATGGAGGAGAATGTTAACCTAGTAAAGAATGTGGAAATAAGAAAGAAAAAAAAATCCTGGATCTCCCCATCTATAAATAGTGATACACTGATTAGATACAATTTTCCTCTGAGGTTTCAGATGTGAGTATAGTGAAAATGCTGACCTCTTCTGAATTTGTGTTTTGATCTTCCCTGTCCTCATAGTAAAAATCTATGGTCTTTGCTTTTCTAAATTGCCCTTTTCTCATTGTGTTTGCCTTTTTCCTGGCTTTTAAAGTTAATCTCTGTTTCTGGGGCACAGTGGACTCTGTCCCGTGATTCTTGTGCTGAGGGTTTGGGGACTGGTTACTGGCTTTGTGTGCTGGGGCCTCAGGTTCTGGCAGCTGGTAGCTGTTGGTGACGGCTCACCCTGTGTTGAGCTGGAGCTATTGGTGGTAGTGGTGTGGGCCAAGGCCAAGCGAGGTGTTTCTGCTTTTCCCTGGGGTTATATTGAAGCTCAAGGGGTGAGATGTGGGGGAGGGGTGATCTGGCAGCCGGAGGTTTCCTGTTTCCTGGGGCTGCACGAGAACAAGGGTAGTCTCAGCCTCTGATGGACACCTGCCTACAGTACAAGTGGTGATTTTCTGACCTGGTGTCTGCTGGTTCTGCTGGCTGTGAAAAGGCACCCGATGGGGTCTTGGTGTTGGTCTTTGCCTGATAAACCACCCTGGGGCTCAGGATCTCCATTGGTTTGCTGAGGTGAGGCTTGTCACTGGCTTTCCTGGATGCCTCCCCTCCTGTACTGGTTCCCCTCAGCCACAGGAAGAGGGATCTTTCCTATTGATTGCCCTAGCCTTATGAGCTAAAAAACTGCTGAAACCCATCCTTCAGAGGGCTCCACTCTTTCAGGATTTTTCCTGGGTCAGTATTTTCTGGGTTTTTCTAAGACAGTAAAGGAGAGCGAGAGTGACTTACTGCTTACTCTGCCATATTGGCTCCCAAAAGTCTAGATATAATTTTAATCAATACTTCAATCAATAATTAATATATAATACAAAATAAAGTGGGGTATCAATTTTCAAACTCACATTCCCCTCATTAATTAGAAACATCAATCAGAAGTTAGTTTGAACCCAGGAATATGCCCTAGACTAAAAATATTTAAGGTAGCAGATATATAATTATAGTTCAGTAGTCCATTTCTTTAAAGGGAACAGAGTGACTTCTTGCCCCAACTTCCTGTTTCCCCTCCTGGTACAAATTAAAATCTCTCTTAGAGAAGGACAGAGAAAGAAGAGGCTAGAATTGTCTATTCTGCCTTCTTTTAAGTCACACAGTTACATCTCATACACTGCAGATGGAAGGACAGTCTGGTCACTCATACCTGTGGTCTTACATTACAGTAAAAAGAAATAAAAACTTACAACCTGTCTACAAGGAAGGAGGCAAAGAAGACAATACAAAATATAACAAAAGAGGTGAAATTAAAAAAAAAACTGAGAAACAAGCAAAAACAACAACACAGCAGTGTAGGAACATACAGTGTAAGGCAAATAGATTAATATGTGTCAATAACCCCTGAAAATATCACCATATTAGATCTCAGTTCAGTAATTGATATTCAATGATGATGATGTGTCAGCATGAAAAGAATAAATTGTGATCCATGTTATCTATTAAAAGGCAGAAAAGTGTGTAAGGAAATTCATTTTACATTCCATCAAAAATGACAAAGATTTAAAAAAAATAGTTTTGTCACTTATCAAGAAGTATATTTCCATTATCTATAAAATCTCCATTTATGGGATATCTCATCCCAAGATAAATGAGGTGTTTCTGCAATATTATATAGCATATTGATCCATGGAGACATAGTCAACTCCACATAAAGCTTGATCTGAGAGAGAGATTAAAATTAAGATGTATAAGAAAAAAAAAGAAATGTCGTGGTTTAAGGTTTTCTTGAGAGAAATTCGATGATATTTCTTTTCTCTTTTAGAATAGTTTCCATTTCACATTGTTGTAAGTTCTAATGTGGATGCCATAGAAAGAATAGTAGTGTGTAAGTCTTGGGGACCAATAATATCAAATTCCTACACTAGTTAAATCAGTCCTTTATAAAGAATTATATGCCTTTGAATAAGATATTATTATTTACTTAGACAAGCAGAGAAAAGAGAGATTTCAGCAAAGTATATCACTAAATTTTGGCCTAACCACAATAATTGTGAAGTTGTTCACTTAGAAGTAACTTTTTCTGTGCCTCACAAATTTTTTCTGTACTTTTTTCATAATTGACTATTTCTCTTAGAACTGTACCCACATGCCAGATTTGAAATGGTTGTGTTCAGTTATTTGACTTATTAGTAAAAAAAAAAAAATAGTAAATTAGTAAATGTGGAGAAAAAAATACTGCAAGTTCGTCCCCCCCAGCCCTTTCCTTCATAATTCAAAGGTAACCAAAAAGATTATTGTTTTCTTGTACCCTTCTAACAATTTTGGCTTATCACTGACAAAGTGTGGAAAGTTGAATTCTCAGGCAGAACATTTTGCCAACTTGAAAGTGACTGAAAATATAGGATTATAGCGGCTGTCTCAATTTGTGTTTACATATTGTGTTAGCTATTCTAAAAGCTTCACTTGACATGTGCAGTTTTATGTCTGGGCTCCACTGACCTTCAGAAACCAAATACCTTTCAGAAACACATTAAATAGTCAATTTTATATATTCAAATGAAAATGTAATGACAATAGAAGCAAAATACAAATATAGCCTAAGGAGGAAAGAGCTCTGTACTACCTATAGAATGTATGTTTAACTCATAGAATAACCTATTCTTAATATAGATATATGCATATGCAAAATTACATACATATATATGCACAAATTTATAGGTAAAATAAATTTAGATGCATATAGATATAGCTGAAGATGAACATGTAGGTGTAGATATAGCTAAAGATATAATAAAGACATAGATACAGATATGAAAACAGAAATAAAAGTATAGGTATGGGTATAAATATAGACAATTAAAGAAGGAATTAAAGAAAGACAAATATAGAAAGAGATGTGGATATAGGTGGAGGTAGAGACAAATGTGTGGAGCAATAGAGAAAGATGTAGAAATATAGGTGAATGAGGGTTAGAGATGCAGATACCTATAGAAACAGAAACAGAAGAATTTTTGCTGAGCAGAGTATGAATTTTTCTTTCAGGATTTTTATCTCCCTTTTGAATCATTTGAGAACATGCTGTAGTGATTCCATGTTCTCTTGTGAATACACAATGTCTTCTACCTCATCAGAAGCTGATTCATTTTCCTTTGTTATGGAATATTCTTATTCCAAGATATTTGAACTTATTTAGATGACCTGTGGGCAATATTTCCTTCTACAATTAATATTTTTTCCTGTTGGTTTATGTGCTTGTACACAAGATTTTTAACTGAGTTTTCTTCAACCCTAGGTCTTTGTTAATTTTCTTCTTTCCTTTTTCTCTATTTCTTTTTAACTCTTTCCCTTTAACGGTGGAAACTTCAAGTCTGGCAGCTTAGTGGCACAGTGGATTGAGTGCTTGGCCTAGAGTGAGGAAGACTCTTTTTTATGAGTTCAAACCTAGCCTAAGATACTTCCTAGCTGTGTGACCCAGGGCAAGTCACATAACCCTGTTGCTACAGTTCCTCATCTGTAAAATGAGCAGGAAAAGGCAATGGCAAACCACTCCAGTATCTTTGCCAAGAAAACCCCAAATGCAAAAAGTAGGATGTGACTGAAGAAAGATTGAAAAACAATGAACCTCAAGGTCTAGAGAAAGCAGACACTCTTCTCACATACTTGGGATTTTACTTTTCACTGGTGTCAGTCCCTATCTCAAGTTAATTTTGGGGATTGCAAAGGACAACTGACTCCATCTGAATAGAAGCTGGAAAGCTTACAACAGGCTTTCCTTCCAGCCTGTTACAGCCTCTCTCCCCATTCGATAACCCCCAAAACTGGTACCCTGCCTCACTTTTCTTTGATCCTTACTTCTCTGGACAAGAATTATTTCATCATCCTACTGTCAAAAGCAGGATAAATATTTTCTTTCTTATTCCTCTATACAATTTGTATGGGGAAGACTGGGAGTTGAGTTCTGCTATTTGTTGCCTCAGGATAGTAGGGTGATGGCAGAGGAAAGACTGTGTGCTGGCAGAAATTATAGCAGCACCAATTAATTGCTGAGTGGATTCCAGAGCATAAGCCCATGGCCCCAATTATATTACCATGCCAGAGAGTGGGAAGAAATAGAGGCAGGGCTCATGAAAAGTTAGCATGTTTAGTCTCCTCTGCTCCTAATGTATCATGTGGTAACTTCATTTTATTTATGTGTGTCTTGATCTGTGGAAATAGCTTCAATAATTTTAGATCTTGAGCAAAACTTTTGTTTTCTGGAGTTTAGAGATTTCAAGAGGATTTCAGGAAATATCTTGTCTTTAATGTGTTGGTCATGTGACCTGAAAATCACTGCAATTTATAGGTAGAGTCACTGTATAGGTAACTCTATTTCTACTGATTTCTCCCCGCATCACCTCAGAAATGCCTTTGTTCATTTTATGAAATGCTTCTGATTTAATCATTATTGAAATTTTAATATTTACATATATGAATGTACTCTAATTTGTTCAACCATAGATGTTGTAAGTTTAAATTTAATAAAGTCACATGCATAGTCCTATCTTCCCCTCCAAAGAAAATTTACTGAACAAGTACATTATCAGAAAACATAAGTCAAAAATTACCTAAAAATTTAAATGGTGTTCATATGAGAGAGTGGATAGCTTTGTTATGCTTGGTCCTTATATTAACTTTATTTTTGAGTCTCCCAGATATTTTTGATTTTAACAGCAGACACTTGAAAAGCAACAGCTTTAAGAAATGAATATGTAATAATGAAATTTCAATTCATGTAACAGGTCAGTGGGATCGATATAGTCATAGAATTAATGCTAAAGGGAACGTTAGTCCAATCCCTTTATTTGATAGATAAGGAAACTGAGCTACAGAAGCTGTTATTTTTATGGGCTTACAAAGCTAGTAAGTATATGAAGTAGCATTAAACCCAAGTTTTCATGTCTTCAAGCCAAGAACACTTCCTTGCTGCCCTCCCATCTTCAAAAAAAAAAAAAAAAACCAAAAAACACATCACAGTCCACTCTGTCTACTCCTAAGGCCTCAACATGAGGCAAACCCTCATCTAACACTATAGCCCACTTCATAAACAGATCCTTCAGATGCTAAAATGAAAGCAGGGAGGGGGGAATAAAAAAAGGAGAAGAGGAAGAAGAAGAAAAGAAAGAGAAAATAATTATTTAGTATTACGTCATTAAGGCAGAATTCATGACTTCAAAGATAACCATGAATACTCCTGAATGGTCCAGAATCACAGGATATAAGGAATTTTCTAAGTAGAAGGCAGAGGAGTTAAAGCATTTATTGAAACTCAAAAGTAGCAGACCCACAGACCAGTGTCCCCAGCTCAACATCCTGGCAAGAACCTTCCAAAACCAGTATGCCCATCTCACAATAGTGTCCAGGAGGCAACAGAAAAACTTTATGGCAGCAAGCCAAGCCATACTGGTGCTTTCCCCACAATGCTAAGGCCCTCCAGCAAAAAGACTACCCACTGGCCTCAAGCCCCTGCTCAGCACTATCCAGTCTCCATGAGGGTCAGTCCTGCTTTTTTGTAGTGCCTGCCGCTGTCCCCACCTGCTTTCACTGCAATCTCCAAACTCTTAACTGCTCTTACCAAATGCCTCACCAACTGCCTCTTAGTTCTGCTCCAACCATCCAGCAAGCTCCTTCCACCACAGGCTTCATGTCATCACGTGGACCACTCAGGTGCCTACCATTGGCTCCAGTCCTAGCCACTCCTCCCAGGACCCTGAGAGCCCTGCCCTCAAGCCCACTCAAATGGGCGGGAAAGATCTTCCCATTCACTGATTACCTTTACAAGTATTCACTATATTATTTTAATAAGTTTCATCCTTCAACCTAGATATATGTAATATAGTCTTAAATGTATTATAAGGATATTACAGATTATCCACAGTTCTCTAGAAGTTACTTTGAGAATTGTTGTTATTGTTTTTACTTATATTACTAAAATTATTTGTCGGATGGAACCTTTCCTCTTCATAGAAGTTGAGATAAATCTCTTTAGGGGGTTTCCCTTAGAGGAAGTTAATCTAATTCCACAATTTTATAGTGAAGTTATCTTTTTTGTGATTTGAAAATCGTCCATCATGGCCTTTTCTCCTAGATTTTGGCCTGGACATGAACTTTGATTGAAAATATTAGAACATAAACCATGGAGCTTATTCCATTGGAAGGATACTAATGTCATTAAATTCAGCAGACTTTTTTTGAGAATTTAATGTTTTTCAAGTGCTGTGTTTACTACCTAGCTCCCTTTCACCCATCCCAAAAAAGAAAAAAAAATCCAAAGGAAATGATTGAATAATGACAGTCATCTTTATAATTAAGCTTCATTGTTCTGAAAAAGAAACCACTTTCTCTGTTTCTACTGTTTCTATCTCTGTCTCTCTCTTTGTTTCTGTATCTGTCTCTCTGTCTGCCTCTGTCTCTCAATTTTTGTCTCTATCTCTCTCTCTCTGTGAGTGTGTGTGTGTGTGTGTGTGTCTGTCTCTCCTTCCCTCTCACCTCATCCTCACTCACTTTTTCTAAGATTGCATGCTTGTAGCATATACATAGCTCAATAATTTCACCTGATTTCATTCTCTATCATCTCATATTCATTTTTATATTCCTCCTTGTAAGCTTTTTAATTATCATTTTATGTAATCACAAAATGTCATTGAACAAATATATCATAATATCCTAGCCATTTGTAGCAATAATTGAACTAGCAGCTACTGTGCCTGTGTAAAACCAACAATAGCCATCTCAAAGAAGGCCACTAACACAGGTTCATTTGATCTGCTTTGCTAAGGGAAGTAACTTTAAGGGGTTATTAATCCAACATACAAATATCATTCTCTTCATTCAGGAGGAAAAGCCAGGACCCTGAACTTCAGAGAGAATACAAACAAATTTCAAACATACATTACAACCAGACCAAGTACAAACAAACATCTGGGGTAGCAAAGCCCGGGGGCAGTTACTACAGCTTGCCCAGAGTCATGCACCACTCTTCCAATTAGTGAGAGCCCCAAGGAAAAATGCCAACCTCTTAAGTTTATATATGTCAAAGACTCCTGATTTAATTGGAGAAATAAAGGCCAGACTCTTCAAGGGCACTTGATTAAATAAGTGCTAAAAGATTAAACATTAAAAGAAAGTCCTACCTTAATTACTGACACACCATTCTCTATTTTTTTAAAAGTAAGAGTTATTCCCCTTGGGATGTGTCTTTCACTTGATAGAAAGAACATGGGACCTAGAGTCAGAAAATGAGTTCAAATAACTTTCTATGTGACTTTGAACAAGTCACTTAAGATCAGTTAAATTCTCAAGTTCTTTATCTGCAAAATGAAAGAGTTGGACTAGATGGTCCTTGAGCTTTCTTCCAGGTCAAGGTCTAAGTTCTAGGAACATAAGCACTAGGTCTGATGAAATTCTTGTAGGCCAAGGAACTCTTCTGTATTCATGCTCAATTACCTGTCACACATCTGCCACAATATAAATCTTTCATACAAACCTTTTAAAAACATGGGATTACTCATCTTTGTAATTTCATTGTGTCGTTCGGGAGAATGAATCCCAAAATCTAAAATAGTTTTAGAGAGAGGCTTATTAGGTCATCTAGTGGAAGAGAGTGAGCCAGAAAAGAAGCGTGGCAACCTCTTGTCCAAGCTCTGGAAGGCTTACAACATATAGCAGTTAGATAAGGGTGCCCACATGCAAACCACATGTAAACAAACATTTAAGCAAAGTTACTGAGAGGGCACCTTGAAAACAAGGTAGCTCGAGATCTATGAGTAGCTGTAAATGTTCAATATAATTTCAGTGATGCCAAAACACAAGCTTGGGTGGATCTATTGCAAGTCCTGGGTGTGATAACCAAAACTAAGAGTACTTTGTGTGGAACCAGGACCTTGGAGCACCCAAAATACTTGTAGCCATCTCCAGCACTCCAGAGAGTTCCTGGGGTCAGGTGACATGCTGGATTCAGACAACCTTTAATCGAAATAGGGCAGGATTTAAACATTTTTCTCAAATAATATAGTAAATCATTTCTTTCCCTAAAAGTGGAATCTACCAGTGAAATAATCTCTGTTGCTTAAGGATTCTAAAGTTATCATTCCAGAGTCATACGCTTCTTCAGGGGTTTGTGGAAATAAGGACTTTGGAGCTAGAAATAATCATAGAAGCGACACTATAATATTTAGGAGACCCCTAGACTCATAAAATATGGTGTATGTGTATGTGTGTGTGTGTGTGTATGTCTGTGTGTGTGTGTCTGTGTGTGTGTGTCTTTGTGTCTGTGAGTCTGTGTGTATGTATGTATGTGTGTGGATGTGCATGCATGTTTATTTCTGTGTGTGCTTATGCAAGTGTGTGAAACGTGTGTATAAGTTTCTACATTGATGGGTGCAGAGAATGTACATTACTTGATGGTGCATAGAGAATAAGCAATGAATTTGCTGCCACATACATTTCGGAACTCCTTTATATTTGTGTGTGTGTGTGTGCGTTTTTTTCTCATAATTTTCCACCAACTGGTATTATCTTCCCTATTAATATTGCAGTTTCACATAATATTTAATTTTGCATGTCTTTGATCAATTAATGTGGATTCATTATGTATCATGATTAATATTTTGGAGTAGTGAACAGGGAGTATCCAAGAAGCTAAGAAATCCTGTGTTTAAGTCCTCCCTTTGACAAATTCTGGCAAGAAATACTGCAAGACTATTAGTTCCTGAGTTCATGTCATTTTCCTTTGGTAGAGGAAGTATTCTTATAAGGAATTTCCTATAACAATGAAATAAAAAAGTAAAATAAAATAAAAATGGTCACTTGTTTGGCACAGCATTCTATCAGAATATAAGCTCCATGAAAGCAGGGACCAAGTGTTATTCAAAGTTCTTTCTTCTCCAATTCCCAGCATAGGCCCATGTAAACAATAAGCATTCAATAAATAGTTGTTAGATTGAATATAACTAAATCAGAACTTGCTTAAACTTCTACAGAGACAGTGAAACCTGTCTATACAGGTCTAACCAGCTGTATTTGACAGTGTCTGCCAGAACAGCTGATTTTTCTTTCAGTAGAAAGGCCCTTCTTTCAAACAAAAAGTATTCTATTTTATAGTTTCATTTAAAGAGATAACTTCAGGGCCCATGAGTCATGTAAACCACCTGCCATTGTGTTATGCAAGAGTTTGCCAAGTATAGACTAAAATGAGTTACTTATATAGGAAATAATATCACAGCTGAGAAAAAGTGGCTGCTTAGGTAGGTGCCTTTCAAATACAGGTGGCACCTTTAGTTTCACTGTGGTTTAGTTTAGGAATTGAGCCATTAATTTGAATGAAAGATAATTGGGCTAGTATCCAATACTGAAGTTAACTTAAAAAGGACAGCCCCTTACATCAAACTTCCTACACGCATCCAAAAAAAAAAAAGTTAAACTGAGGTTAGTCAGTACTGGGACTGATTCTGTGGTTCTGGCTCTTCAAAATCCATTCTGTTTGTTTTTCATTGCCAAGTTGGAATGAATGCTAGATCATTCTTTTGTTATTGCTGGGCAGGATTTAAAAAAGAGTTTGCTTCCATTTGAGATGGGTTTTGAGGTTAATGTAAACAAATTAGCATTTAAATGGAGATGTTTTTAAAGCCTGTCTCAGAGAAAATAATGAAAGCTATTAACTAGACATGAGTAAAGTTTTATTTTCTCAACTAGGGCTATGGTCTAAAGTAAGCTAGAGAAAGCTGATTCCACAGTTTTAAGGGAAGATCTGATGTCAGGAAAATATTCTTTAACTTATGATTATGACTGAAACCAATGCAGAAATTATTTTTTTTTTGACCTGAAGAAGAAAATGCATTATCTTTCTCATCCATGAGCATTCTCTTCCCTGCAATCTCCATGACAGAACTGGAGCCATGAGCTCCATCTCCTAACTGCAGGAGATTTGGACTCCACCCCCTGAACTACCCCAGAGTATGATTGTTGGGCTATAACTTTATCTAGCCAAGATCCAGTCCTCTTTCTTCCTTTCAGGATATCTCCATGACATGGACAGGCCAGGATCATGTACCACTTTTCCCATTTTCAGCTCTGCTTTAATACATTGGTTCTCTCTTTCGAATACAAGCTCCTTGAGGACTGGGACTGTCTTTATTTCTTGTATTATGCCATGGATTTTAATACATTGCCTGTCATATAAAAATCACTTGCCATATACCATATCTCTCTATCCATCTGCTTGTCTATTTCTAAGTGAATCATTGATTATACTTTTCTTGGTAGAAATTAGTCTCTTAAGCTATGTGACTCTTGACAAATCATTTAACCTCATTAAGACTTCATTCATTCCTATAAAATGAGAATAATATGTGCGTTAACCAGTAAGAATTTTTTCAAGGAAGTATTCTGTATATTTTAAAATACTATTGATGAGGTAGAAAGGAGTGCTCTACTCAAGGCAGATGGAGCAAGCAGAATGCAGGATGTGAGATATGAGATAAGATGCAAGATGTAACCAGCCAGAAAAGTGATCAAAGAAGACTATGCATTGAAGCCTCCTACCCCCACCATGCACTTTCCTTTGTGCTTTCACAAAACACCCCAATTACCTGAGATTCCAGGAGAACTCTTACTCTCCCCTTTCCTGTTCCCTTTGCTTATCTGTGTGGACTCCAGAGTAGAATCCTTCTTTCCCCTTTCCTGTTCATCTTACTTATCTGTACTCCTCTGAACCACCAGATGTCCCAGGCATTCCAGAGCCCTGCTTGCCCCTCCTCCCCTTCTCCTGTTAAACTGTATTTAAGACCAGGCAGCTAACATGGCCAATTGCTCTTTCTCCTATGGGAAGAAGGCCTGCTCTACATCCCATATGGAATGGAGTCCATTGGGTGTCCACCTCCTATGGGAGCAGGTCCGCTTGGACATGTTAGCCCAATAATTGCCTTTCTTTAACTTGGAGACTGCCTGAGTGAATTCTTTAGGATACTAGAACCCACCTGTCTATTCTTCATCATTTTTGGTGGTACCCCAACATTCTTGGGATGTATCCTGAACTCATCACTATGCTTATGATGAATACTACTGTGCTGTAAGAAATTATAAATTTGGAGGGGGCGGAGCCAAGATGGCAGCTGGGAAGCAGTGACTGGCATGAGCTCCCCACCAAGTCCCTCCAAAACCCTATAAAAAATGGCTCTGAACCAATTCTAGAGCTGCAGAACCCACAAAGTGGCAGAGGGAAGCAGGGCTCCAGCCCAGGACAGCCTGGATGGTCTCAGGGTAAGGTCTGTCCCACACAGAGCTCCCAGCCCCCAGCTGAGGGGAGCGGAGCTGAGCCCAGCGCGCACGGCACAAACAGACCAGACGCGGACCTACCAGACCAGGAGACGAGCAGAGAGTGCCCTGTCATCCTGAATTACTGAGCTGTGGCATCCACCAGACCTCTCAACCCACAAAGAGCAAAGATATCAGAGAAGGTAAGTGGGAAAAGCTGCGGGACTGAGTTTGCGGTTCGGCTACCACTCCTGGGGCAGCGGAG
>CM053623.1:270246937-270281652 GCA_028646595.1 Phalanger gymnotis
CTCTTCTCTTATTCCTCTCTCATCCCTTATTCATCTTCAGCTCATCCTATGCCCCCCCCCGTGTGTGTGTGTGTATATATATATATATGTATATATATATATACATATATATATATATACACACACACACACATATAAATTGAAGTCAACTGATGGTTGTCAAATAAAGGTTTGACTTTAATAAAGCTGTGCTCAAGCAAAATCACATTGGCAGCTGTGTAGAAGATGGACAAAAGTAGGAAGAAGTTTGAAGCAAGGAAATCAGAAACAAAGCTTTTTATTAGTCCAGGCCAAAGGGTTTAAGCTTGACAAACTGCACTGGTAAAGAGAGATTCCTTAGTACATTTCCTCAGTTACATGCTGAAATCACAAATATGAATTAAGTAAGACAAAAGAAGGCAAAAGCAAAAGAGGGGGCAGGAATTTCTGACTTGAGTCATACCACTACTCTTTACTTTTAAATAAAGTTCTTCTTTCTTAAGCCTAGTTAACTTATGAGCTCATAAAGATATTCGATAACAATCTACTGGGGGAATGTTGGATCCTAAGGTCTCAAAATCACCTGAGTAGGGTGATCCAAAGAAATGCTGGATTTCCAGAATGTATCTGGTACCCATACAGGAGTGATGTTTTGACACATTAGCAATCAATTCTGGGATTCATTTAGTCTTGCAAAGAGAAATCATGTATTTGTGTTCTGTCATCAACATTAACTTAATTTCTTTGACAATATTAGTTAAGAGCTTTTCAGCACAACACTGACAGAAAAGAGTTAAATAATCTTCTGAATACATGTCAGAATGAATATAAAACATGTTCCTAGAATCAGCCTTTTTGAATGAGGTAGAGGTAAGAGGGCTAGCAAATGTTAAAAGCAACAACATAAGGTAGGTTCTTAGAGAAAAATAATTACATACAATCACTACATATAAGACTATGGAGTTATTCAGATGAAATCACTTTTTTCCCCAAAAGTAAAATAAATAAGCTTTTGCCAGTCAAAAATATAAGGCGCGATACAAAGTTAAAAGATCCCCTAAAGAAGAAGGAACTTTTTGAAGGAAACTGAAACATGAGAATTTTTAGACATAGAAGATTAAAAATAAAACACCTTAAATATATGAACTTCTAATAAAACATGGTGCCAGATTTTTTTTTAATTTGGAGTTATATTTGATACCACAGTGTCATGTATCACAAAGTAGCTTTTAATCTCATGCTTTATAGTGGTCTCTTGGCAACTAGTGAAAAAATAGAAAAAACGGTGTCCCAGATTCTAATTTTTTTCTGCATTATGTTCAAAATTGCTTTTATTTTGCTGCTGAATTTTCTGCTTCATTTTACACCAAAATATATCTATTAAACAGTAGAAATTTTTAGTGCAAATTAAGGAAGAGAAGATGTAAAGGAAATTTCCCTCCAATATAGCTGCTTCTGAGATTCCTCTAGTTTGTTTATTTCTCCTATGAAGTTATTTTTTTCCAGGTCTTCTTGTCATATACCAAGATGCGTCATACCCCATGATCATCCCATCCAGGCCAAATATGAAGCTCAGACCACCAAGAGCCAAGGAAAGTCAGAATTATTTCGGGAAAGCAATGTTTTGCCACTTCTCCTCTCTCTCTGTTAGTGTGTGACAGTGGTGAAATAGATGACAGAAATCTTCCCTTTTTATCATTTCTCATACATTTTGAGAGGGTAGAACATGGAGCTGAATCAAATAAAATTACATTCAATAGGGATAAATGTGAAGTCTCATACTTGGGAATAACATATCACATTTATAAGTATAAGATGGGGAGGCTTGGTTAAAGAGCAAATTGTTCTGAAAAGAATCCAGGGATTTTAGTGGACTACAAACTTGTAGAAAAGTAGGTCATGGGTGACGAGTAGGTTGTGAATCTGAGTAGTTAAGATGTTTGAAGGAGAATCAATGTGTATTTTTGAAGTCTCTTAATGTAAGGGTTTTAAATAAGACATTACTAAGGGCAGAAATTTGGAAGTAGAGAAAAAATTTGAGACAGGTACTAAACTCAACTGAAGAAAGAAGGGAATGGATGGAGGTTTATAAACTACATTTACCATGCTTTATGTTCCATAGTACAGATGAATTACATCATCCTCATGGGAGAAAAAGTTATGGAATGATTGTGGTAGTGAAAGAACCTGGATGTGGAATTGTAGAACAAAGAAGAACATTCTAATTCTACCACCTCGACTGATGAGCTGAGGGGAATGAAAGAAGATGCAACTAGTAGTGGAAAGAACGAGCAAGGACGTTGTGTCATTAGGGAAAAACCACGTCTCAGTGATTGCTAGAAGATGGAAGGAGTGGGAGAGAACATGATTTAAGATGAAGAGAAGTTTATTCCCTATGGAACAGACATTGCAGAGGATACAGTGGAAGCATAGATGGCAGTTGGTTGAGATTTTAGGGTGCAGGTTTTGAGGGGAGGGACAAGAAGGATTCAGGTGGTAGAGATCAGGTAATGGGGTTTGGACGATGATCTACAGAGGTTCAGAATCATTGGGTGGGTAAAGAATGACCAGGTATGAAAATGTTCATCATTGAGTGAAAGGTGTCACTCCTCTTTCCAGAGGATGCTGGAGACCATGCAGAAGATGAGTGTATTATGAGATAGGAGGCACAGGGTCAGATACTCAGAAGATCAAAATTGAATCTGCACCATAGGAAATTGAAATCCCAAGGTAAAAGGGAAAACTGTGCCTCTTTCTATCAAAGTCTGTGCACATCACAGTTAAGAGATCACATCACATTGGCAATAGGAGCTGGAAATTGCTTTTTGCTAGAACAGAGGGAAGCTCCCCTTCCCCCTAGCAATCTAGTGATCTTATCCCTGGATATATGGACAGCAGGAGATGGAAATCTTAAAGTCAGAGGAAGTTCTTGCTTTTAGATAGTGCATTGGCCTAAAGAAAGGAAGGCTTTAGATCAAATATGGCCTCAGACTCTTACTAGCTGTGTGACCCAGACAGGTCATTTAAACTCTGATTGTAACAATTTCCTCAAATGGAAGATGGAGATAATAATAGAACCTATGTTCCAGAGTTGTTTTGAGGACCAGTAGAGTGTCTGACACACAATAGTTATTTCTTTCCTTCCCTTCCCTTCCCTTCCCTTCCTTCTTACATTCCATTCCTTTCCTTCTTCCCTTTCTTGTTCTCTTTTCTCCCTTCTCCCAATAGCCTGAAGGCGAAGATGTATTCTAACGGGGAATATTGCTTTTAAACATCTATATATTCCTTTTTCATAGCTTCACCAAAAATATCCTTAATTCGTGTGCAATTTATTCTCATAAAATTTTATGTAGCCATGGACATAGAATATGGGGTAATCATTATTGACATTACTGTGCTTTCCTTTTTTGGGTAGTAGTAATATTGGTGATTTTTTTCCCTTTGGCTTTGGTGTTTTTCTCATTTTTTTTCAAAGAAAATTTGTCAAAATTTTTCTAAGAATTAATTTCTATACACCCTCAAAAACTGTGCCACCTCATACAAGGACCACCTGTGTAAATATATATGTATTCCATTCAATCTGCTTTTAATAGAATTTTCCCCTTTTGTGCCTTTCACATTTCTCTATAGGCACATCTGGGACAGTGACGTCTGGCTCTAAATGTAGGACTCCATCATCCTTGATGATGAAAAATGCTTACCACAATGCATGTTCAAGTGTTTCCAACATTGCTTATATTAACCTTCTAGTTTCATGTCTTTATGAGGCCCTTGCTTTGGTTTTCTATCTTACCAAGCCTTCTTTAAAATGGTTTATTTATCCACTGCTTCTTGCTACTTTATAAAGCAACAACACTGTTCATGTTCGTATAATTCTACCTTCTTCCTATGATTTTATAAACTAATTTGTATTCTAAAATGGTTGTAACTTTAGTTATAGTACAGCTATGCTTGGCAAGTAAGTCAAGTATTCACAAGGTGGACTTAAATCAATTAAACTTCTGTATGAATTTGTTAAAATAATGATACCTTTTCCTCCATTCTGCTTTCATTTTTACATGTCAATTCTTTGTCAGTAGATTTGGAACTATTTTAATGGTACAATACTGTATTTTTGTCATTTGTGTTATTTCTTCTAAATTTATGTTAATTTGGATCTTTGCTCTAAGAAGTTTGTGGTCTTACTGTAAACAAAAAGTTGATTCTGAAAAGACCCTACATCAAGTCTTTCATTATGAGTTAAAATGTGATCAGTTTCGGTAACATTGTTCAATGTTCCAAATGTCTAATATATTCTGATACTTCCTTCAAAGATAATGTTCATGATGTATAAATATTATGCTTCTATCAATTTCACAAACTTTTGCCCACCTTCTTCCTTAATTCTGGATTCCATTTTCCAATATATTTTTTTTCTTCCTCTATGCTCCTTGTACATTAACTCACCAAGTATTAAAATATTTGTTGAATTCATTTGGAACATCTTATCAAGTCCTTTATTTTAGGATTTCCCTTCATTCTCATGTTCTGGAATATATGCTGGTATATAAGCTATGATTATTTTCATGATGACATTTTTACAAATACTCATGATGGGTATAATAATATAAAATAAGCAAATGTTCCATGAAATGATGATTCATGTTATTTTTGAACATAGTCTAAAATTATTTGTCAGACCAAAAGCTAAATTAGTGTTTATAGTGGGCTTATAAACTGTGATTAATAACACCATATTTTCTTTTTTGTGCTACTTTTTCCTCATCATTACAGAAGTGGAAGGACATTATGTATTCATGGTCACTTTGAATTTTTCTTTATTTCAGTGTTTTTCAGGGCAATACTATATATAACCAAATGGCCAAACTCCTGCTAAAGAAACCTTCATACTTAGCTAGGCTGGTCCTCAGAAACTAGTAGTAGTCTGTTGGCAGGATAAAGCTTAAAATTTGCTCAGCCAGATGTGATAACTATTTAAATCTGAAGATCTTTCCCGCCAATTAATTGGCCATGTTACCTGCTTAACTCATAGGAAGTCTAAGTCACATGTGACAGGAGGAGCTTGCTAAGAGGAAAAAGAAAGTGTGCCACAGGAAATGATGAGAGAGCAAGTTAGAACTGAGGGAGAGAGCAGATGTGCTATCTCTGCTGTGAGTGTTTGTTGGTGGCAAGGCCGTAGTAGGGGTCAAGAAGGTTATGGGATGGCTTGGCTTCCTGCTGTGATGTCATGTTTTAGATTCTTTGCTGTTATGATAAAGTGGAGTTCCTGCTTCTGGAATCTGTTTGCTGCTTGGATGGGTTGGACTTGTTTTTGGGACCTGGTGCTCTGGTGTTTGAATTAATGGTTTATTTCTTCTACTTTTTGTGAAGAAAGTCTCTTATATTTTGTGATACAGAACTACATAGGTATATTGACAATTATTGTCTAATGTTGTGATTATTGCCTTGCTAATACACTGGGATAAACTCTTGAGACAGACAGAGACAGACAGAGAGAGAGAGAGAGACAAAGAGAAACAGAAAGAATATTTATTAATCACTTATTATATGTAATCCAAATAAAATCCAAGTAAGAGACTCCTTTTCCTCAAGGAGCTTACATTCTAAAAGGGAAATATGACAAATAAAAGAGAACTACAAAGGGATAGGGGCACTATATCTATGGGGGGTAATGCAAGCACAGTCCAAAGTGTAGAAGCCAAGTTTCCTACATAGAGAAAGTGAGAATGATAACTGGTGTAGAAATAGCATGGGGTAGAGATGTCTGGGAAAAGTAGGAATTTATGGATGACGTAGATAAATAGAGTCTATAAAAGATAAAATTAACCTTGCTTATCAACTTGCTTTGGTGCATAGAAAGGCACATGCACTGAACTGGAAATAGATCATTAAGAATAGAAACAAGAAACTGAATAAGAAAATATAGGCCTTTCATTGGTCAATAGACATTTGTTGAGTACCCAATATATGTGAAACACTCTCTTGGGAACTGTAGGGATCTACAAAGGAAGTATAAAAGTCTGCTTTTTTTTAAGTACATGGAATAAACAGAAAAAAATCTAAATTAATCAGTTTCTAATGGTTTATAGCTATTGACAGCTTCAATAATACCATTGTTGGAAAAGTTATGTGCTTCAAGATTCACATAGCTGAAAAAAAGGGTCCCTCTCACAGACATTAAGGCTGTTACTTCTATCTGCAATGTTAAAACAGGTACCTAACAAGAACAAGCATTAACAATGGCAAGAGTCCAGGGGGTATGTACATGGGCTTATGACAGGATTTCTTTATTTCCTGTCAATGCATAATGCTGGAAATAGTGTTTCTGATCTGAATCAGGTGGCACTTCATAGAAGATAATACTACCAGCAGCTGTACAAAAGGAAATATCACCAGTAGGAAAACTATTGATGTATTTTGAGTACTGGGTGAACCTTACTTTGTTAGTGTGTAGCACTGCCCGGGCCTCAAGACATGATGGAAAAGACCTAGATTCAAAAGGATCACACTAGTTTTCTAGTTCTGTTTCTCCCACTGCCTTATATGTGTGACCTCAGGTTAGGTCATTTAAACTCTAAGATTCAGATTCCTCACTAAAGATATTAATTAATTATAACTGCACATAATTTATTATGAGGAGAATATAAGTGAGTATATATAAAAGTGCTTTGGAAAATATAAGAAAATCTCTATAGAAATTTAAGATAATGAGACCCTTAGCTATTGTATTGACTTTTTTTCTTAATAGTGTTTTTTTTTTTCCAGTTGCATGTAAAAATAGTTTCCAACATTCACTTTTATAAGATTTTGAGTTCAGGTTTTTTTTTTCTCTTTCCCTAAAAGACAGCATACAATCTGATATAGGCTATATATGTACAATCATTTTAAACTATTTTCACATTAGTCATGTTGTAAAAGAAGAATTAGAACAAAAGGGATAAATCATGAGAAAGAGAGAAAAAAAGAGAAAACGGTGTGCTTCAATTTGCATTCAGACTCCATAGTTCTTTGTCTGAATGTGGATAGCATATTCCATCTTGAGTCTTTTGTAATTGTCTTAGATCATCTTTAACTCTTTCATGAAATGAATGGTTCCCTCATGGCCTAAGAAAATTAAACTATATGTAGTGTGTGGTATGTTAAAGAGATAATTATTGAGTTTATTCTAGTGATCCTACAACTGAGACTCCTGAAAGCTGAAAAAAAAATAACATGGTTAAGAACTTAATTTGTTCTTAGGCATTAAGCAGAATAAAGTGTAATATATTAGATATATAAAAATATTCACTAAATAAAAACAGATGAATCTGGGAAGATCCAAGGGTATTTCAGTACTGTATAAAAGTATTTCTATATCTTCCTTTCTATTTTGAGATAACATCTATTTTATTTTCAGATTGGAATGACATAAGCCAACATGATCCACATCAGAAGAATTGAATCTTGATGTAGGCAGGAATGTTAATCCACATGCTATATATTTATATTTAATGAAGTTGTTTCAAAAAAAAACTTTATGCTACTCCATTCTGTTCTCAGATATTTCTAGTGGCAGCAAGTCACTATTTTTCAAAGAAATTTTTTTCCCATTGTTGAAGAAATATAGTTGCCAGAACATTTTCTCTTATCTTGAATCAGATAGTGACACTCTAGATCATCCTAGTTCTTCTCTCTGAACCAGCAATTAAAATCTCTCTTCCATACTACAGTCCTTCAAATATTTGATGAAATCTATCACGTACTTTACTCCTCTGTTCTCAGTTTCCTTATCTCTTAAATAAGGGCATTTGTTTAAATTATCCCTTTCAACTCCAAATATATGGTTTGGAGTCCCTTTAACTCCTCCTGTCTTCACATTGCATATATCAAATTTCACTCAAATATCCATGATATCATTTATTTATTCAATTAATAAACATTCTATTTTGTGCTATGGTATTGTGGATGTAAGGGGAAAAATATGAAATGATGTCAGTCATCAGGGACCTTACATCTAATTAGAGGGTGGATGGAGGAAGGTATGTAGATAGAAAATTCAACATAAACTAGATACAAAGAAATTTACGGGTAGGGGATACTAGTAACTGGTTTTTCATGATAGTTTTCTTTTGAGAGTTGTCACTTGAGCTTAGCTTTGAAAAAAGAGGATTTCTACAAGGCAAAGGTGAAGAGGGTGTAGGCTATGCTAAGACATGGAGAGAGGAGATGGGACATTATTTATAGGTTCCAACAGTAAGCCAGTTGTCCTAGAATGTAGAGTGCATGAAGGATAGTCATGTATAATATACCTGTGAAAATAATTTATAGCCAGATTATGAAGGGCTTCAAAACCAACACAGGATTTATATTTTATCCGAGAGGCAAGGGAAAGACAATGAAAACTTTAAAACAGAGAACTGACTATAGACATCTATATACAAATTACAAATACAAGAAGTAAAAAAAAAAGGTACAAATACAATTCTAATCCACAGGGGGAAAATTCATTATTAAAAGAATAACCGAACCTAAGTGTTAAAGAAGGCAATATCACTGATGTAGGCAAATCATTGAGGTTGTTTCCTTATCAATGAATAGCAGTATTAATATTTATGTAATACTGGATATATTTCACCACATTCATGATGTTCGCTATTTTGTCAGGCAGAAGGGAAAAATGAGCAAGAACTTTGAGGGGGTAAAATTATATTCACCATTTATAGTTCACAGCCAGAATTAAGACACAAATGAGATTGCATTTTTTTAAAAAGCAGAGTAAATACAAAATTTAAAAGGCATGTTTGGATAGCATTTTATATATAAGTAGTATAAACTTACTCAAGAAAATTCATGAACTGGAAAAAGAAGAACTATGTTATTTTTATTCCCAATTTGCAGAAAAGGAATTAAGTGAGAGAGAATGACTCTGTCCAAGGTACAGTAAGTGTCTTTCTTACTCTAGGTCAAATGTTCTATCCACCATAATTTCTACATGCATGGATGATGACAAAATGATTGAAATCCTGTGATGAAGTGACCATCCCCTCATAAAATACATGATAGGAAAAGAAGATAAATTTGAAACCTGGGCACAACCTGACATGCATGTTAGAAGTCCGGAGAATATTTTTTCAAGACTTCAGAGGTTAGCTAAACTCTCAATGACTATGCACACTTTAATAACTTTATCCACACAGTAACAAATTGCTTGCCAGAAAGGCAGGACCAGTTCACAGATCCCCCTGTATCCTGCAGCCCCTCCAACATTTATCATTTTCCTTTTTTAAAATCAATTTCACCAACCTAATTGTTGGTGGCATTTTCCTTCATTTTTGAAGAGGGCTGATGACATCGCAATGTGATGTCTTGACTTGTGTATGATTTGCATTTAAATGAGGTGGAGTTGCACAAAGTCATCAGCTTTTCTCTTTCTCTTTTGGAGTCATTATAGTCAATGGCAGGACAAATTCAAGATGACTGTCTCGGATGCATTGCATGACTCTGGCATCTTCAATATACTACCAAGCTCAAAGCATTCCGTGGTGCCTGCTCCTGCTGCTCTCATGGACATTGGAAAAATTTATTCCCATCTGCCCATTCCATAAGGAGAAGTCTTCACATGCTCAGTGTAGACATCCTCCTAACTCACTGACAGGTTTGAGGTCTATCAGTTATTCTCAACCTGGTGTAGCCTGGCTGTAGAGAGAGTTTTATCAGGGCGTGGCCACTTTATATGCTACAGCTTCTTGGAGCAATAGGTGAAAATGGGGTGATAGATGGACACTAAAGGGGTATGAGTGGTACTGGAAAGAGCTCAGCAAACCCTCACACAAAAGATGCTAGTCCTCTCTGACCACCCCAAATACCCCACCATTTAATAGGTGTAAGATGAAAGCTCAAAGCTGCTTTAATATTCATTTCTCTAAATATTTAGATTTGAAACATTTTTCTTATTACTATTGATTGCTTGAATTTCTTCTTTAGAAAACTACTTGTATGTATCCTTTGACCATTTATCACTGAGGAATGGATATTGAATTAACTTTGAAAAAGGACTTCTGAATCTTATAATGATTATTTCTTTGCACGCAATATATATTCTTCACTCTCTATATCTACATATACCTTTGCTTTTTACAGTTAAACTGAATAACAAAGCAAAACAAAACAACAAAAACAATATTCATATTGGGTCAGCAAGTCTTACCAATGCTCCTTTAGAACTCTCCTCATTATTGTTTCAGACACACAGTCTTAATCTCTTGCATCCTGAAATGTTGCAATGAGCCTCCTTATATTCTTTACTGTCTTATGAATCTTCCTTTGTGCAATATGTTCTATGCTAAGCAGCAAGGGTGGAATTGCAAGGTGAGGTTCATGCCTTCTACCACTCTAACCTCTCCTCAGTTTCCTTTGCTAAATCTCCTTCCAAATTTTGCTATTAGTGTTCCTAAATGATGTCTTGGGCCCTCTTCTCTTTCTATATTGTCTCTCTTGGTCACCTCATCACCTCCCGTAGGTTTAAGTAACCATCTTTTTGCAGATGAAATCCAGATCCTAATATCCATCTCTAATTTCTCTTCTGATCTTCAATCCCACGTCATGAACTTCTTATGAAAATTTTCTATTTGGATGTCACATAGACATCATACACTCAAAGGTACAAAAAACTATTATCTTTCCCCCAAATATACTCCTATTCCAAAAATCACTTCTTTCTACTCAAGTTATCAATAACCTAATAGTTATGCAGGTTCTAAGCCATTTCATCTTTACCTCACTAATCCAATCTGCTGCCAAATTCTTCTGTTTCTAATTTCTCTTACCTCTGTCTTCTTCTATGCACTCACACAGGCACCACCCTAATTCATATCCTTATTCCTCCTCATGAGCAATAATATAATAGCTCTCCTACCTTGTCTCTTACTCCTCCAACAAATCCTTTAATCAAAGTAATTTTCTTAAAACATAGGCCTGAACATGTCATTCTTCTCAATAAATTTTAGTGACTCAGATGAAACTTCCTTGTCATTTAAAGCCCTTCACAACATGATCCCAATTTGCCTTCTGCGGCCTCATCACATATGTCTTTAAAGGAGGGAGAGGAGTAGCTGTAGGATGGAAGAAAGAACTCCGACTTCATCCTCTACCCACTCCCCCACTGAAGACACTTATGAAGAATAGAAAACACTACCTGTCACATAGGAGAATTGAAGGAAGAAAGTTAGCTCAAATCTCTTTTCTTTTTTCTTTAATTTAATTTACCTTTGTAAAGTTAAAATCCTACTTTTCTCTGTCCTATCCATACCCCACAACTGAACAAAAGAAGTTCATGTAAGAAATACACAGCATCAAGTAAAATAAATTACCACATTGGCTATATCCAAAAAAATAGATGTCTCATTCTGCACTCTGAGTCAATCACCCTATCTCCAAAATATGGATAGTCTCTTTTATCACCAAGATGAAGTCTAGTGTAGTGTAGTGTAGTGTGGTATCAGGTCTCTGAAATTTTGAATGGTCACTGAGTTGATTGGAGTTCTTAAATCTTTCAAAGTTAATTGTTATTGCATTAATTGTTCTACTAATTCTGCTCCTTTTAAGTTGCATCAGTTCACACAAACCTTTACAGATTTCTCTGAGTTCATTCCTTTTTTTCATCATTATGTCATTACATTCATAAAGCATAATTTGTTCAGTAATTCTCCACTTGGTGAATACCCCAAATCTTTTTAACTCAATCAGCACTACCACCTACTTTCTGTAGCCACTAGGTAGAGGAAAGACTAAGGGCCTTCTCAGAGTTTATTGGGTCATATCAAAACATCACTACCAAGATTGTTTCAAAGCTCAATCACACATGTACAGAATTAATTATAAAATCCATCGTCTCTGATGCAACCAAATAGTGAGTCACATATAAGTCCACTAAAAGTCAAAAGGACAACTTTGTGCATGCCCATATTCTTATTGTTACAATTAGCCATAGTTGTTGTCCTCTGTAAATCAGCAAGAGTGTATTTAATTTCCGTTTATTTTATTCAATTCTGTTTTCCAGTTGGACATATTTTTTATCTCTCTCCTTTCTCCTCCTCCTCCCAACTTGGGAAAAAGAAAATGAAAGATATAACAAATATGTAAAGCTGAGAAAAGCTAATTTCTACCTTGGCCAAATTATTATATTTTCTACGTCCTCAATCCTGGGCTCCTAGATAAGACCAAGTACTGTACTAAAAATATCCTCCCTTTCTCCCCTACTATACCACATCAGGTAGGCTTAGACTCCACACACTCCCATGGAAAGTTACACAACTTAAATAAGTAAAAAAAAATTATACAAAGGTTAAAACTTCCTCCAAGGCAAGCAAAAAGAGAAAAAAAAATGTCTCCCAAACTGCTTCACATTCTGATGAGGTGTAATATCAACCTCCCTAGAGATTATAAACACAGTTTTAATATATTACTGAATCCTATTTTAATTTGTTCTGTCAATATGTTCTTTGAATATTATCCATTAGGACATCTTTTTTGTGAAGGAAAAATAAATACCTGTACCTTATTTACATTATATTTTCATTTCTTTTTTCTTTCATCTTTTGGGGAGGGCTAGATATAAGTCAAATTTTAAGTGTTAAGCAATTTTCCCTGTAAATTCAGGGTGGGGAAAATAAGAAACCAAAGAGTTCATACAATACCCAAAGTAATCAGAAAAGTCAGAATTCAAATCAGAGTATTCTTATTCTAAATCCAGTGTCCATTCTAATAAATTATGTTGCTTCCTGGAGATTATAAGTGATTCATATTTATAGTCAGTATGGGGCAGCTAGGTGGATAGAGTGTTGGGCCTAAAGTCAGGAAGGTTAATTATCCTGAGTTCAAATCTTGTCTCAGACATTTACTAGCTGTGTGTCCCGGGGCAAGTTACTTCACCCTCTATGCCTCAGTTTCCTCATTTGTAAAATGACAAGGAGAAAGAAATGGTAAATCACTCCAGTATCTTTTCTAAGCAGCTCAAATGGGACTATGAAGAGTCACACATGACTGAAAGTGACTGAACAACAATTATACACACATACAAACATTTGTATATACACGCATATGTACATATAGTGACTATAAATACTACACACTGACTATTAACACTAAAATATTATAGACCATAAATAGAAAGAAAATTGCCATTCATACACATTTAGGAGACATTTAATCTTTCTGTGGGTGTCTCACATCTGTCTCACATCTATAGTGCAGTCTTAGAATTATGACACAATCAGCAAATTTTCTTCATCATCATAATCATCATTATTATCATCATTGTTATCATCATCATCATCATACCTTGCAGCTTATAAGTCTTTCATTTAACATTTTTATTATGGCACCTATTCTCTTCTGACTAATCTCAATGGAAAGCTCTTAAAGAGAAAAGCAGAGATTTTTTTAGTGGTACTATATATTTTTTAATAGATGGAAATATTTAAGGTGTTTTAATATCTATTTGCTTTTACTGCAAGTTTCTCTTCCAATCGCTTAAGTATGATAAAGATTTTTTGGTAAAGTATACATCGCACAGTTGTACATTAAAATCATTAACATGAAACATCAACTGCTTGTTTGCCTGCTAGCTGAAAATATTGTTTATTTTATTTTGTTTTGTTTTCCCCTATTTTTCTAGGATTCCCTTCATTTTGAGTACAAAATGCCAAAACAACATTGATTAGAAATCATGAGAAAACAAATATTCTCTACCCTCAAGGAACTTAAATTCTTCTTGGGGGATTATAGAATAATGAGGCAGACTTTCTTTTCTGATCATAAACTAGACTTAGAAATGATATCAGAAGAAGGCATAGAAAAGTTTTCATTGATAATAGCATCTTTGGTATGATAATACTGCCTCTCAAGGTGAATATTTTGAAGGAGAAAATCCTCACACGGAAGCATTTTAATAGTATCATTTATTTGCACCATTATCATGCTTTCATGCACATTAAGTATTATTTTTATGTTTTGCATATAACAATACATGTGTATATGTGTGCATACATGTATATATGTGTATATATATATTTATATATACTCTGATTGTTTTGCAATTGGAACTCATAGCCAACATTTATGATTAAAATTTGCATGAAATTTACATGTAGAATTTTTTTCTTTCAAATTATTTTCTTTTCATGGCAAAGCTCACAACTTTTATGAGCAGCCAGATGATGCAGTGGATAGAGAACTGGGCTTGGAATCAGGAAGACTCATCTTAAGTTCAGATCTTTCCTCAGTGACCCTGGGCAAGTCACTTAACCTAGTTTGTCTCAGTTCCTAATTTGTGAAATGAGCTGGAGAAGGAAATGGGAAACCACTCCAGGATCTTTGTCAAGGAAACCCCACATGGGGTCACAAAGATTCAAACATGACTGAAATGATTGAACAGCAATGCAATTCTTGTGTATGTAGTCATGGCTATTTAAAACTAGAGAAGAAAGGGTCCTTTCTGTGAATTCAATATTTTTTTAAGAATTATTTATCGTGAACATTTTTTTTATTTTTATGTCGTGAGTTCCAACTTCTCTTTCTCCCTCTCACCTCTTATTCATCTAATGAAAAGACAATCAATGTATAAATTATAAAAGTGAAATTATGTAAAATATATTTTTATATTAGTCAAATCACAAAAAGCAAACATATATGTGCACATACATATATATGTATGTATGTATGTATGTGAATATATATATATATACATATATATATATGTAGTGAGAAAATGATACTTTAATTTGCACTCACAGTTCATTAGTTCTCCCTCTGGAGGCAGATAACAATTTATTTTTTTTTCAGATAGTGAGATCATTGGGACTTATCTTGGGTCACTCTTGATGACAGGAGCCAGATCTTTCACAGTTGATTGTCAGTACAACATTGCTGTTACTATACACAGTGATGTTCTGGTTCTACTCACTTCATTTTGTGTTGGTTCAAATAAAAATCTTGCCACATTGTATATGCATGTGTGTGTATGCACACATGTATATGTGTATGTATATGTGTGTGTGTTGTGGGTATATATGTATATGTGTGTTTGTGTGTGGGGGGGCATCTTCTCACCTCTTTGAATCAATTCGAATGAGAGTGAAGTTAAATATTTGTCTGCCACCTTCTGCATTTTCAAACCTTTACTAGAAAAGCTCTTCCTTGCACACCATCTTTTTGTGAGAAAATTTGCCCCATTCTTTCTCTCTCTTCCTCCTTCTCCAAGTGCATTCCTCTTTCCCACCTCTACATTCCATTTTGGGAGATCATGAATACATAGTTGAGTTATAGTCATGCCTTCTGTCTTTCTATATTCTTTCTAATTGCCCCGATAATGATAAAGTTCTTAGTAGTTACATGAATGATATTCTCATATTGGAATGGGAAAAGTTTAAGTGTATTGGGCTCCTAATGATTATTATTTCATGTTTATCTTTTTTATTTATCTCCTGAGCTTTGTATTTTAATGTCAATTTTTCTATTCAGCTCTCATCTTTTCATTAGGAATGCTTGAAAATCCTCTATTTCATTTAAATATTCATTTTTTCCCTTGGCAGATTATACTCAGTTTTGGTGGGTAAGCTATTTTTTATTGCAATTTTGGCTCGCTGGCCCTCCAGAATATGATGTTGCAAGCTCTTTGTTACTTTGAGGTGAAGCTGCTAGATCTTGTTTGATCCTGCCTCTGTCTCCATGATATTTGAATTGTTTCTTTCTGGTTATTTGTAATATTTTCTCCTTGACTTGGAAGCTCTGGAATTTGGCTACATGTACTGGTAATTAAAGCATGCCCACACCTTAGGGTACCAGGGTGAAGCCTGAACTGGCAGTGTCTGGAAAAGGACACACCCTCAAGCAGGAATTTACTTGGACACTCTCTATTTACTAAAGATTGTAATTTGCTGTGACCTAGGGGTAGACAGTGTTTGTATTGTAAACAAGTATTTTGGGGAATGACACTGAATGATGTGTTTTGTTCTGTTGTGAATGTTATGCTTTAGTTCCCTGATTCCATCACAATGCATAATGCCTCTATTTGTTCCAGAATCCATGACTATTTAGATTGTGTTAAGCCAAGAATCCTGGAAAGGGGTGGAGTGTATCAGTAATTAAGTTGGGTCTTTTTGATTGTTTTCTCCTTTAGAATGCCGAAGTAATCAAGTGCCTTTGATTAAGTCTTACTAGGTAGAAGCCCCAGGCCCACACACTTTCACTAATTAGGTGTGAGGCTGCAGGCCTACACCTTTGCTAAGTAGGCTCTGAGCCCTCAGGGCCCTGAACAGGGTATAAAAACTCAGAGGTTAGCATTTTGTTTGGGGCTCTCTCTCACTGGAAGAGTGTTGTATGATTTGACCAGACAAGACCCTGGGTAGTGTTGTTAAGCAGCCCCTTGGCTTTGAAAACCCAAATGTTGGTGCCTCTCTCTCTGGTAACTATGTAATTCTTTGGTCAGACAGACAGAGGCATGTCTGTTGATCTCTGTGTGTTCTTTGCTCTGTTTGTATAATGTATGCTTCTAATTTGTTTATATTAGCTCTGAAGTTCAGGGTGCTGGCTTTTTCCCCTGAACTAAGTGAATGATATATATATATGTATATGTCTGATTAAAATGAGATTCTTAGCCCCTTAAAGTTGCTTTCCTTAGAAAAGCAGATCAAAAAACCTGTGCTAGTAGTCCTCTTGCATGCTGGTGTTATTGGTCTTACACCTCCACAGCAGCCGTTAGCAACATTATTGTTACACTATCATATTCCCGAGTGTTTTCATTTTGGTATCTCATTTTGGATTCTTTCAATTTCGATTTCACCCTCAGGATCTAAGATATCAGGGAAGTTTTCATTTGTAATTGATCGAAATATGATGTGTAGGCTTTTTTTTTATTATCACTTTATGATAGTCTTATAATTACTATTTTTTTTTCCAGGTCAATTGTTTTTGCAGTGAGGTATTCAACATTTTATTCTTTTTTAATTTCTTTCTTTTGACTTTGTTTTATTTTTCTTTAATTCCTATAGATACTTTAGCTCCCAATTTTAATTTTTAAGGTAATATTTCCTTCCTTGATCTTTTTTATCTCTTTTAAAAAATTGGCCAAATATACTTTATAGAGTCATCTTCTTCAGTGAATTTTTGTATTTCTTTCTTTTCATTTTGCCAATTCTGCTTTTAAAGAAGATATTTTCTTCTTTATTTTTTGTGACTATTTAACAAAATTATTAATTCCCTTTTCATAATTTTCTTGTATCACCCTCATTTCTTAGCTCAATTTTACCTTTACTGTTCATCTCTTCCTTTACTTCTTCCAAGAATTCTTTCTAGACTTGGGGTCAATTATGGAATTGGGTTAAATCTTTGAGGTTTTGCTAGTAGCTGTTTTTATGTTGTTGTCTTCTTCTACGTTTGTATCTTGATATTCCCTGTTACTGTATTAGATTTTCATGGTCAGGTTGTTTATTTGCTTGTTCAATTCTTCCTTCCTTCCTTCCTTCCTTCCTTCCTTCCTTCCTTCCTTCCTTCCTTCCTTCCTTCCTTCCTTCTTCCTTCCTTTATTCCTTCCTTCCTTTATTCCTTCCTTCCTTTATTCCTTCCTTCCTTCCCTCCTTCCTTCCTTCCTTCCCTCCTTCCTTCCTTCCTTCCTTCCTTCCTTCCTTCCTTCCTTCCTTCCTTCCTTCCTTCCTTCCTTCCTTTCTTTCTTTCTTTCTTTCTTTCTTTCTTTCTTTCTTTCTTTCTTTCTTTCTTTCTTTCTTTCTTTCTTTCTTTCTTTTCTTCCTTCCTTCTTTCTCTCTTTCTTTCTTTTTTCTTTCCTTCCTTGTTATTTGTTCATTCCCCCAACCTATGTCTTTACTCCAAACTTTACGTTAGTTTTTCTCTGCTCACCTAGGTATGAGGAGGGACTGTCTCAAGTTTCAGACTTTTTTGCACTGCAGTTTTCATATCTATTTCAGAGTAGTTGTAACCTTTGTGTGCTTCCAAGGTGCTGTTATTCTGGGAAAGGTGTGGTCACTGATCTTCTGGTCTACCCCCTGGCCTCTACCTAAGAAGGGCCCCCCTTCCCTCATGGCAACAAGTACTACTATTCCTTTTGGCCCCAGAGCTATGGCCCAGTCCCTAGCTTACCTACAGCCACAAGTACTAACGTTCTTCTTGTCCCTGGAACCACCACCAAGGTCCCTGATCTCTGGTGACTGATCACAAGAGCTTCTCTCAGCCATGTAACTATGACCCAGAAATACTTATGAGTAATAACAGTGCCAATCAGCACTAGCTACACGCAGTGCTAGCAAAGGGTCCTTTGTAATCTCTTTCTCCCCAGTTGACCAACTCCTTTACTGTCTCTGGGCTGAGAGCTTTCAAAGCTGCTGCTGCTGTGGTCATGGCCACCTCCAAGACCCACTGACGGTACTTATGCAATGCTCCATGTCTACATCCATTTCAATGTTACAGACCTCTCCTGAAATCCTCTTAAATCATCATTGGCAGGAAAAATTTTTCCATCCCTTTTCTGCTTTTAAAATAGTTCTTTTCTTCAACGAAATTTTGTGCTTCTTCTACCACTAGGCCAATTATTACTTTTTTTTTAAGATGTTACTTCCTTTAGAGTTCTTTAACCAACATTTTGTTGCATGTGTGACTCTAAAATTTGATTTTGAGGCATTATATTAAAGTTGCTTGGAGATAAATTTTCAGATAATTCAACTGGGTCTCAGGTTGTACTCCACCATCTTGTCCTCAATTTTACACATCTAGGAAATGTCACCTTCAGGACTAACATTAGGGCAACAGAAAACCACATCTCTAAATAATGGGCATTGCTATGTCTATGCGTTTGGGCTAGAGCTACAGTAGTCACGACATGACAGTGAGTATATAGAAATACATACTTTAATAACTTTTGAAAGTTTAAAAGTTGCCCAGTTAAAAAAATGCAGCAGGAGACAATTCTGGAAATGTGGTAGAGTAGGTCAGAAAATTCCAAGCTCTCAAGATTTCCCCCCACAAAAGATATGAAATGGTACATCTGGGCAAACATAGAGATGTAAAAATAAAATAATGTAAAAGTAAATGAGTAGGGGCAGAACAGTTGTCCTTCTGGGATAATCAGAGAAGATCTGAAGAAAAATTCCAGGACAAAGTTTGATCCAGGTAAAGACTAAACACCTACAAGGTAGTTCCAGGTCTTCTTAAACAATAAGTGGCTAACCCTGGGGTTAGCTGGGTTGGGAGGCTGCCTCAGCCCCAATGTAGCAACATTTTGCTAGCAGCTGCTGTAGTGGTGTAAGACCAATAACACCAGCATACAGAAGGACTGCTAACACAGGTTCTTTGATCTGCTTTTCTAAGGAAAGCAACTTTAAGGGGTTAACAATCTCAGTTTAAACAAACATACATATATCATTCACTTAGTTAAGGGGGAAAAGATCAGCCCCCTGAACTTCAAGGCAAATGCAAACAGAAATTACAAACAGCAACAGAATTAGACCTTGTCTGATTCAAATCACAAAGCATAGTTACCAGAGAAGCACCAACATCTATCTGAGTTACAAAGTCTGGGGGCAATAACAACAGCTTACCCAGAGTCTCAACACTCCTTCCATGAGTGAGCCCCAAAAGTCAAACACCAAGTTGCCCTCAATTATATCCTATTCAGAACCCTGAGAGCTCTGACCTCACCCAGGCTGGGTGTGTGAAAGTTCCCCATCTCCAGTATCTCATCATATACAAGTCAATGACGCATGGTTAGTGCTTAGTGCTGAGAAACATACCAAGACAAGATTGCACTTTACCAAGCCCATTCAAACAAAAGCCAGAATCATTAAAGGCATTTAAGAGAAGAACAGCAAAAAAGCCCTGTCATGATTACCATTATAACCAGCCACAGAACTTTTACCACTGGGACAGTGAGTTGGGTATCTGAAACAGGGAAGATTGAGGGAACCTCTGCTGATGAGGTATGCAAGATACAATTGTGCTGTGGAGATGTGGCTGGGGGCAAGAAGGAACTAGCACATGCTTGGTGAGTGCAGAAGCAGTGGGGCCTGGAAGCCACTGACTGTGGGCACTCACAAGAGCCTGGATTTCTTGGCTTCTCTTCCAGGCTAGAGGGGAGGATTGAAGGAGCTTCTAAGGCCAGAGGCACTGTCAACCATATCCCAGGATTAGAGGTGATTATAAGAACTAGGCTACTACCAAAAAAATTGCATAGGCAGAAGAGAAAGAATTTCACTTTAGAGTTACTATGGGAATAGAGAAGACAAGGGTTCATCTTCAGAGGATACTAAAGTAAAGGCCCTGTCTTCTATCCTAAAGAGTAATGTCAAATGATCACCTGCCCAAAAATAATTCATAGAAGAACTTAAAAAAAACCTAAAAATCAAATGAGAGAGAATGAAGAAAAACTAAAATAAAAAAGAACAATTCAAGAAAAACAAGATTATAAAAAGAGAGTCAATCAATTAGAAAAGAAGATCCAGAATCGTAGGGATGTAAAGGATTCCTTGAAAATTAGAATCAGGCAAAGGGAAGCCAGTGAAGTTATAGGAGATCAAGAAATAATAAAACAAAATAGAAAGAATGAAAAAAGAGAAGACACTATGAAGCATCTCATAAGGAAAACAACTGATCTGAAGAATAGATCAAGAAGAGAAAACATAAAAATAATTGGACTACCTGAGAGCCATGATCAAAAAAAGAATCTTGATAGAATAATACAAGAAAAAAATAAAGAAAATTGTTCTGAAGCATTAGAACAAGTGGGGAAAATAGAAATAGAAAAAATCCACTGATCACTACCTGAAAGAGATGCTGTGAGGAAAAGTATAGGAATATTATAGTCACATTATGAAACCCCCTAGGTAAGGAGAAACTATTATAAGCAAGAAGGAAAAAAAAAAAAAAGACAACTCAAATATGGCAGTGCCACAATTAGAATCACACAAGATCTACCAGAGGCAATTCTAAAAAACCACAGGTCTTGGAATACTATATATATTGAAGAGCAAAAGAACTAGGGTTCTGGCTGAAACTATCTGGCTGAAACTGAAACTAACAAAGCTAAGCGTAATCCTAAATAAAAAAAAAAGATATTTAATGAATTGTCAGACTTTGAGGACTGTGTTAAAAAGAAACGATAACTTAATAGAAGATTTGACATACAAGAGCCAAAAGAAATAATAGCTACATACCAAAGACTGTCTACAAGGGGCTCAATAAGGGTGGATTGTTTACCTTTTGTATACATACAGTATAAAATGTTTGTCTAAAATTGTTATTAGTAATTGGGTAGTTCCTAAGAAAAATTAGAGTAGACCTGGATGTGATATGACTTCAAAAAGTAAATTTTTAAGGTTAGCTAAAATGAGTAATTACTTTATACAAATGAGATACTAGAGGAAAAACTGACAGAGAGGAATTAGATGTGGGAGGAGGGCTGGTAGGTCTGGAAATCTATTTTCATCAGGAATTTGTTCAAGAGGGAACAATACATATGTATGCAAAAGGGTATAAAAGTTTTCTAAATTCAGAAAGAAATAAAAGGCTAAAGAGATAGGTAGGGAGGAGAAGATAAGGAAGGAATCTCTAGAGCAGAGGGTGAGGGAATAGGTTAAGGGGGTAAGGGAATAGGAGGATAAGGAAGGGATCCTTGGGAGATTAAGGGAAGGATTTTAGAGGGGAGTGAGAGGGAATAGATTGAAGGGTGGGCATGGAAGGGTTTTTAGATTTATGTGAACAAGAGAACAAAGGAGAGATCCTTGGAGAGTGGATATGTTAAGTAATATGAGGTAAAGGTAGAGGGTGAAGTGAAGGGGAGGAGTCAAATGGGACAGGAAATGAGATATGCACAAACATAAAACAAAGATGAGGAGTAGAATTTGTTAAGTAAAGTATGTGTTTATGTATGTATTTGAAAGTGTGTGTGTGTGTGTGTGTGTGTGTGTGTGCATATTCATGCTTAATTGTTGCCTGGAGCCGGGGGTATAACGGCAAGTAAAGTGGAACTTTTTCTTGGCTTTTGTTTTGGAGTGCTTCTCAGAACTAAGGCAATGAAATGCCTTTGAGTCTTGCCTTTGTTTCAATCAAGAGTCTTTGATTGAATTGGGAGTTTTCGATGACCTGCTTAAGTCGTGGGAAAGCTTAGGCAACATCTATTTGAGTTGCTTGGTTGTGACACCCTCTGACCCTGAAGAAGTGTATATATACTCTGAGGTTAGCATTTTGCTTGGGGCTCATTCACTGGAAAAGTGTCATGCAATTTGACCAGATGAGACTCTAATTAAGGAGCTACTCGGCTTTGGAAACCCAGATGTTCGTGCTTCTCTCTTTAGTAACTATGTTTTCAGTGTCCTGGACAGATAGCTAGAAACCTATCTGCTGATTTGTGTTATTTTTCTCTGTTTATATAATTTCTGGTTGTAATTTCTGTTTGTGTTTTCTCTGAAGCTCAGGGTGCTGACTTTTTCCCTGAACTACATGAATGATATATGTATGTTTAATTAAAGTGAGATTGTTAACCCCTTAAAGTTGCTTTCCTTAGAAAAGCAGATCAAAGAACCTGTGCTAGTAGCCATCCTGTTTGCTGGTGTTGTTGGTCTTACACAGCCACAGTAGTGACAAATAGCATTGTTGTTACAGGGAGGAAAGGGAAAAAAAAAACAAAACAAAGTAAAAAGTGCACAGCAGAGAACAAAAGAAAACTGTCAGGGAAGCAAAGAAAAGATGGAGAGTGTTCAACACAACACACAGTATTTATTGTACAGGCTTTCTTGTAATGGAAATGTTTTGCTATATATTTTGAATCCTTTCTTACATTCTGCTGTGCATATGGCATGCTATTTTTTCCTCTTTTCTTATTTTGTATTTGTTTCAATATTTTAGTTTATAATGTTTTCTTTTTCTTTTCTTTATTGTTTATTTAAAGTTTAATATTTAAGTCTACTTTTTAAATGAAAAAAAGTGGATGGAGGCAGCTAGGTGGCACAGTGGATAGATGCCAACCTTGGAGTCAGGAGGGCCTGAGTTCAAATCTGACATCAAATATTTGACACTTACTAGCTATGTGACCCTAGGCAAGTCACTTAACCCAATTGCCTTCCAAAACAAACAAACAAGTCAGTAAACCTGGTTATCTACATATCCTCTGTGAAGTGTGTGTGTATGTGTGCATGTGTGTGTGTGTGTGTGAGAGAGAGAGAGACAGAGAGAGAAAGAGACAGAGAGACAGAGAGACAGAGACAGAGAGAGAGAGACAGAGAGAAAGACAGAGAGACAGAGAGAGAGAGAAAGCATGGGTGTCTGTAGGATATAGATATATAGATGATATATAAACAGGCACACGTAGATAAAAAATAGAGGTGGAAATAGAAATAGATAGAAATAAGACAGATTGTGCCTTAAGATGTCACAGGAATAACTCAGTATTAGCTAGAATTTAGAGTAGAGCTAGATGACCTCTGTGAACTCTTTAAAACTGAAGAGCTCTAAAGGAGGCAGTGGAATATGATAGATAATGAGATATGAAGTCAGAAAAATTTGGATTTGAAACCTGGCTGTGACACTAGTTGTATGACCTTAAATAAGTCACTTTGCCCTTCTAAACCTCAGTTTTATCATCTGTAAGACTGGAATGGTCATGATTGTATTGTTTGCCTCACAGGATTTTATGAGGCTCAAATTACATATATATTTCTCCAAACATATAAATTCTTATTTTAATTTTAATTACTATCAATCCCTTTGTATGCTTGTGCTCATATTGGATAGGGACCAGAACCTGAAGTCAGAAAGATGTTTTAAAGTCCATCATCTGACATATATTCATTTTGTGACTATGGAAAAGTTATTCCACTTCATTAAAGTTCACCATTAATGTCTATTATCATTACTAATCATGGAAATTATCTCTACAAATGAATATATTAAGAATAGGAACTGGAACTGTGATACTATTAGCATAGAGAGCTCCCTCTACTTATGCATATTAGCACCTTATATGCACCATTCAGTATTAAAAAGTTGCATGGAACACAGAGAATTGAAGTGACTGATTCACTATCACAAACAGGATATATCAGAGGCATGCCTTGAAACTTACATCTTTTAGGTCTTAAAAAAGGTATTTTTCCATTCTTTTTCTGTCTTTCCTCCCCATTACGCTTCCATATTGTGTACATATCTATATGTCTAAGCTCTCTTTCATGAAATAACCATATCTAGATGTAAACCAAATATTCCAATTCATCCTTTTCTCTCATTGATATAAGATAATTTTGGTAACGAAGGTATAGTTTGTTCAACTAAGTTAATGAAACAGACCACACTAGAGATAAAAGTAAATGAAAGTGTCTGAAAAGAAAAATTGCAGAAGTATACTTTGTCTGTGGCTCTGCAAAATTCTTTGTTTATAAATCACCATAGTGTATCATATCTAACATTTGTCTCTAACACAAAGTAATGACTCCCTCAGTCCATCATGTAATTATGTACTATTTAGAAAAATCACAATGATATATTCTATTTATGGGACAAACAGTAATAGCACTTCATTTAATGAAGTGATATAAACTCTCATAAAATTTTTGGAGCCAGTAGTATATGAAGCTATAACAATGAAAATGCCAAGTCTATTAGAAGAAATATTTCAATGCAGTAACTTGCTTATTCGAATAGGGGCAGCACAGAAGAGTTTTTCTTTTAATGACTCCTTTTCCCCCCTAAAGCTATTAAATGGAAGAATCTTATATTGCAGCCTAACCAAGTTCACTTTAGAAAATAACTATTGGGTGGAGTTGGAAGAGTGAGAAAAAAGAAGAAGAAATGGGGAAAATAGAGTTTTAGATACACATTCTTTAACATCATGTTTCTCCTCAACTAAGGCTATGAAACCCAAGTATCTTCCAAAAGCACTTTTTTTTCATTTGTGTTATAAAGTCTTGGAAATTAAAAAAAAGAAGAAAATGTCCACATATCTTTAACCATAACTTATTAATGGAAGATGCTATAGCAGCCTGTGAAAATAAACTACTTTAAATAGGACTCTGCTTCATTTCTTTTTGCTAACAGCTGGAGCCCCATATATGACAGCGGGAAAGAAGCAATTGAGTTATTTTACCCTAAGAATGAGAGACTGATGAAGTAAAAATGCAAATAACTTGTCTTATAACATTCAGGATTTTAAGATTCAGCATAGCATCAAGTAATAGCAGTAACACAAGCCATCATATAGCATTTTCTGTAACCCAAATGCATACAAGCTCTCTTTTTAGACTCTAATTTTCCATGGAGACTGGCAAACTCATGAATCATCACTATAACATAGATGGTAATTCTTTCAAAAAGTCAAGACTCTGATCCATCTTCCTGCTGTGTGTGTGTGAACTTGGGACTTCAAAGGTTATGTCAGGAAAGTGCGAACCGAATATACCTACCCAGGTCCTGTTCCTACTGTGAATCTTTTCCCACTCTCTGAGAAGAAAGTTAGCTAAGCATGAAGAAGTTCAAAGACAACACTGAGTGCTGAATAGAACCCTAGAGATAATTCAGTGCAATCACAATATTTCACAGAAGTGGAAACTGAGGCCTAGAGAAGAGAAACAACATTTCCAAGGCTATACTTATGGTAAGGGGCCAGGATTTGAATCCAATTCCATTGACTCCCTATTTAGCATGCTTTCTAATAACTACAGTGACTAAGAAGTTAGATACTGTAATTATAATTACTCCAGCTTTGTTATTAAGGAAACTGAAGATTGGAGAAATGAAGTTATTGCCCTAAGATGACGCAGTTAATAAACCTCAGAGAAAAGATTAAGACTCAGGTTTTTCTCTCTTCGAAGCTCACTCCTTAACCACTATACTCTGCTCTGGAAAAGTGGTCTTTAGCTGATATTCTTTTTTTTATTTAAAAAATAAAGTATATTTCTAGTCTTGTGTACTCATCTCTACTTCAGCAATGATAGCATAAGAATGGGAAAATAAAGAGAGAGATGAGATGAAAATTGCTAAGAATAATTTTTTTAAAGTCATGTAATCCATTAATTTAATTATTTATATTCTAACTATGAGATGTCTGTTCAACTACCAACTAATTTAAATATTATTGGAGTAACAAGGCAATTTCCATGTTGAAATGTTACTATAAATGAAAGTAGAAGTCACAACGAAGATGCACCTTTTTTTTTTTTTGGAAAGAGAGCTAATAGGTTCTTCTGACAGAATTCTGCTAGTCTATTTGCTAAAGATATAAAGGAAAAAAAAGTTCTTATACTCCACGATTAAATATAAAACTCTCTGTTTGTTTTATAAAGTCCTTTATAATTTGACTGCTTCTTACCTTTCCAGTATTCTTACCCTTCACTCCCCTCCATGTACTCAAATATTGGTCTCCTTGCTATTCTTCAAAGAAAAAATTTCTTCCTAATGACTCCAGGTGTTTTTACTGACTGACTCTTCTGTTTGGGATTCTTATGATCTTCATCTCTGTCTTCCAGCTTCCCTGACTCCCTTCAAGCTAAATCTTATGTAATAACAATAATAAACATTTATACAGCATCTACTATGTAAGGCATGATACTGAGTTCTCTATGATTATCATCTCATTTGAGCCTCACAACAACCCAGGGAGGTAGGTGCTAGAATTCTCTCGATTTTACAGATGAGGAAACTATTGCAAACAGAGAGTTAATAAGTATCTGAGGCTGGATTTGAACTCAGGGCTTTTAAACTCCAGGTCTGTTGCTCTTGACACTACGACATCTAGAAGCCCTTCCCAATCTGTCTTAATGTTACTGTCTTCCCTGTGATTATATTTGTTGTGTTTACATACATGTATGTGCCCATATGTGCATAATGCAATATAAAAAGGTGTTTTTAATATTTATATATGCAGATATTTGTATACATGCACACACATCTATACATGCACATATACACACAACTTCATATGCATGTGTATGCATGCTGTTTGTAAATACTTGTTTTTATATTATCTATCCCATCAGACTGTGAATTCCTTGAGAGCAGAGACTATTTTTTTTTTTTGCTGTGACCTGGCATTGGTAAGCTTTAATTAATACTTATTCCTTTGCTTCAACTTGCAGGGCAAAACTTAGATAAATAAAAGCAGAATGTTTACTAAGTAAATTCAAAGTAATTAGATGAGAGAGCACTAAAAATTGGGTTTTAGGAACTAGTCAAGACATAGCATAAAGGGCAGCACTTGAAGATAGCTAGGCATTCAGAGAAAGAAGGGAGTATCTTCTAAGCATGGGGGACAACCTGTTCAAATGCATGATTGCAGGAGCTGAAATGTCCCTTATGTAGAAAAACATAAATTCTGTTTGTCTGCAAAAGAGAGTTCAGAAGAAACCATAATGAGCATTAGGCTTGGCAAGGCAGAGCAGAGCCAGAATATGAAGGTTTTTGACTACCATTCTAAAAGCAATATGGAATACATGGAGCTTGGTGAGTAGGATAATTTGTGGTCAGTCTCAGCTTTAGGAAAATCAATTTTGTGATTGCATAGAATGGATTCTAGAGAAAAGAGACTGTAGCCAGAGAAACCAATTAGGGGACTATTACATAAGTGCAAGTGAGGGTGATGAGGTCCTGATCTCTAGGGGCTCCACTACGCTAGTGAGAAGAGTGATGGAGTTGAAATAGATATACCTACTAAAGCGAATTTTAGTGGTGGACTTTTGGGGAGGACAGGGAAGGAAGAATGAACAGGATGATTATAAGGTCAAAAAACCAGAATGACTAGGGATGATAGCATTTTAGAAATCAGGAAGTTAGGCAGAGCATCTTAGGTAATAAGTAATGAATTCTGATTTGGACATGTCCCTGAGATTCTTGTAGTATATCCAGTCACAAATATCCATTAGATAACTCGTGATGTGAGAATAGAGATCAAGAGGGAAAGTAGGGCTGGATAGATAGATCTGAAAGTCATTTACATAGGGATGACAAGTGAGGTGATGGGAGCTAAATAGATAAGTGAAATAGAAAACAAAGTCATAGAGAAAGAGAAGAAGATCTAGGAGAGGGCCCCTAGGAACACACATTCATAGTTTTTGAGGTATGGACAAAGATCTACTCTTAATTTGTAAGTCAGATGATTTTATTAGGTCCTCATCCTTCTTTATATAGTGCTGTTGACCACCCTCGGTTCCTGAACATTATCTCCTGTCTGGGTTTTTGTCACTCTTCTCTCTCGTCATGTTCACCCTACTTGTTTTACAATTTCTCCATCTCCTTTGCTGATTCATTATGCAAATTGTTCCTTTTAACTGTGAGTGCTCCTCAGATTTTTGTCCCAAGCTTCCTGCTCATCACTCTCCATGTTCTAGTTTTTGATCTCATCAGTTTCCATAAGCTTAACTATAACCTCTATGCAGATAATTCACAAATATATAACTCCACAACAGCCCCAATCTCTTCCCTGACATTTAATCCCACATTGCCCATTTCCTATTGAAGATTTCAAGCTGGATGTCTCAAAGACATCTAAAATTTAACATGTCCAAAATGAAACTCATCATTGTTCCCTCAAACGTCTTCTTCCTCTCTCCTAAATTTGCCTGCTTCTTTCACAGACATTATCATTTTTCCAATAACCCAGGTTCCTAATCTTAATATTATTATTGTCTGCTCATTCTTCTTTACTCTGTGCATCTAATGAGTTGCCAGATCTTGACATTTCTGTCTCTTCAGAATTTCTCCCATGCAGTTCCTTCTCCCTTCGCACACAGATGCTGAGCTTGGATCAGACTCTTAACTTCCTGTCTAGATTATTGCTCTTGCTCCTAATTGATCTCATGCCTCTCATGCCTCAAGTCTCTCCTTACTTTAACCTATCCTATATATACTTTTGCCAAAGGGATTTTTCTTAAGAACAGATCTGACTATATAATTCCCCTACTCAATAAACTTTAATGGATTCCAATTGCCTCTAAAATTAAATAGTAACTCTTCATGATTAAAGTTCTTCAAAACCTTGCCCAAACCTATTTTCCAGTTTCATTGGATTTTACTCTCACATATGCACTCTGAGATCCAGCCACACTGTCCTCCGTTCTCACATATGACATTTCATCTACTATCTCCTTGCTTTTACACTGGCCTTTTCCTAGATCTACAATTCAATCTCTCTATATCTGCCTCACATAAACTTTCTCTTCCTTTAAGGTGCTTCTTTAACTCAACCTTCTACATGAAGTCTTTCCTGACCCCTCAACCGCTAGTGTTCTTCATCTCAAACTGCCTTATATTTATTTTTAACAATAATGTTAATGATTATGACTAGTGTTTATTTAGTGATTTAAGTTTTACATATTGTTTTACATATGTTATTTCACTTTATCACTCACCTGCTCCTACCTTGACCCCGTCCCTGTGGTAATTACACCTTCTTGTCAGTTTTTCCATTACAAGCTGGGCCAAAGGATCCACTTTCTCCTTTTCTTCTGCCTAGATTTTTGTACCAAGATTGTTTAGTCCCTTTTATAGATCTGTTTGGGGGAATTGTGGATGGGAGCTCAGCTGTATTACTTCCTTCTAATCTGCTGTTTGGTTCGACCTCTCCCCCTACTATTTCCCCTTAATTCCCAAATGCTAGTCCTGTTTTACTGCAGATCTACTTCATATTAGGTTTTTTGGCCTTCGCATTACACTACTGAATAATATTGAACTGATAGTCCACTGAAAATCCTCAGAGCTATTTCAAACAGCCACCTCATGATGTATTTCCACTATTTTAAGCTGACTTGATTCAGGTCAATCCAGTCCTTCAGGACCATGTTTAGAATGAAACGAGATAGTTGTAAAACATTTAACAGTTAATAAAAGGAGTTTTAACCATAGAGCAGAAAAAGCATTCATCATTGATATGGAACTCATTTAGGTAGATGTGGTCACCCTCATCTCCATAGAGAAATATACCTGGTTATTAGGATATTGTGTTTTATAACTTTTATGTCAATGCCAATGGGACATCTGCCACGTATGAGAGGACACTTACTCCCTTAAGGATTGGTGTTTTAATCTATAGTCGATAGAGTAGTCATATTAATGCCTCAAATTCTAATCCTCTTATTTCTTTTGAATATTTTATGCCACCTAGGTCAATATTTCAAAGATGGATTTCATTGAATCAAGTTTTGTTGATGCCCATAAGGTGAAATGTGTTTATATTTTGTTAGGACCTATAGGATCACTTGCTTGTTGTCTGAATTTTTGGATGTTTTTATACACATTTATACCCAGGATTTTTACTCTTAGTTACTTTCTTGGGAGTTTTCTCCTGTGAACCTTTATATGTTTCAGTCACTAACCTCTTGGTACCTAGCCACTTTATTTGATGGTTACTAATACCCACATTGTGGTTTGAGTACTTTTGATGTAGTTACAAAGACCTTCACGCATTAAATAGATTTAGATCAAGGTAGCAGTGCCGAAGATATCCCTTGCGTACTTTTCTTCCAGCTGTACCTATATGCTTAAAATCATATTCTCCTGGCAGGCCCCCAACACTATCTTGAAATTTTAGCAATATTTATATTTCCCAATACTCCAATTGATCTCTGGTTCCTTATGCCTAGACACCCCTTCTAATAATATAGATTGCAACTTATGCATAGGGTGATTAGGTGTTTCTTTAAGAAATTTATTTTTAAATTCAGTAAATTTCCAGTTAAAATCGTTTTGACAGTTACATATAAAAACCTAAAACAACTAAAAATGACCCAATATATAGTTCTCCATAACCATGGCTAGAGTCCAAAAAATGAATCAAAGTTAAACATATGACTTTTTATAGAATAAAAGGATCAAAGTAGCTGGAAGTAGATGAAGTTTCAAGCTTATCCAGTTCAACTCATATATGAATCTCAAAGTAGAATGAAGCCTTAAGATTTTCAGGTTGTCATAATTTATCCAACTAAGTTTTTTTTTTTCCCAAAATGTCATGGGAATCAACTCTGTGGGCTTACTGAGAATCACTCCTTCTCTAAGAGAAAAAGCTGCCATGTGTAAAATACTGTCAAATGTGTGTGATTTTAGCCTGTCATTTATTTTATTGTGCAAGTATTGCGGCAAATCTATATAGCAACAATGAAAATGAATGTATGCTCAGGGTGTAAAAGAAATCAGAGTGGGCATAATAGAATATAGGCAGAGAAACTAATGAGGAACATCATAATATTCTGTCTCTCTTTTTTATTTCCTCTTTGTTTGTTTTCATGGAAATCAACGCACATGGGGGAAATTAGACTGTTTGTGTTGCAAGCAGACATTTATGGTCTTTTATTCTTATGAAATTGGGAATAATAAAAAGAATTTGGAAATGGTAAGTGAGAAAGATGTGTTTTGAGAAAATGTGGGTGGCAGCTCTCCTTCCTTTTCTATTCTCCCTTCATCCTTTTCACCTTTAGTTGTCTGGTTCTTTGTCCTGTTAATGGACTTATTGAGTACAGATACATGAAGCATTATTTGAAAACGAGACAGCAAAATTGTAAGTACCTTCTGAGGGTAAATCTGATAATATTTTCAAAGCTTTGGTCAAACCAATTATTTTTATTTCCTTCAATTGACTTAAGAGGGAAATATCTCCTATTCTAATGATCATGTAACACAAAGGAAATTAAGTTATGATTTCTGAAAAGGACAGTAGGTACAATACCTTATTCAATTTTCTCAAAACACTATTATCACCACCAGGATGATGAAAAAAGACAATGATAGAAAAGAGGTGGTTTAAGAGGACATAATATGGATGTGGACAGATAGTCCAAGAGGCTATAGGTAATGGTGGCTGAGCACTAGATCTAATCAGATCTTTCTTGGTTTCTAGAAGCTGCAGACTCATGATGTGGTTTCTCCTGTAGGATTGCTTCATTACCATTCCCAGTCAGGTGATTTTTCACGTTTCCACTTTATTTGGAGTCTGTGTCACTCTCCTCTATGCCCCTGGATCATTTTGATGATCAGGAGAGGCAATTTTTAAGGAAACTTGATGAATCAGAACTTTGCTTAGGTAATTGGCAACCAAGGCTGTTTCTACCAGCACACAAATATGTTAATGTTATATTTCAGTGTGAATCATGATGGTTTTGTCCTTCTGCCAATTTGCCAACAGTTATTTGCTTAAAGTAAGTAGGTTTATTAATGTAATGTTCGTGTTCATTAAAAATTCAGGATGGAATCACTAATGTCAAGACCATTCTCATAACTTTTTCAAACATTTGCCTATTAGAACAAAAGGATCTGACATTTGTTTTACTCATTTTTTAGTTCATGTGAATAAAGATCACTGTGTGAATTTCCCTAATTGATATGAATCTTAAAATTTTAATCTCTAAAAAATCCCAGGGAAGCCTCAGGCTAGCTAATGTAGAACTAATAAGGGAACCATTTTCAAAAAAAAAAAAAACTATGTAAGCTTTTTTTTTCTTCTTTTCTTGCTAAGTTAACCTACAGAGATAAGCTTCTAAGGTAAAGTGGGGGAATTCCACTACTTCCAGCATCATAGAAACAAAAGTCTTTAAGTAATACTAGTACCAGAAGTAATACTTTTTTAAATGCTACAGATCATATAACATTGAAAAGATTATGACTACCCAGATCAATCAACCAGGCAATCAAGAAACATACACATCTTAAACAGTTTCTATATGCCAAGCATTGCACTAAGCACAAAGCATATAAAAATGTATAAACAAAATTATTTTTGCCTTCAAGAACCTCTGTAGACCGTTCTCTTGTAAGTCAAACTGTGGATGTTGGTAAAAAGAACACTGGTAGGGTCTAGAGATTCTGGGGTTTGGTAAATGAATGGCAACCTGTGACATTATACTTCTCAGAATAGAGTAGATGACAAAGACTAATCCTTACAGGTTAAGAGTTAAACTTTATAGTTGTAATAATAATGAGTTACTATATAGCACTGAAGGTTTGCAAAGCCTTTTACATATGATATGTCCTTTGGTGCTCACAACAACCATGTGTGGTCAGTACTACTATAATAATATGATATAATCACTTTACAGATTTTACAGATGAGTAAATTGAAGCAAATGGCAGTTAAATGATTTACCCAAGGTCAATGAACATCTCTTGAGTATTTCTGATTTCAACACCCTACCACTGTGCCTTCAAGCTGCCTTAGAGTATCCCTTTGTCCTGTTAAGACTTATCTTTCAGGAGCCAAGATGGCAGAGGAAGTTGCTTGAGCTGTCCCTAGTTTCCTGCAGAAACAACATTAAATTTAGCCTCAAAAAAGATTTTGGAGTGACAGAACCCACAAAAAATGGAGTGAAACAATCTTCTACCTTAAGAAAACTTAGAAAGACTTCAGGAAAGGTCTATCTAACTTAGGTAAAGGAAGATTGCAGCCCAGCACAGGCAAGCCAGTGGGAAGATCTTAGCCACAGCACAGATCAGCAGATGAGGCCCCTCAGTTCTGGCTCAGTAGGCTAGGGGTATAGCAGGCCAGTTGTGAGGTCTTCAGCCCCCAAACAGAAGGAAGATTGCCAGGCCTCCAACTCTAGAACAACAGGCACAATTAGACAAGGCAACCTATATCAGTATGGCAAGTGTCACAATATTTGTGGTGACCATGAATATGCCTGTATAGTTCTATATTGCAGAAGATAAGAGACTCTCCATATAGAAGCCAGAAGAAGTAAAACATTTGTTCAGACACAAGGGGATAAAATCTCCAAACCAATAAATCCAATTCAACATAGCAGCAATTATATCCCCAAACCAGTAAGCCCACTTTATCATAGCAGCAAGGAACTTAAAACACAATATCACAGCAGAGAGCCAAACCATCCCATAACCTACCCCTTTGTTGGGGTCTTCCCATGAACACTCACTCACAAATCCTATCTGTCTGCTTGCCTGTATCCTCTCCTCCTGCAGTTTTGTGAGAGAGCTTAAGGGCTACCCTTAGAGTATATATACCCTTTTTAGAGTCCAAGGGCTTCACAACCCTTGTGATCTAATTAGCAAAAGGGTGTGGACCTTCCTACAAACAAATATCTCCTAATCAAGCTTACCTTAACTAGCTCCCCCAAAGACCTGTTAATGGGTCTAATTATGGTGGGAAAGATCTTTAATCACATCAATACCATACTATCCTAGCACAGAAAGTAGGCCCCAACAATCTGAGGACCCAGTCTGAGAAGCCAGTAAGTAGGCTTCTGATTCTCATCACAAGAAGCTTGGGATATTGTCTCCTGTGCCCCAGGAGTAGAACTCAACTTTTAAAAATGAGCAAAAAGCCAAAAGGAACCCTGACCATAGAAAGCTATTATGGATAGAGGGAAGCTCAAAGCACAAATTCAAAAGAGGTCAACAATATGAAAATGCCTACATATGAAGCCTGAAAAGGGGAATATGAATTGGTCTCAATCCCAAAATGATCTCTTGGAAAAGCTCAAAAAGTATTTTAAAAATCGAGTAAGAGAGATAGAAGAAAAAATGGGAAGAGAAATGAGAGTTATTCAGGAGACTTTTGAAAAAAAAAAGAGTCAAAACCTTGGAAAAGGAAGCAGAAAAATTGACTGAAGAAAATAAATTCTTTAAAAGTAGAATTGGGGGGGGGGCGGAGCCAAGATGGCGGCTGGGAAGCAGTGACTGGCGTGAGCTCCCCACCGAGTTCCTCCAAAAACCTATAAAACAATGGCTCTGAACCAATTCTAGAGCTGCAGAACCCACAAAGTGGCAGAGGG
>CM053623.1:270282152-270349205 GCA_028646595.1 Phalanger gymnotis
GGGGGGGGAGGAAATGGGGAGAAAATTTGTAATTCAAACGCCTGTGAAAATCAATGCTGAAAACCAAACATGTCAAAAATAAATTTAAAAAAATAAATTTTAAAAAAAAGTAGAATTGGACAATTGGAAAAAGAGGTACAAAAGCTACCTGTAAAAAAGAATTCCTTAAAAGTTAGGATTGCGCAAGTGAAAATTAATGACTCTATGCAACAAAGATTTAGTCAAACAAAATCAAAGAATGAAAAATTGAATAAAATGTAAAATGAAGAGTAGGAAAAAAGATTGTCCTGGGAGAAGAGGAAAGGGAGAGGTAGAATAGGGTAAATAATATCTCATGAAGAGGATCAAAAGATATAGTACACAGAGGGAAAGAAGGGAGGGCATGAGCATAGTGTGAACCTTACTCTCATTGGATTTGATTCAAAGAGGGAACAACATACACACTCAGTTGGGTAGAGAATTCTATCTTACCTTATGGAAGACCTGCATAACTTGTAAATTTCTTCAGGCTGCAGATGGGTCAGCCTAGAGAAAGACTTATGATGGTTGGTTGTCATGGATCACATGACAGGTTAGACAATCGATTGATTGAAATGGTTGGTTGCTGCAGGTCATATGACAGATGAAAGAGTGGGCAATGGTAATCCTACATTTTTTATGGGCTTCCCAAAATCCTTTAGCATGCCTCACGTTGTACAAGCCTGTCCTATAGGGAATTAGCAGAGTAAAAGGGAAATAAGAGGGAAAGGGGGTGTGTTGATACAAGGGAGGGCAGAAGTAAGTGGAGAAAGGAAAAAGAAAAGGGAGGGGGTGATAGAAAGGAGGACAGATTGAGGGAGAAGGTGGTCAGAAGGAAAATATTGGTCAGGAATGACAAGGTGAAAGGAGAGAGAAAAGTGTAAATGGGAAGAAAAATAGGATGGAGGAAAAGATGCAATTAGTAACAGTAACTGTGAATGTAAATGGTATGAACTCTCCCATAAAATGGAAGAAGATAGTTGAGTGGATTAAAAACCAGAATCCTAAAATACGTTGTTAATAAGAAACATGTCTGAAGTGGAGATATACACACAGAATAAATGTAAAAGGCTGGAGCAGAATCTATTATGGTTCAGCTGAAGTAAAAAAAAAAAAAAAAAGCAGGGGTAGCAATCCTGATCTCAGACAAAACAAAAGCAAAAATAAACCTAATAAAAAGAGATAAGGAAAGAAAGTACACATTGTGAAATGGTACCATAGACAGGGCAGTAATATCAATACTAAACTTATATGCATGGAGTGGTATAGTATCCAAATTCTTAAAGGAGAAGTTAAGTGAGTTACAAGAAGAAACAGAAAAGCAAAACTATACTAGTGGGAGACCTCAACCTCCTCCTTTCAGAACTAGATAAATCTAACTGCAAAATAAACAAAAAAAGTTAAGGAAGTTGATGGGGTGCTTGTGCTTGGACCCTAATTCTAACAGCCTCTGCTGGGTGCCTGTGCCAGATCTCCAATACCAAAACACATCTAGTTTTCAAAACATATTCTCTCTCAGGCTCTAGCTAAAGGTCAGCATGCCCCAACTAACTTATCTCTGCTTCTTCCTTCACATGCCTCTTTCCTACATGCTTAAACTTTCTTTCCTTTCCTTTCTGGTGGACTTTGATTAAAACCCCTTTAAAACCCCACATACCTTATTTCTTTCTAGTTCTGACCTGACACTTATTTTATCATCTTCAACTTGCTTTTTCAATCACATAATTTAAACAACAAAACATTTTTCTCTTTCTTTCTCTCTCCCCCACCCTCCTTTTCTTCCCAAGAGACTAGAGTCAATGAGAGAGAGAGAAAGAAAGAGATTGTGGACGTACAGGGTGTCAGATTACACCCTCACAGAGAAACATAGATACAGACAGACACAGACACAGAGAGAAAATGATAGAAAACACAGAGAGAATTCTTAGAAATCCTTTGTACAAATTAGACTTTTGCTTCACCTTCTGATGTAAAGAGGCCAAGGTGCCATACTTTATTGGGGTCTTGGAGACTCTGCTTTTAAGATGACCTGAGGTAGATCCCTGGTTGCAGGGGAAACACGCTGGTCTCTGCTGTATCTAAAAATTCTTGCAATTGGGTAGTTGTTATTAAGAAACTTCTTTCCCTTACTAGCTTCACCAGACCTTTCATATAGTATTCTCGATCTCTTTCTCCTGACTGTTCTTGTACCCTCTCTTTAATCCCCGTATAAGCCTGGCGATACTTTGAAAGGAAGATTAACGCCCTTATCTTAGTGGGCCGTGTTTGCCGACAGGAGCTCCGTTTTTTGTCAGGGACTCTCCATGGGAGACTCACTCTTTCAGAGCCTCTGTCCCCCAAACCCATCTGCTTCAGGGTCCCTGTTCGGCCACCACCTGCGGGCGGCTTTGGCGCAGAATGGCCAGAGATGACCGAGTGCCCCAGAGAGTGAAAAGAAGACACGAGCAAGGCTGGAAAAGTATTGTACAACTCTGTTTATCGATAGGAGGGAAAGGGTTGATATACTCTCCAAGGTAGCAGGCAGAACAACTTCTCATGAGAACATTTTGCCATTGTTAACCACATTACGTGATTTCCTTGTACTTTGTTCCCCTGCGTCATATCAGCACTGCTGGCTACAGCCCTCCTAGGAACTGGATATTCTGCATGTACACATCGAGGGTAGGAGAGCCCATATCCTGAGTTTATCAGCCCAGGTCAAGAACGGGCTTTAGTGAAAACCTGGCCTGGACTCATCCTGTTGAGGACTTTCAAAGAGCTGGCCCCCTACAGGAGGTAAATAGAATTTTAAGGGGAAAAAAGAAAGCTACTGAGAAAATCGAATGGGGATAGAAAGGAATTTATGTTCCTCTCAGTGGAACATGGCACCTACATAAAAACTGACCATATATTAAGGCATAACATTTTTATGCCTCTAAGTGCTTACATGAATAAAATAGATACGAGGACATCAATGAATTGGACATTCAACAAAAATCTAAAATCACCCCACAAATTAAAAATCCCTAATTAAATACCAAATTAGAAATTCAGAAAATCAAAGGAGAAAATAAAATTGTTATTAAAAATCTATTGAACTAATAAATAAAACTGAGAGCTGCTTTTACAGGAAACACACACACACAGACACAAACACCATAAAATAGGTAAACTTTTAGTTAATTTATTTTTTTTAAAAAAAGAAGAAAACCAAATTACCAGTATCAAAAATGCCCAAGGGACAACCAAACTGTGCATACACTTTGATCCAGCAGTACCACTACTAAGTCTATATCCTGAAGAGATCCTAAAAAAGGAAAAGGACCAATATATGAAAACATATTTATATCGGCTCTTTCTATGGTGTCAAAGAATTGGAAATTGAGGGGATGCTCATCAATTGGGGAATGGCTGAGCAAGTTGTGGTATATGAATGTAATGTAATACTATTGTACTGTAAGAAATGATGAGCAAGAAGGTTTCAGAAAAACCTGAAAAGATTTACATGGACTGACACTAAATGAAGTGAGCAGAATCAGGAGAAAATTGTACATAGTAATAGCAATGCTTCGTGATGATCAATGATGATAGACAGATCTTCTCAGCTATATGGTGATCCAAGACAATTCCAAAAGACCATGATGGAAAATTCTATACATGTCCAGAGAAAAACCTGGATGCAGACTGAAGGTTACTGTTTACCCCTTTTTTTTTCTTTCTTATATTTTTTTCTCCTTTGTTCTGATTCTTCTTTCACAATATGACTAATGTGGAAATTTGTTCAACATGATTATACATATATATAACCTATATCAAATTGCTGGCTGTCTTGGGAAATGGGGAGGGAAGAGAGAGAGGGTTAAAAATTTGGAACTAAAAATCTTAATGAAAATGAATTTTGAAAACTGTCTTTATCTGTATTTGGGAAAAAAAAACAACAAATACAATTAAGTGCAAACAACAATAACAAAAACAACTTATCTTTCTTCATATAATTCCTCCTTCCCTCTACTAAGACTTTATTCAAGTAACCAACCACTCAGCCACTCATATGTCATATGTCCCTATGTCTCCTAAAGTTCCTTCCTACCTGTATGCAAACATTTTTGAACCCTCTGGTGGAACCTTCATGGTAGCATGCAGGATCAAATATCAAATCTTTCCTTCAATCTTATGTTCTGTCCTCCGGTTATGGTTCTAATTCCTGCTTCCCCTACATAACAATACTTCTTGGGGGAAAACATTTATATCCATTACCACTATTTTTTCTATTTATGTGTACAATTACCCTTTGCAATTTTGCTTTTATCTCCACAATCCTTTTGAAACTTCTTCCTTAACTAGCACAAATGATGCCTTACTTATCTAATTATCATCTTCTTAATACATAGTGTTAGCTCCCCAGTATTTGACACTAACAATCATGCCCATCTTCTTCCATGGTCACTCTCAGCTATATTAGCTACTAAGATGTCATGCTCTTATTTTTTCCTTCCTGTCTTTTTGACAGTTATTTCTCTTTCTCCTTTTTCTCTTATTGACTTTTCATCCTATTCTTGACATTTTAATATAGATGCTCCACAAGGTTTTGTGTTTATTGCATTTCTCTCCTTTGTTTATATTCTCTATATTGTCAATCTCAGTCAATTCTATGTTTCAAACTATCACTTCTATGTAGGTGACTTCAAAATTTACCTGTAGCTCTTCATGCACACACATTCTTTTTGAAGTATATCTAACACCCTCAATAGGGTATTTTCATGGGCACATTTCACAATGTTTTAAATTCAACAATCCTGAGTTTATCATATTTACTCAAAATCTTTTCCCTCCTTCTGTTCTTACCTTTATTTAAACAAAATATAAGGTACAGGGGTCAGAGGTAAGATGGTAAACTACAAGAACCACTACAGCCTAGCTCTCCCTACATTCCTCTGCAAACAACTTTAATGCCTCAAAATGAATTCTAAAGTTGTAAATGCAGCAAAAGGTTGGGATGAAACATTTTTCTGGCCTAAGATATCTTACAATGTCAGTAGGAGAGGTCTGTGATGCTACATTGTGGGCTAGTCTGGTAAAAGTAGCTGTGCATCTTAGAGGTAGCAAAAGCATCAGCAGGAGCAGATATGGGAGCTCTCAATACAACGATAGTAAAGGGATCTGGCAAATGGTCTGAGTGAGATCACAGAAAGAAATAGCACTGGGCACAACTAAGCACTGTTTTGTATTCTGTTGTCCATACCCACTTTGCAGTCAAAATTCCAGAGTGCAGAGGGGTGCACCTGGTTGGCCAACTAGGAAACAGGGACCTTGTTTCCAGTTGCCCAACAGAGAGGAATATTAGAGCTTTCAGCTTCAAGAGAACAAATTCTCTTCCTTGGTAGAGACCAGAAAATGACCAAGAGAGCACACACCTCTCTCCAAATCACATTACCTTAGAAGAAGTGAAAACATGTAGACTCCAGCAACTATCTCTGAAAACATCAGAACAAAAAAAGCATGAAAATTGCGACAGTGCCTCCCTATCCTCAAGTAAAGAGAAAACAACTTTAACATCAAGTTCAATGTCAAGAAATCCACTGGAAAAAATGAGCAAGAAATAAAACAAAACAAATAAAAATGAAGCAATCTAATAAACAAAAACCTCTGACCATGACAAGCTACTATATTGACAGGGTGATCAAGACACAAACTTGGAAGAAGACAAAAAGGTCTAAATAGCTACAAGCAAAGCTTCAAAGGAAAAATAAAAGAAATTAAAAACAAGCCCAATACAAACTTCCAGAAGAGCTAAACATTTTTTTTTAAATCAAATCAGAATGATAGAGAAAACATTTGGGAAATGAATGAGAGTGAAGGAAAACAATTATGAAACGAAAATTAACATCTTGGTAAAAGAAGCACAAAAATATTGAAGAAAATGATGTTTACAAAAAGAGAATTAGCCAAAGGTTAAAAGAGGTACAAATCTTCAATGATGAAAATAACTCCTTAAAAAAGGACGAATTAGTTAAAATTAAAAAGAGATATAAAAACTTACTGAAGAATACTTCCTTAAGTATTAGAATTGGCGAGTGAAAGCTAATGACTCCATAAGAAATCAAGAAACAATAAAACAAGGTGAAAGAATGAAAAAAAAATGAAGAAAATGAGAAATATCTCACAAGAAAAATAAAATGACTGGGAAAATAAAAAACACATAATTTAAGAATTATTAGACTACCTGAAACCCAATCAAAGAAAGAGCCTAGGCATCATATTTTAAGGAAATGTCAAGGAAAAGTACTCTGATATCTTATATCTACAGGGTAAAATGGAAAATGAAAGAATCCAGCAATCACCTCCTGAAAGAGATTCCAAGATGTAAACTCCCAGGAATAGTATAACTAAACTTCAGTATTCCTAGTCAAGGAGAAAATACTTCAAGGATAAAGAATGAAAACATTTAAATATCATGTAGCCACAGTCAGTACCACACAAGATTTAGCAACTACCACTTTAAGGAATAGAGGGCTTGGAATATGGCATTATGAAATGCAAAGGACTTTTGATTATAGCCAAGAATAATCTATCCATAAGAACTTAGTGTAATCTGTCAGGTGAAAAAATAAATGTTTAATAAAATAGAAAACTTTCAAGAAGTTCTAAAGAAAAAAAGACAGATCTGAATAGAAAATTTGACTTTTGAACACAAGACTAAAAGAAACATGATGAAAAAAACATGAAAGAAAAATCTTTAGGGACTTAAGGTAAAACTGCCCTCATCTATATGGGAAGATGGTACATGTAACTTCTAAGAACTTCATCATTATTAGAACATGTAGAAGGAGTCTACATAGACAAAAGGCAAGAATGAGATCTGATTATGTTGGAAGGATCTCCAAAAACTGAGAGAAGAAAAAATGTTATAATGGAAGGGAAGAGGGGGAATGTGAAAGGGAACGAGTGAACCTTACACTCACTGGATTTGACTTGAGGAGAGAATTACATGCGCACTCAATTGTATATCTTACCCTACAAGAAAGTAGATCAGGTCAATTAATTGGCCATTGAACTAAAGAAAAATAACAAGCAAAAGAACAAAATTAATATCCTCAATTAACACCAAAGTGGAAATCCTGAGAACCAAAGACTAATAAAAATGCAAGTTTAAAAAAAAACATAGAAAAATAAAACTAGGAATTGATTTTCTTAAATAAAACAATAAAATAGGTAAACCACAGGTTAATTTGATTTAAAAAAGAACAAAATCAAATTACTGATATGAAAAATGAAAAAAAGGTAAATGCAGCATCCATAAAGATGAAGATTAAAGCATCTGTTGGGAGTTATTTGGCTTCATTATATGCCAGCAAAATTGCCAATCTAAGTGAAATTGATAAATACTAACAATAAATATGTGTTGCCCACATTGAAAAAAAAATAGAAATGCTTAAATAACTCTGTATTTAAAAAAAGAAAAAAAAATTGATGAAGGCATAAATGAGCTCCCTAAGAAAAAATCCAGATAAGTAGATAGATTTGCAATTGAATTTCGCCAATGTTTTAAAGAGCAATTATTCCCAATATAGAAACTATATAATTATAATAAACTATCTAAATATACCATATATTGTATTTTATCATATATGAGACATGTTATCATATATCATATATATCATATGACTATAATAAACTATATATGATAATACATAACAAAATATAACTATCTAACATATGTACACATATGTGTATATATATATATACATATATATAATACACAGACTATACAAACCATTTAAAAAAATAAGTAAAGAAAGATTTTTACCAATTTACTTGTGGGACACAAATATAGCTTTGGTGCAAGGACCATGGAGAAGAAAAATAGACCAATAAAACTATATGTCACTTTTCCAAATGAATATTGATGGAAAAAAATATATATATATACATATATATATAAATAATACTAACAAGGAGAATACAGCAATATATCACAAAGATCATACACTATGACTAAGTGTGATTTATACCAGGAATTCAGGGTTGGTACAATATTCCAGAAAAAATACTATAAGCATAAATTGAACATATCAATAACAAAAGAACAAAAATCATGTGATTATCTCAATAGATACAGAAAAAAACTTTTGTCTAAATATATCACCCATTCCTATCAAAAACACTGTTGTTTGGCCTTCATCCTCTACAAATATCAATGACATCATGAGGCTAATGTTTTGATTTGTAAGTGATGTGAATTTATGAACTGTGAAAAGTCGTCAGCTTCAATCTCCTATAGAGTCACTGGAGTCCCGTGTCAAGACATATGACAAGATGACTGGTAATGGCCCAAGATTCAGTGAGTGATGTTAACTTTTTAAAATTAAGGTCTGTCTAACACCAAAGGGCTCATGATGGAAAATGCTATCTAAATCCAGAGAAAGAATTATAGAGTCTGTATGTAGGTAGAAGCATACTATTCACTCTCTAATTTGTTTCTTTTTTTTTCTTCTTTCTTATGGTTCATTCTGTTGGTTATAATTCTTCATTTCAACATGACCAATGTGAAAATATGTTTATTGTGAATTTATATGTATAGACTATATCAGGTTGCATGTCATCTTGGGACGGGGGGGTGATGGAGGGGGAGAAAATTTAGAATGCACAAGCTTGTGGAACTGAATGTTGTAAACTAAAAATAGATAAATGAACCTAAAAAAAATAAATAAAATTAAGGTCTTTCCCAGGTCTCAGTTTTTCTGAGGCAATTCCTATTCAATGGCTATGGAACTTTAATTTATTAACTTATTAAAAGCATCTTAAAATGACAAATAGCATCTATCTAAAGCAAAGAGCAACCATTATCTTCAGTGGGTATAAAATACATTCCAGTCCATTAATGTTAGGGTGCAGCCAGGATGTCCATTATTACTAGTATTGTCAATATTGTTCTAGAAATGATAGCTAAACTTATGAGAAGAAAAACAAATTGAAAGAATAAAAATGGTCAATGAGGAAACAAAGTTATTCACTTTTTGCAGTTGATATGATGGTATACTTACAAAATGCTAAAGAATTGACTAAAAACAACTAGATGAAACATTTAATAACTTTAGTAAAGTTTCAGGATATAAAATAAACTCTTATAAATCATCAGGATTTCTATATATTACTAACAACACACAACAGGAAGAAATTGAAAGAAAAATATATTCAAATTCAATGCATACAGTATAAAATACATGGGAATCAACCTAATGAGATAAACCCAAGGACTGTATGAACATGATTGAGCAACAATTTTTCTTTCAAATAAAGACAGATCTAAACAAGTAGAGAGACATATATTTTTACATAAATACATACATATACAAACATACACATGCATATGCACATACATACATATACATACACATGTGTGTATATGTATATTTGTGTATATATACATGCAAATATACACTTATGCACAAATATATATGTATTCATTTATGTATGTATACATCCCTTATCAGAGAAACTTCCTTTAAATTTTTATAAATTCCCTCCACCATACACACCCATTTTCAGCTTTCCTTTTAATTTTAATTTCCTTAACTTTTTTTCCCTATTTTTTGGTTAGATTTATCTAGTTCTGAGAGGGGAACAGTGAGTTCCCCAACCATTATGGCTTTATTGTCTATTTACTCCTGTAACTCATTTAAACATCCCTTTAAGAATTTGGATGCTATACTGTTTGGTGCTTATTATTATTATTATTATATATGTAGCATATAATATATATTATTATATATGCTTAGTATTATGGTAGCTAGGTGGCACAGTGGAAAGACTAACGGGCCTCAACTCAAGAAGATTCATCTTTCTGAGTTCAAATCTAACCTCAGACAGTGATCCTGGGTAAGTCACTAAATCCTATTTGTCTCACTTTCCTCATCTGTAAAATGAACTGGAAAAGGAAATGGCAGACCACAGAAATATCTTTGACAAGGAAGCTTCATATTGGTTAGCAGAGTCAAACAAGACTGAAAAATTACTGAAAATATGTTTTAATGAAATTATTTTATCATGTATGGTATCTTTTTTTAAAATGTATGTGCTCTCCTTATCTTTTTAATTAGAATGTTTTTTTTGCTTTGTCTGAAATCATAATTTCTATCCTTACATATTTTTACTTCAGATGAAACAAAATAGATTCTACTCCAGCCCCTTACCTTTTCTCTGTGTGTGTCTTTGTTTTGTGTGTTTTTTCTAAGCAACATATTGTGGGATTCTGATTTCTAATCCATTTTTATATCTGCTTCTGTTTTATGTGGTTCATCCATTCACATTCTCAGTATTGATTACTAATTTTGAATTTCCCTCCATCCTATTTTCCCCAATTTATCGTTTCAACCTGTGTGTCCGTGTGTCCATAAGGCAAAATGGGCTCTTTAGCACTTCAGAAGTTTGGTTTTTATTTACTTTGAGTGAAAGGCATTTGGCTTTTGTTTAGTTTGAGTGAAAGTACTTTTAGCTGTTAAGTACTAAGTCCCAGGCCCAAAGCCCTATGAGGTGTGAAACTTGTGTGGGTATAGATTGATGACTTAAGAGAGGCCAACTCTGGAACCAATGGTCTCTGGTCTCTGGTCGTTGAGGCGGAGCTTGAGAATGCCAGAGGCTCGGCTGAGAGGAGAGAGGAGCTAAGAGAAAACTACAGCTGAAGCTGAAAAAAAAAAGCCAGTAAATATGATTTGGCTAAATACTATCTTGTTTCTCTGTGGCCTCCTGGTTACTCTTGTGAGGCAGGCCTATTGGGCCTGGGGTTTTTTGGTCAAGATGTTGGAATGGGATGGCTGGTTCATTAATTTGCTGCTGTGGGGCCTAAATAAATGTTCTGTTGCTTTCTACTTAGAGAATCTCTCATATCTTGCGATTTCAAACCATTCAAACATATACATGATTATATTCGAGATTATAAATTCAGCCTTCCTACTACAGTCCTCAAATGTTTTTTTTTTATTCTGACCACTGCCTCCCCCAATCTGCCTTCTCTTCTATCAGTCCCTCCTTTTCTCATCCCTCTGCCCTTTCCTGTGGGGTAAGATATATTTTTATACCAAATTGAACGTGTATGTTATTCCACATTTGAGCCAATTCCAGTGAGAATAAGGTGTAACATTGTCCTCCAGCAACCCCCATTCCCCCTCCATTATAAAAGCTCTTCTACACCTCTTTTATGTGACATAATTTGCCTCATTCTAGCTCTTTCTTTTCCCTTCTCCTAGTGCATCCCTTTTTCCTCACCCCTGAATTTATTTTTTCTCACATTTGAATTTTATTCCATCCTAGTCAACTCACACAAGTGTCCTCTAAATATATTCCTTCTAACTGCCCTTCTAATGACAAAATTCTTATGATTTCTAAGTATCATCTTCCCATGTAGGAATGTAGACTTTTTAACCTTATTGAACCTTTTATGATTTCTCTTTTATGTTTACTTTTTAATGCTTCTTTTGAGCCTTCTGTTTGAATGTTAAAATTTCTATTCATCTCTGTCTTTTTATCAGAAATGCCTAAAATTTTCTATTTCATTAAATTTCATTAAATGCCTATATTTCCCCTGAAAGATTACATGCAGTTTTGCTGAGTAGGTAATGCTTGGCTGTAATCCTAGAGCCTTTCCCCTCCAAAATATCATATTCCAAACCTCTGGTTGTTTAATGTGGAAGCTGCTATTTTTTTTTGTTATCCTGACTGTTAGTTGATAGTTAAATTGTTTCTTCATGTTTGCTTGCAGTATTTTCTCCTTGACCTGAGAGTTCTGCAATTTGGCTGCAATATTCCTAGAAGTTTTCATTTGGGGATCTCTTTCAGAATGTGATGGATGAATTCTTTCAATTTCCATTTTACCCTTAAGTTTTCAGATGTCTGAGTAGTTCTCCTTGATAATTCCTTAAAATATGATGTCCAGGCTCTTTTTTCATTATGACTTTCAAGTACTCAAATAAATCTTAAATTATCTCTCCTGGATCTGTTTTCCAGGTCAATTGTTTTTCCAATGAGATATTTCTTATTTTCTACTAATTTTTCATTCTTTGGAAATTGTTTTATTGGTTTTTTGATGTCTCATGGAGTAATTAGCTTCCACTTGCTCAATTCTAATTTTTAAGAAATTATTTTCCTCAATGAGCTTTTGTATTTTCCTTTTCTATTCAGCCAAATCTGCTTTTTAAGGAGTTCTTCTTTTCAGTGAATTTTGTACATTTTTTTTACCAATTTTCATATTCTGCTATTTAAGATTATTTTCATTAATATTCTGTGCCTGTAAGCTGTTTATTTTTAAATTATTTTCTTTCCACATTCTCATTTCTTTTCCCATCTTTTCCTCTACCTGTCTTAGTTGATTTTTAAAAATACATTTTGAACCCTTCCAGGAATTCTTTTGGGGCCTGAGGCCAATTTGTCTTTTACTTTGAGGCTTTGGATTTTTTGACATTGTTGCCTTCTTCTGAGTTTGCCTTTGATCTTCCTTGTCATCCTGATAACTTTTAGTGATCAGTTTCAGATTTTCTTTTTTTTTTTTGCTCATTTTCTAGACTATTTCTTGACTTTTAACTTTATGTTAAAATTGGAATCTGCTTGCAGGGTGAAGGCACATCTTTGTGCGTGTGTGTGTGTGTGTGTGTATTGATGTTTTCATCATCATTTTCATCATCATTCAAGCTTCTGAGCTTCTGCATCTTTTTAATTCTTCCAAAGTGGTATGACCTAAGGACAGGTGTGATCACTGCTCTTCCATCCTGTGCTCTGGACTGTGAGCAACCACAAGCCCTCTTTCCTGATGTAGAACTATGGTAAGTTTCTCCCAGTACTGTTAAGTCTCCTCCTCACCCATAACTAGCCTGGAAATTTTTTTTCAGGCAATGCAACAGAGTCTTGCACTCAGTGCAGCTGCTAATTCATTCACTCTTGTGGCCTGCTGCTGACTTGCTGGGGGTCAGCTGTGTTGGACTTCACTCCACTCTCCCCTTGTTAGACAGATATTTCCTGTTAACTTTCTAAGTTGAATGGGCTGGAAAATTGTTTCATCCCATACTTTTTTGTCTTTGTTTTGCTTTTTTTTTTGTTCTGTAATTCCAAAATTCATGTTGAGGTATTATTCTAAAGTTATCTAGAGAGTAATTGGGAAGAGCTCAGGTAAGGCCCTAACTTTACTCCACCATCTAGGCTGCTTATTTTTGTTGTTTTCTGCTACATTCATAGCTTCAAAGCTGAAAATGATATTATATGTCATGAAATGTGACACCCTCAGTTTAAAAATGAAATAACTAAGCTCCAAAGAGGCTAATTAAACTTCTCCAAACCCAGATCTTACTGACTCTAAGTCCATTGCTCTATCCATCACTGTTTTGATAGCTTTTCTTGATGTGTAGTAGAATTTATATTGAATATAAATGTTAACATTTATTTGTTTTTTCTAAAAACAGACATTAAAATTAAGGCTAACACCATATTATTTTTGGTGGAAATCTTTACACACAAAAGCTTTACTCCCATGGTAATTCTCAGTAAACATTTTTTTTCTTGGATAGAATATATTGATATTGGTTTTAATAATTTTGTATACTTAGTCATTGATATTAGGAAAATTTTGATCACATGAAGCTGCATTATACTATATAAGTTTAAGTGAATATTTGACACAATGAATTACCAAAATAAAGAAATTCTATCTTCAAATATAAATATCCTTTAGAGGTTTTTGTTTGTTTGTTTTTGCTGGATAAGTAAGGGCCACTGGATTACTGAAATTAGATTCTATGGTAAACAAATTATTCAGATAATATTCTGAACTCTGCTTAATTTGGGCAATGTAACCATAGTCCTAGAAATAAACCTTCTTTTATGGTGAAGTAATCATCTTATATTTTCCATCTACTGTGCTACTTAAGTGAGGTTATTAAAAACACACATATTATGCAAACATAAATACAAGCACACAGACACAGAGACATACATATACATAGATATAAATATATAGAGAAAGGGACAGTGTGGTCAAAGATATGTGTGTGCATGCGTTTGTGTGTGTGTGTGGGGGGTGTATGCTCTAGTATCACTTTAGGTGAGATGCATGCAGATGATATTCAGGAGTTGGGAACCTGTGGCCTCAAGGCCATATTTGTCCCTCTAGGTCCTCAAGGGTGGCCCGTTGACCGCATCTAAATTTAATGCTGAATCCAAACTTCACAGAATAAATTTTGATTCGGTCAAAGAGTGCACCCTTGAGGACCTAGAGGGCCACATGTGCCCTCAAGACCACAGGTGCCCCACCTCTGAAGTCAACAGGCCTCAGGGACCTATTCTGGAATAATTTTGTTTTATATACTTCAGTCTGGTTGTTTCTAGTGCACATAACTTCAGCACCATAAACAGAAAAAGGAAATAGAAGATAACCACTTTGGGAAACAAGACCAGGATGGAAGAGTACACAACAGAAAGTACATGAAAAGTTTGATTATACTCTTGCTATTCTTTTCCAAAGGTGGTATTGTAGGACTTTATTCCTTCTGACACTCCAGGAGAAGTGTTTGTTAAAAGCAATTATAGGCAAATATTAACTTAAGTATAACTTAAGAGAACATCATGGACAGCCGAGATGGAGGAGTAAAAGCACTGAGTTCCCACAGCTCTCCCTTAAACCCCTCAAAATACCTTGAAAAAAGAACTTTAAACAAATTCCAGATTGGCTGAACCTACAAAAAGACAGAGTGAAACAAATTTCCAGCCCAAGACAACCTAGAAGGTTGAAAGGAAAGGTCTGTTGCACTAGGCTGAGAGAGGACTGCAGCTGAGCACAGGCCATGCCAGCATAGACCAAGTTCCCTTGAAGCTGAAGCAGGCCTCAGGGGACTGAATCACTAGCAGCTGTGGTGGTTTGCAGAATTCTCAACCCACAAACACCAAAGACAAATTAAAAGGTGTGTAGGAAAAGTCTGTCAGATGTGAGTGAGAGAGGAGCACAGTGCAGCCTTAGCCCTAGCACAGCCCTAGCCCCAGCAAACTAGGAACAGGGCTGGGGAGTGACTGAATCAATGGTGACAGTGGTGGCATGGTGATGGCAAAGGCTGTTTCTGAAGCTCTCAGTCCAGAGATGACAAGGGTTTTAAACAGATGGTTAAAAGGAGTTTACAGGGGTCTCTTTGCTGGCACTGAGGTAGGACTCTGTCGTTTTGTCCATGCTTGGATCTGGGTTGCAGTCCTGGATGGCAGTCTTTGGGTGAGGAGGAGCACTGGCATAGCAGAGCCTGTGGCAGCAGTGGAGAAGGAACCCTCCTCACAGTTACAAGGCAGAAAAGAGTGCTTGTATTCACTTACAGATGAGAGCACAGACCAGGAGAAGAGTAAACCCCTCTTTTTGATCCAATAACATTGGAAAAATAGAAAATTTACAGGTCCCTATCAGTATCTGTGAAAACATCGACATAAAACACATGAAGTTTGGGACAATAGGCCCTTCATACTGGAAAAAGAATCCTGCCTTAACAAAGAGTTAAAAAGTCAAGAAAGGCTGGGAAATGAGCAAGCAACAACAACCACAACAACAAAAACTCAGACTACAAAATCTTACTTGGTAACAAAGATGATCAAAATATACAACCAGAAGAAGACAAGAAAGTCAGAGTTCCTTCATTCAAAGCTCCCCGCCAAAAAATATGAATTGGTGTCAGGCCATGGAAGAGCTCAAAAAAGATTTTGAAAATCAAGTAAGAGAAGTAAAGACAAAATTGGGAAGAGAAATGAGAGTGATGAAAAAAAAATCATGAACAATGACTGAACAGCTTGCTAAAGAAGACCTCAAAAACACTGAAAAAAATGACAACTTAAAAATAAGGCTAGACTAAATGGCAAAAGAGATGCAAAAAGCCAATGAGGAAAAGAATGCCATAAAAAGCAGAACTAGCCAAAAGGAAAAGAAGGTCTGAAAACTCATTGAAGAAAATAATTCCTTAAAAATTAGAATGGAGAAAATGGAAGGTAAGGACTCTATGAGAAAGCAAGAAATTATAAAAGAGAACTGAAAGAATGAAAAAAGAAGACAACACAAAATATCTCACTGTAAAACCAACTGACCCAGAAAATAGATCCAAAAGAGAAAATTCAAAAATTATTGGGCTACCTGAAAGCCATGATCAAATAAGGAGCCTAGACATCATCCTTCAAGAAATTATCGATGAAAACTGCCCTGATATTTTAGAACCAGAGGGTAAACTAGAAATTGAAAGAATCAACTTATCATCTGCTGAAATAGATCCCAAAAGAAAAACTCCAAGGACTATTATAGCAAAATTCCAGATTTCTCAGATCATGGAGAAAGTATTGCAAGGAGCCAGAAAGAAACAATTCAAGTATTGTGGAATCAGAATTAACACTACACAGACTTCCAGCTTCTACATTAAGGGATCTAAGGGCTTAAAATATGTTATTCCAGAGGTCAGAGGAGCTAAGACTAAAACCAAGAATCACCTACCCAGAAAAACTGAGTGTAATCCATGAGGGGAAGAAAATTGATATTCAATGAGGTAGAGGAATTTCATGCATTCTTGAGAAAAGACCACAGCTAAATTGAAAATTTGGCTTTCAAATACAAGACGCAAGGGAAACAAGGAAAGGTAAACCGGAAAGAAAAATCACAGGGGACTTATTAAAGTTGAACTGTTTACATTCCTACATGGAAAGACGACATTTGTAACTCATGAGAACTTTCTCATTATTAGGATAGTTGCAGTCAATACATACATACATACATACATACATACATATATATATATATATATATATATATATATATATATATATATATATATATATATACAGACAGAGGGCACAGAGTAAGTAGGATATGAAAGGATGATATTTAAAAAATTAAAATTGAGGCATAAGAAAGGAATGTACTGGGAGAAAGAGAAGGGGAGAGATAAGAAGGGACCAATTATCTCACAGAAAAGAGTCAAGAAAAACTCTTGCAGTGGAGTGGAAGAGGAGAGAGGTGAGAGGGAATGAGTGAATCTTACTCTCATCAGAATTCGCTTAAGTAGAGAATAGCATACACACGAAAGTTGTTCTGGAAATCTCTCTTAACCTACACAGTAAATTGGAGGGAAGGGGATAAATTGGAGGGAAGGGGATAGGAAGGTGGGCATGTAGAAGGGTGGGCAGATTGGGGAAGGTTACTCAGAAGCAAACCCTTTTGAGGAGAGACAGGGTGAAAGAAAACAACATGACTATTATGGATATGTTTTGCATGACTACACATATATAACCGATATGGAATTGCTTGCCTTCTCAATGCAGGGCAGGGAGGGGGGAGGAGGAGGAGGAGGAAGGGAGAGAATTTGAAACTCAAAATTTTAAAAACAAATGATAAAAATTGTTGTTTACATGTAGCTGGGGAAAATACTAAATAAATGTGTGTGTGTGTGTGTGTGTGAGAGAGAGAGAGAGAGAGAGAAAGAGAGGAACATTATATGCTATATATATGTATATATATATATATATATATATATATATGACAGTAATTACAGGTATAAAATTTTGAAAAAAAATAACAACAATAAAAAGTGCAACAACAAAAATAATTTCCATTGACTAATCACACCTTTATTTTTTCATGTATAATAATTGTTAAAAACTATAATGAAGATGATGATGATGATGATAAGAAAATCATTTACACAATGTTACAATGTTTCTAACAGTTTACTACACTTTGAAATGTGTAGGGAAAATGTCATTATCATCATTTAAGGAAAGGCTAAACTACTTGTTCTATTCACAGAGCCAGCATTAATACTATATTAAATGTGCAGAATTAAAAACAAAACAAAAACCTTTACAGTATTATCATGTCTATTATTTCAAATGATCTTCCTAACTGCATAAAAATGTTCTGATTGTATTATGATTCTTAACAAGTATAGAAACTAAGAGAAGCTGGAAAACAGAAAAGATAGATGATTTTCATATGGTCAAACAGAAATGAACTGGAATAACGAGGTAGAGAGTAGAAGTCTGTACTCCTAGGATCTGATTGATTCTACAATAATGATCCTCCAATTGAATCCAGTTGTCAAGACTGTGAATTAAACACCCATGCATAATCCTAATATTTAATCACATTTCCCATGTATATCATTTGAGGAGAGAGACTGGTTATTATTCCTTTGGGGTGTCAAAATTAAATTTAAATGAAAATAATACAACAAAATTGAGGTCTTTAGTCAGGGCTAGTAAATTGCAGCTTGGGTGCCACACAGCAAATGCTGGGGTGCATAAAGAGGGCACTGAGAGCAGAGTTTGTGTAGGGTGCTAAGGCAAAGAGAATGACTAAGCTACAACCGGGAAGGGTTAGGTATCTGACAGTTTCACAATGTAAGTTGTCATCCATAATAAGCAAAAGTCCCTAAAGAAAGCTTGGGACTCTCTGGAGGGTAGAGTTTGAGAGATCTACAAAATAATCAGTAACAAAGTCTATTCAGCCCAAGGCAATTCACTAATCTGCACACAGAGACCAGGGTGCCTTCTATTGGTTCTTAGTCAAATGTGTTTGTTAGTGGGTAAGGGGATTTAATGCATTAATAACCAAACTTTTCTTCTTTATGGACTTGTAACTCATTTTACCTAAGAAAATGACAAAATTATGGCACTGTTGGTGGAATAGGAAGAGTTAGTAGTGATCTAGTCCATTCTCTTCATTTATAGATGAAGAAACTGCAACCCAGAAAAGTTGTTAGTTGATTAAGATCAGATATCAAGTTAGAGACCAACATAACACTCTGATCCTTACTTCTTACCTCCCAGTCCTATTAAATTTGTATTGTACTATGCTTGCTACTGTAACAACAATGCTGCTTGCCTCTACTGTGGCTCTATAAGACCAACACCACCAGCACACAGAAGGCTGCTAGCACAAGTTCTTTGATCTGCTTTCCTAAGGAAAGCAACTTTAAAGGGTTTGCAATCTCACTTTAATTAAACATACTTATATCATTCACTTAATTCATGGGAAAAAGCCATCACACTGAACTTTGGAGAGGATACAAATAGAAATTATAAGCATACATTATATAAACAGAACAAAATAACAGAAATCAGCAGACAGGCTTCTAGCTGTCTGTCTAAACAATTCATGAACAGTTACAGAAAGAGAAGCAATAAAATCTGGGTTTTTCAGAGCTGGGGTCTCTGTGATAGCTACCCAGAGTCTTGTCTGGTCAAATCACAGGACATTTTTCCTGTGAGTGAGAAGCCTAAAACAAAATGCCAACCTCAGAGCTTATATACCCTGTTCAGGATCAGAGGGCATCACAACCATTCAATTGAAACCACATGACCTAAGCCTTCCTGTGACTTAAGTAAGGCATCAAAGACTCTTGATCTAGTAAAAGACTTCTGATTGTAGCAATGGCTCAACTCCTCAAAGGCACTTGATTGCTTTTGTGCTGAGAAGAACTCAAAAAAAGACAACAAAAAGACCACCTTGCTTACCATTACATTTGAAAGGCAAGACTCATCAAAGGTACTTAAATACCACCCCCCACCCCCAACCCTGCTGAGAAGCACTCCAAAAAAACCAAAAAAGGTCCCACTTTACCTGCCCAAACAAAGGCAAAAAGTCCCACCCTGCTTACCATCACCGCTACTTACCAAAAACATTTAATCTGAAAGATGTCTTGAAAAACAAGGGAAGAAAGAATATTATTCAACAAACTGCCAAAACTTGTGAATCTAGACCGGAACACATTTGACTTGTGAATCATTAGGAAGTCTGTAGAGTAGCCTTTAAAAATAAAACATTCAAAATCATTAAGTTAATCAAACAAAAGCTTACTTGACTGTGACTACACTTGCATTGATCTGCAACCCTAGATCCAATACCTATTCTTCTACTTTGGCCCTCTGAGCTATTTACACTTTGTTTCTGCTTCACATCAAAAATGTAACAGAAACGTTTTCTTATTGCCCATTTATGAAAAGATTCTGAATACTCTTACCAATTTAATCTCACTAGTTCTGATCTTCTACATAGATATAGAATGCACCTGTCTATGTTAAAAGAACTAATATTTATAAAGCCCTTAGCGTAGTGCCTGACACTTCAGAGGTTCTTTATAACCTTTGTTTCCTCTATCAATTATATGTTTTAGAAAGGTCAGAAAATCCCTGATCTCAAAAAGTCTCACTTTTTATTGAACTTGAAATGCCATTATAAGGAATTCATTCCTTGGTGGTAAGACTTTTTGTTTCTTTTTTTTTTAAATTATTAATTATTTATTTAATATTTTTAGTTTTCAGCGTTGATTTCCACAAGAGTTTGAATTGCAAATTTTCTCCCCATTTCTACCCTCCCCCCACTACAAGATGGCATATATTCTGATTGCCCTGTTCCCCAGTCATCCCTCCCTTCTGTCACCCCACTCCCCCCCATCCCCTTTTGCCTTAATTTCTTATATGACCAGATAGATTTCTTTGCCCCATTGTCTGTATTTCTCATTTCCTAGTTGCATGTAAAACTTTTTTTGAACATCCGCTTTTAAAACTTCAAGTTCCAAATTCTCTCCCCTCTTCCCTCCGCACCCACAGTCCCTAAGAAGGCAAGCAATTCAGCATAGGCCACATTATACACAACCTTTCCACAATACTCATGTTGGAAAAGACTAACTATATTTTACTCCTGCCTATCCTGTCCCCCTTTATTCAGTTTTCTCCCTTGACCCTGTCCCTTTGCAAAAGTGTTTGCTTTTGACTACCTCCTCTCCCTATCTGTCCTCCCTTCTATTGACTCTCCTTTTTTATCTCCTTTCTCCTTTCCTGTGGGGTGTGTATGGTATTCCCTTCTCAGGTCAAATGCAATAAGAGCAAGGTTGACTCATTCCCCCTCACCTGTCCCCTCTTCCCTTCCTACAGAACTGCTTTTTCTTAGCACTTTTCTGCAAGATAATTTACCCTATTCTATCTCTCCCTTTCTCCCTCTGTCAATATATTCTTCTCTCATCCCTTAATTTAATTTTATTTTTTTATATCATCCCTTTAAATTCAACTCACCCTGTACCCTCTCTGTCTCTCTCTCTCTCTCTATATATATATATATATGTATATACATATACATATATATGTACACACACACACACACACACACTTCTTTCAGCTACCCCAAAAGTCTCATGAATCATACACATCATCTTTCCATGTAGGAATGTAAACAAAACAGTTCAACTTTAGTAAGTCCCTTATGATTTCTCTTTCTTGGTTACCTTTTCATGTTTCTCTTGATTCTTGTGTTTGAAAGTCAAATTTTCTATTTGGCTGTGATCTTTTCACTGATAAATCTTGAAAGTCCTCTATTTTATTGAAAATCCATATTTTGCCTTGGAGCATGATACTCAGTTTTTCTGGGTAGGTGTTTCTTGGTATAATCCTAGCTCCATTGACCTCCAGAATATCATATTCCAAGCCCTTTGAGCCCTTAAGGTAGAAGCTGCTAGATCTTGTGTTATCCTGATTGTGTTTCCACATTACTCAAATTGTTTCTTCTGGCTGTTTGCACTATTTTCTCCTTGATCTGGGAGCTCTGGAATTTGGCAACAATATTCCTAGGAGTTTTCTTTTTGGGATCTTTTTCAGGAGGCAATCAGTGGATTCTATCAATTTCTATTTTAGCCTCTAGCTCTAGAAAATCAGGGCAGTTCTCCTTGATAATTTCTTGAAAGATGATATCTAGGCTCTTTTTTCAATCATGGCTTTCAAGCAGTCCAATAATTTTTAAATTATCTCTCCTGAGTCTATTTTCCCACTCAATGGTTTTTCCAATGTGACATTTCACATTGTCTTCCATTTTTCATACCTTTGGTTCTGTTTTATAATATCTTGATTTCTCATCAAGTCACTACCTTCCACTTACTCTAATCTAATTTTTAAGGTAGTATTTTCTTCAATGGTCTTTTGGACTTCCTTTTGCATTTGGCTAATTCTGCCTTTCAAGGCATTCTTCTACTCATTGGCTTTTTGGAGCTCTTTTGCTATTTGAGTTATTCTAGTTTTTAAGGTGTTGTTTTCTTCAGTATTTGGGGGGGGGTCTCCTTTAACAAGTCATTGACTTGATTTTCATCATTTTCTTGCATCACTCTCATTAGTCTTCCCAATTTTTCCTCTACTTCTCTAACTTGCTTTTCCAAATCCTTTGAGCTCTTCCATGGCCTGAGACAAGTTCATGTTTTTCTTGGAGGCTTTTGATGCAGGCTCTTTGACTTTGTTGACTTCTTCTGGCTGTATGTTTTGGTGTTCTTTGTCACCAAAGAAAGATTCCAAAGTCTGAGTCTGAATCCAAGACCGTTTTAACTGCCTGTTCATGTTCCCATGCTTTTCAGCAGGGTATGACTGCTTGTAGAGTAGAGAGTACTTTGTTCCAAGCTTGAGGGGATGCACTGTTGTTTTCAGAGCTATTTCTACACAATATGCTTTACCACAACAGCCCTCCTCCTCCCCCAAGGACTACCAACCTGGACCGAGACTCAGATCTAAGCAGGCTCTGTACTGCTGCTCTGATCTGCCACTTAATTCCTCCCACCAGGTAGGCCTGGGGCTACAAGCAACTACAGCTGTAGCTCTGTAAGCAGCCTCAGAGCTGCACCACCTCCACTGCCCCTGGGTTGGTGGCTGACCGCAAACTCCTTTCACTCCGTCCCTGCAGTTTTTTTTTTTTCCCTCTTTCTCTGTTGTCTTTCGTATTGGAGGGTTGAGAAGTCTTGTAACTGCCACATCTCACTGATTCAGGGCACTAAGGCCTGTTCCACCTGGCTACTGGTCTGGTTGGTCCAGGCTCAGCCCAAGCTGGGCTCTGCTCCACTCCTGCTCCTAGCACAGGGTGATAGACCTTACCCTACTACCATCCAGGCTGTCCTGGGCTGAAGCCCTGCTTCCCTCAGCTATTTTGTGGATTCTGAAGTTCTAGAATTTGTTCAGAGCCATTTTTATGGGTGTTTGGAGGGTCCTGGGGGAGAGCTTTAGCCAAGTCCCTGCTTTCTAGCCACGATCTTGGCTCCCTCCCAGGTTTTTTGTTTCTAAACATTCTTTTTAGTACTCAGTCTGTCAGGCAGTGAGTAAGCATTAACTAAATGATTACTTTTTGTCAGGCACTGTGCCAGGTGTTGAAGATACAAAGGCAAAAGTGATATAACCCTTGTCTTCAAAAGCTTATATTCTACATAGAGACAACCTGTATTCATATGAGTGCCTATGGAAATATGCATGTATGTATGCATATGTGTAAATCTATGTATGACTGCATGTGTATATCTCTGTGTATGTAACCAGGCTTCTAACAAAGCCTAACGTGTTTTCTGTGTCACTGAGTATGAAGAAGAAATTATTTCTCCTAATCAATGGAGTGAATAATAGAATAATGCTGAGTATTTGATATATAATATATTAAAATATATAATATGTCATATACTGCATAATATATTCATATACACAAGTGCATATATGTATGTGTATGCATGTGTGCATATATATATGCATATAAATGCTAAGCATTTAGTAAATGCATATAATGCGGAATATCTGCATAAATTATTGAGTTGGTGCTGGAGCTTCTTAAGGATGGTGATTCAGATAGTTTGAGACATTCTTTGGAGGAGTCATATAGAGAGAGGGGGAAAAAAATGGAAGCTACACACATGTAGGGGAAGCTGGCTCCTCAACCTGTCTCTGATTTCCAGGTACTCTCCTTAGAAACATTGGAGAGAAAAAATTTCCATTGGGTGAGGTTTTGGTGAGTTCAGGGAACCCTATGTTTAGGTTTAGGAGTTCTCAGGACCTCAAAATACTGATATGCCAGGTTTGGCTGAATGAATTTGACTCAAGCCTTCTTAAAGTCAAAGAGAAAAACAAAGATTTGCCATATTGGGTAGACTTTAAAGAGTCTGAGCATTTGTGATGCTTCTATTGACAAGCAGACCAGATTGAATCTGGATCTTATATACAGAAAGGTTATGGGAGGGATCTAGGGTGGTCAAGTAATCTGGGGTGATGGGAGGAGGGGCTTAAGGAGGATTTTGATGGGACTGGGGTGGCTGGGGAGACTGGAGTGAGGTCAGACTCCAGGAATGGGATAAGGGTAGCTGAAGGCTACCTGGAGATGACAATGGAGGGCTAGGGTAACAGATTTGGGCATAGATAATTTGATGGGATTGAGGGTGGGAAATGGCTTGAGGCAATCTGGAGGTAACCAGACAATGGAGGTAGCAGACAACAGATTTGGGCATGAACAGCCACATCATGTGGGAAGATTCAGGGTGAGTTCAAGGGGATTCCCAGATTCTGTACTTCATTAGTTTGACTCTCTTTCTTGTTCTGAACAGAAATCTGATATGACTCCTAGTTAAAGAACTCCTTCATGATTCTCTGGTCTCTGTTCTTTATTTTAAGTTTCACAACATCCAATTTCAATTTATTGTTTTCTTGGATAAATAGGTTTACATACCGTTTGTTTTTCATGATTGTCTTTTGTGTAACCAGCATTTGATGGGATAATATGACAGAAGTATACTAAAGGACCACCTTTATCTTTAAGAACAACTAGGAAGCATTTTTTTTTCTCAACTACATTTTTACCCTTATTCTAGCAATGCTAGCAGGCGCAGGTAATTATAAATCCAGTCCAATGAGCTTCTTGGAAACAAACTGGAAAGGAGAAAGCACCCAGACATAACCCTTTTACTGTTATCCTCAAGGCAGTATTTTATGTCTCCCTTGGAGAGGAATTAGTCAGATTCCAGTGATATCAACCAATATTGCAGACAAATGATTGCTATGTATTTATATAATCAATGTGATTATATACATATACATATATACAAACATATATAGATGTGTGTATATGAATATATAAAAGTGTACGTATATGTATATATGTATATGTTTATTAACTAGTCAAAATGTATTCAGTAATGTTAATAATAGCTCATATTTATATAGGACTTCAATGTTTAGAAAGTATTTTACAAGTATTAATTCATTATGCCCTCAAAACACTTGTGCAGGTGCTATCATTACTTCTGTTTTACAGATGAAGAAACCAAGATAAGTTAAGCGACTTACATAAAATCACACAACTAGTAAGTGTATAAGACTGGATTTTAACTTAGATCTTCCTGACTCCACTCCCAATGATCTTGATTTACATTATGCTACCTGCCTATTCCAACTTGTGATTACAATTGTGCTAGGCTATGGAGATCAAAATAAGTTTTTCATTTATTATCAACCCACAGAGAAATTACAAATTATTTCGGGATGCCCAGGCCTATCCCAGGTTCATTGATTTAAAGCTGGAAAGAACCTCGGGGATCATCAAGTTCTGTTCCTCATATTAAAGATGAAGAAACTGGAATCGGTGGTATTGAAGTGATATGTCTAGGATCTCACTAGGAATAAGCAGTGGAATCTGGGTTTGAACCCACATCCATTGAGTGCAGATCCAATGTTCAAATGATACAATACAAGAAGCATTGTGATTTGTTTTTTAACAGACTAATAGAGGAAAAAAAGGGTAGTATAGGAATTAATTTTGTTGTTGTTGTTTAATCCAATCACGAGGTACAATACAATTATAGAAATTTCAATCACAAATAGCCTAGAAATATCAGAAAACTTCTTAAACTGAGTCTTGAAAGGTCACTGTACAAAATGTTACCTAGATGAATAGAAATGAGAATAGAATACATGAGTTACTATAATAGGAAAGAGGGAGAGAAAAGTCCACAATATAGAGGCCTAACTTGGATAGGCAATTTTGTATGGGTTCTTTTGGATGGCACTTGAGGACTCTGAGCATGCATGTGACAGTATGTAATAATAATAGCAATGATAATGCATTTATATAGCACTTTGTGGTTTATAAAAGTGCTAAAACTACTTAACAATGATTCCTTGAGGTTGGTCAAGAATTGTTGTTGTTTTTTTTAACCCCATTCTACAGATGAGAAGCCTGAGGCTCAGAGAGTTTCTATGATTTCATATGGTCTTCCAGCTAGAATGTGCTGCAGGAAGGATTAAAATCCTGACATCAGCACCAACATTTTTTTCCATACATTTCCCCATAAAACTAAGGGAGAAGATTTAAAATAAATACCACAGAAAACTGAACTACTTCATTATTTGGGGGGAGGGTGCAATAAATTTCTAAACAATCATACATACAACATCACTTTGCACTACAAGCCCCAAATTAAGATAGAGCTTTGAGAAAGGCACACAAAATGTCATTTTGTCTTATAAAATGATTTTCATAGGCATGTCCAGATGAAATGTAGATTGGGCAATGTCAGTCAAGGACCTTAATAACATAGTAATATGCTATAATAACTTTGAGTAACTAGGATTTTATGTACTCCTTGAATGGCTGACATTTCTTGTAGGAAAACAGGCCCCAAAACAGTAAAATTGCAGTTCCTCCTCTTGATGCCCCACTTTCCTTTCTCTTTTACGTTTTTTGGAAGCTATTCATTCATGTAACTATTATCCAAGAAGGAGGCAGCATAGTGTGGTGGAAGGAACTCTTTGGGGAACAAAACCAGACCCTGACACTTACATACATTCCTAGAGACAATCACATCTCTATTATGAATGTGTGTGTGTTGGATTAGATAACCACCAAGGTCCCCTTCCTCTGCAGTATTTGCTATCCTTTTCCTTTCCCTGTTTCTTTTGAACTGGAATTATTCTGGTTCTTTTTGTAAGAGAATTTATGCATGTTCTTGTTTATTTTCTCAATGTTTCAGAAAAAGGTAGATATTTAAAAATCAGTGTATTTTTATTTTTCTTTGCCCAGATGGGATGCGCCTGCCTATCTCCTCCTGGTCACAACATTGATTAGTCTGTCTAGTCTTATTATTGATGCATTTCCTTTTCCAAAATACGTTAGTACATTTCTGCCTGCTCACCTTAGTTCATTCCTCTAGTGTGTTTTCATGCGACTACATTTTTTTTTTCTTAATTGACAAAGTTACTAAGATTATTAGACCTCAGTTGTTCCAGGTTTCTTTTGATTTTGTTTTAATATGATTTCTTCTACCTCTGCATGTTAAAATTCCAATATGTCTCTTTCTCTTTCTTGTTCAAAGAATCTAAAACTTCATAGAGATTTTGGATTGCATGGACAAAATGTTCTCCTCCTTTCAAATTCTTGTTAAAGAGCACACGTTTTCATTGCTATGTTTTCCTTTAATTTGTTTATTGATCTTCCGAAGCAATCTACATGTTCTGTCAACAGCTCTATTATAATTTTGGGGCCCTGTTATTGCCAATGCATCATTTTCCATATATTAAAGTCATTTTTAATTGTTCATTTTTTTTCTGATTTTCTGTAAGATTTTCTGTGTGATGAATTCTTTCCTATCTTGTCCTTTCTTTAGTTCTTGCAGTTGCTATCCATTGACTTTACTTTTCTCATGTTTGGAGATGATGGCTTGAATTTATTATGACTTTCCTCTGAGCCATCCTGCTTCAAGCACTGCCCGGTGTTATTGTATTTGTATTTCTAGTTGTAGTTGTTTTTACAGGTCCTTCCATTTTTCTGCCTCATTTGTATAATGACAGAATTATTGGGGGGGGGGGTCCTTTTTTTCCAATTGTTCTTGATCTTTATTCACCATTTTTAATCCTTGAAGAGGAAATTATTTCCCCTTCTGCATTAAAATAAAAACAAATTCTGCTTTCTAAAAATTTCAGATGCGTGGAATAATTTACGTAATGGTTCCAGGGGAATTTATTTTCAAGATGTTAGCAATTTACTATCTTCTTGCCAAGGAGGCAGGTATGAAAAATATGAGAATACACTTGAGAAAAACTAAACTAAAATTTATGCAAATTTTTAGTCTTTCTAAAATGCAAAATATATTTAAGTTTTCTTTCCTTAATAGTTGCTTCTCTTAAGCTTCTAAGAAAATTCCATTTCTTATTTTATGCACGGGAAAATGTCATTTCTGATATTAATGCACATTTATAAAAATTTAGAAAGTACTTCATCACAACAACCCTGTGAGAAAATAAGTGTAAAGTTATAATCATATTAATTTTAAAAATGAGTAAACTAAGGATTGATTTGTGTAGTTAAGAGAAGCCAGGGTTTCAGTCTACTTGATATGTAGGTAAAAGTATTTCTTTTGCTATGATCCAAAGAAGCTCTTCTAATACATTGATTGGTCAAAGGACTGACTCAGAATCCCTTTTGGTTAAATTTGTTAAATAACTTCTTAAAGTTCAACTTCTTGTTCAGTTAGGTTGGGGTTTCATAACTCATGGTCAGTGAATTTGCTATTTTTAAGTGTTTTCCATCATTTCATTTTTATATAATTGATTTCCTTTGTAGTCATATGAATTTCATTTTATGTATTTAAAATTATTATATTGAGAATGGGTCCACAGACTTCAACAGTCTGTCAAAGACACCTTGCTCTCAGGAAAAAAAAAAATAACTAAGGGAATAAAAAGAATCTCCTGATTGGGAGATCAGAACTGTTCAGACCTAATAAAATCTCAAGAGTTAATCATGACATTCTGATCTGCTGATTAGAAAGATTTTCATGTGGACATTATGGGAATACTAAAGCAAAATTGAATCCTACTTGAGTATCTTTTCTATTCCATGGCTAAGTAAATTTCCTTTTGTTAATTGTTGAATGATTTACAAGTATCTAATTTTATTCTACTATTGGAAACAAAAGAAATGTTCAGATGGACAAATTTAGATACATGTCCATTCCAAATATTCATATGGAGTAATTGTGCCTGACCTATGGTAGAGCCTTCTGAGGTCCTATTGGTCTGATCAGCCACAGTCAGACACATAATAATAACATAGTGATGTCATTTTGGTCTTCTTCAAGCATGACAGACAATAACCATCCAAAGGATAAATCAGGCTTTGCCCCCCACATCAGGGCCAAACATGTAATGCACATCTAAGATGGGATTTGAACCCAAGTCTCCTGATTTCAAAGGAAGAACTTTATCCGCTGTTTCATTCCACTTTCCCTAAAGAAACTCAACCTAGACCCTGAAGGATGCAGAAGCACTAAGTCTTTAAAAGAATTGAATGACTCAGTGGCTGATCAAGGCCTCTAAAAGAGGTAATATCAGCAAAGACTGGAATGGGGCACAGAGAAATTTAGATTGTCCTAAGAGAAAATTGGGATGAAGATCTTGGTTTTTTTTTTTTTAAAGCTTGAATTGGGCATTCTTCTTTTTGACATTATAATCATATTTGGAATATTTAACTTCTCCAAAATTGAAACCCATTGTTGATTAGATTGCTAAGATTATATCAGTGCTTGAATTACAAAGAATGATTATTGGTTCATAAATTTTTAAGCAAGATTTCACCTATAAAGAAGATGACATTTTCAGAATGAAACTGTCTTGGTGATAAGTGCTTACTTTGTATAATCATTGAATGATTATGAGACAGAATAGAGATGCATAAAGCTTTCCTGAATGGTCATTTTCTAAGCTGTTGAAACCTTATTAATATAAGGGATTTTTTTTTTCCCATCAGACAGCAGATGTGCAATGAATGATTATTATTATTATAAGTAAAGTAGCCAATGGAAAAATCGCTTGACTTGGAGCCAGAGGAGTCAAATTCCAATCTTGTCTCTTTTGCTTATTACTGTTTGCCTTTGGGAAAGTCACCCAATCTCCTAAGACCTTGTTTTCTTCACCTCCAAAATGCAAGATTTAGAGTAGATGACTTCCAAAGTCTCTTCTAGCTCTAAATCCTAGGAATGCTAGAATATCAACAAGGTCTCCCAGAGTAGAATATGTCCCTTTGAAGCTAAAAAAGTGTGATAAAATAATATAAAAATGAAATTAACAAATACTTATAGTGAATTTATTTGACCATTTCAGATCAATTGACTGTCTATTCCGGTTAAACCTGCTATACATAAATTTCATTTAAATAGCAAAACCAGTTATAATTATACTCTTGTTCAGTGCCTACTAAATGTATAATAGGTACATCATTTTAAAGAAATGATGAAAAAAAATCTATTCATAAATGTCCTTTTGAGTAATTCCGAAAGAAAGCACATGTAGTTATATATTTTAATTTCTTCAATGATAGTACCATGTTTAATAAGTGAAGCTTCTGCTCAATGGCTCCACTTTCCAGAACAATAAGGGGTACACATGATATATGTGTATATGTATGTATATGTGTGTTTACATGGTTTGTGTGAGTGTGTCTATGTGTGTGTATAAATTTCTTTTGAAAGGAAATGGGAGGCAGAGTGGAAATGCATCATGTAAAAAAATGGAAAGAATTCAAAGTAAAGTAATAAAAATAAATGATGTTTTGCAGAATAAACATTCAGAGCAGTTACAGAATTTGGCATTCTTTAAATTATTGGTATATGGTGTCTGTCCTCCTGTAAATGACTCCCCACTAACAATAAAATACATAAGTATTTCTTATATCGGCATTCATGGCTCTCCAAATTCTATTATCAGTTCGCCTTCTAATTCTTATTTCACTCTTTCTCCACTCAAGCATCTGCCTCTTCGTCCATTCCTCAGTCTCATGCTGTATCTTCTAACTTTCATTCATTTGGCAACACCATGTATATAGAATCTCCTCCCTACAAGATAAGCCTTGTGGAAAACTTCTATTGTTGAAGACCCAATTCAGCTACAATATCTTGCTCGAATCTCTCATCTAAGAGTGACTAGTTTTCTTCTCAAATTTCTCAAGAAACTTTGATTTAACCTCTCCTCCTCAGATAATTAACTTAGATAATTATTTTCTAACTTGGATTATAGCTACTCATGTTTATATCTGTCCTGCACTAATAAACCATGATCTTCTTAAAGTTAGGACCTTTATGATTCTTTACGTTAACCTCACTGCTTATTGCAATGCATGAGGACATATAGTAGGCATACACACAAATACATTGTATATACACACATAAGTATATATAAAACACAAACATGCTTACATATATACACATGTATATACACATATATGTTATGTGTATGTATAAATATGTGTATATGAATGTATGTATATGTGTGTACATACACATGTGTATAGATGCACATGTATACATACATAGACATGCATATACAACAAGTTGAAGGTAACTAATAGGCATGTTGGTGAATTACATTATTACATTGCATTATTACACCCCTAGTGGAATATTTGGATGAGACCAATTTGTTCTAACAAACATGGGGGAGGCTGAAGTGGCACTGTGAAGTGCTTAGAGCTTGGTCAAGCAAAAGAGAAGGAATGTGATGTGTGAGGAACATCAAGATGAGCAAATTTTCTGTATAACACAGTGAACAAATTGGCAGGGGGCAAGGGAGTGTCTGTTTGTGTGTGTGGGGGGAATTCCTTGAGGGACTTGATAATTCAGCTTGGTACATAAGACTATCTTAGAGACACATGCAACATAAGGGAATGCCATAAAAATATGCAGAGAAAACCAATTTAGATAACACCAGCAAAAAAAAAAGCCTCTTTCTCCTGGTTTTATTTACTGTTCATTTTCTATTTAAGGGTCAAAGAGGTTGGGGATTATTTTGAGTTCTTGGCAGTATGTTCCTGTTCTTAGTTCGACTGTCTTTCCTTCTTTTTGGTGGTAAATCAAGGGATCTATCCACTGCCCCAACCCCCCTGTTGTGGGAGTTCTTGTTGAGCTTTATTTACTAAGCTAAGGATTTTATATTTTTTTCATGTCATTATCTGTTTGGAAATCTAATGAAGACTATGGACCCTTTTTCAGAATAATGTTTCAAATGCATAAAAGAAAATACATAGGATTACAAGGGAACATTTATTTATGTGTGTATGTGTATATAAATATACATATATGTATCTCTCTGCCTCTCTGTCTCTATCTCTGTCTCTCTGTCTCTCTCTTTCTCTCCAGATTAAGGATTCCTGACTTAATTGATACTCCTAATTTGGGAGGCCTCTGCAAGTCTGAGCTTTTTCTCCTCCTCCTGACTCTCCTCTAACTTTTTTTTTTTTCTCAGCTAATCTAATAAATTCATAATAATAAAATATTCATGGAAGACAACACTAAAGCTTCCTTGGGGATCTTAATCCAGTTCTGGCAATTTAAATATTATATATATATATATATGTATATATATGTATGTATACATATATATATATAAATATTACATAAAATTATATTTTTTCTATTATATTATGTAACCCATGTGAGTGTATGCATATTTGACATAGATGAAGAGCAGAGAAATAAAGTGATAAAGACAGAGATAGATGATTCATAGATGATAGATAGTAAATAGATATGTATAAAGCTCATTGGGGGCATGTAATTTTTTGTCATTTTTGTTTCCCACATTTCTTAGCACTTAGCATAGTGAATGGAAATAATAAGCACTTAAATCATGTTTGTTTAGTTGAACTAAATATAGCTAATTCTGGGATTATTGCCCTCTTCCCTTTCCCTTTCCCTTTTGATCAATTTGGGAGAACTAAGTGTTTATCCAAAATGAGAAATATGGTGAGTGTTGGGCCTGGGCACCATGAAATAGGCAGAGAGAAGCACCTTGGGGGAGGGAACAGTCACAACCAGAAGAGGAAAGAATACATGATTAGGAGGATTGTTCGTCTTCATATTCATTGGGGAAATGGCAGCAACAAAAACAAAAACAAAATCTGGAAAACTCTAGAGTGAATAACTCAGCCTAAGCTGGAAAACAGTGAGAATGGAGGATGGCTGGCCATGCTTTGAAACTGTTGTATAAAGAAGGAAGAAAGCAAAAGAGAAATATTTCATTCTATCTCATTCTTCTTCCTGTGTCAGTGGGTAGAAAAGCTGTGAGGCAAGATAAAATTGGTGGGAAATTAATAATAATAATAATAAACATTTATGTAATACTAGGAGCCAAGCATTATATAAGCACTTTATAATTATCTCATTTTATTTTCACAATGACCTTCTAAAGTACTTGCTACTACTATCCCCATTTTACAGATGAGGGAATTGAGACAAACAGAAGCTAAATGATTTGTCCAGGGACATGCAGATAGCAGGTGTCTGAGGCTGGATTTCAATTAAGGTTTTCCTGACTTTAGGCCCAAGACTCTATCTAGTGTATCCCCTACCTCCCCCTCAATGGCCTCTTTCAGAGGAAATCTTCTATTTGGGACGATATGAGATTGGGAATTGAAACATATGTTTCAGACAAACATTAGTTGTTTTAGGATTTTTATTTTATTCTTATGTTTTAATAATTATTTTTTCTGTATTATTTTGAACTGCATATTTATGAATGTCAGAGTTAGTCTCAGAGCCCTACAATTTATCATATGTATGTATTGCAAGATTTTCTGGGTAGAGGCTACAAGTCAAGAGAATGAAAAATCCCTGCCTCCTCCCGACCTCCTGAAATAGGCCAGACAACTTTGCTTCATAATTGAGTCTGACATAGGGATTATAGAAGCACAAGTAATTGATCAATCAATAAATCAAAAAGCATTTATTAAGTGTATATTCAATGCCAAGTACTATGCTACTTGCTAGGGTTATAAGGACAAAAGAAGACAGAAAGAAAAGAATTTAGAATCTGCTTGAGCTACCATCTGGTTCAACCATAACAGTAAACTGAATTATAGCATATCTAATAATCACCTAGCCCTGTGGTTAACACCACCGAAGAGCGGGGACCCTCCACCTACCAACGCACAACATTCTTAGGTTCCTTTTGATGCAGCTCAAAATAACTCTAGCTTTTTTACCTGTCATCACATAATGCTAGCTCATGTTGATTGTGAAAAGCACTCAATATACCAGATCATTTTTTTTCAGAACTGCTTTCTAATGATGCTTCTCTCACATGTTATATTAATAAAGTTGAATTTTCACATGGACATGCAGGACTTTGCATTTATCCCTATTGAGTTTCATCTATTAGCTGTGATTCAATACTCTAATTATTGAGATCCTTCAGGATACTGACTCTTTCATCCACTGAGGTTCATTTGTCTCCTAGCTTTGTGTCATCTGTAGATTTGAGAGACATACCACATAGGTCTTTAGTCAAGTTATTGATAAATATGTTAAAAGTACAGGCCCAAGAGCACGACCCTGGGATATTTCACAGAAATCCTTCTTCTATTTTGACTTTGAACCATTAATAGTTACCCTTTACATCTGGTCATACGACGAGGTCTGAATCAATATCATTTTCTTGTCATCTAATCCATATTTTAACATCTCCACAAGAATAGTGTCTAGGAGGTGTCAAAAGTCAAATAGAAATGCATTCCAGTTGACTTGGAAATAAACAAATTACCATTATCTAGCTTGTGTTGTATACTAATTAAATTCATTAAACATTTCTCAAATACATTTTAATTTCTTTCTGGCTTTCAGTAGTTTGGCCAACTGACCACATGTTTGATACCTATCTTATTAAAATTATTGCTGAAATCTAAATAAATATAACCATAGCATCCTTTTTAACCTACTTTTTTCTATTTTTAATTTATTTTTTATCATTTAATATTTCTAGTTTTCAACAGTGATTTCCACAAGATTTTGAGACTTTTTTCCCATTTCTACCATCCTCCCCACCCCAAGATGGCACACATTCTGATTGCCCCTTTCTCCATTCTGCCCTCCCTTGTGTCACCCCACTCACCCCACCACCTTATGCCTTTTCCCTTACTTTCTTGTAGGGCAAGAAAGATTTATATACCACATTGGCTGTATACATTATTTCCCAGTTGCATGTAAAAACAACTTTTTTTGACATTTGTTTTTAGAACTTTGAGTTCCAAATTCTCTCCCTTCTTCTCTCCCCACCCACCCTCCTTGGGAAGGCAGGCAATTCAACATAGGCCACACATGTATGATTATGCAAAATACTTCTCTAATAGTCTATTTCTCTCCATCCTATCCTGTGCCCCTTTATTCAGTTTTCTCCTTTGACCTTGTCCCTTTTCAAAAGTGTTTGCTTCTGACCACCTCCTCCCCCAATTTGCCCTCCCTTCTATCATCCCCCCCATATCCCCTCCCCACTACTTTCTGTAGGGTAAGATACCCAATTGGATGTTATGCCTTCCTTAAGTCATATCTGATGAGAGCAAGATTCATTCATTCCCTTTCACCTCCCGCCTCTTCCCTTCCATTATAACTGCTTTTTCTTGCCACTTTTATGTGAGATAATTTACCCCATTCTATCTCTCCCCTTTTCCACCTCTCAATATATTCCTCTCTTACCCCTTAATTTTAAATTTTTAGATATCATCCCTTCATATTCAATTCACCCTGTGCCTTCTTTCTCTTCCACTATACTAATACTGAAAAAAGATCTGAAAATAGCAGTGCAAAACCCCTGAGGTTTGGGACAAAGTACTCTCTACTATACAAGCAGTCATACTTCTTTTTCCTGTAGGTTTTGATCTTCTTTGTCGCAAAAAAAAGATTCTATAGTCTGAGTCTGAGTTGTTTTATGCTGCTTGCTCATTTTCTCACCAACTACTTGACCCTTGAGCTTTTTGTCAGGGTATGACTGCTTGTATAGTAGAGAGTACTTTGTCCCAAGCTTCAGGGGTTTTGCACTGCTATTTTCAAAGCTACTTCTATTCTTAGGTAGTATGATACTCCTTTCCTGGCCTGTGCTCTGGTCTGTGAGTTCGGGCACTCGGACTCCCTCTCCACAGTTACCACAAGCTCTGCCACACCAATGCTCCTCCTTCACCAAGAACTGTCAATCAGGACCAAGATCCAGATCAAAGCAAAGCAAAGCAAGAGAACCTTGCCTCAGTGCCATTAATGCACTCTCTGTACTCCCACTCTGATCCACTGCTTGATTCCTCCCATGGTGTGGACCAGGGTCTCCTAGAAGCAGCTGCCCCTGGAGCTCTGGAAGCAGCAGATGGAGCTTCCTGCTGCTGCCTCAGTGCCATTTCTGCTACCCCACACACTGTTCTCACCTAGATCCAGCTATTTGCCCACTGACCTGGTCAGTTGTCTTTGGCGTTTGTGGGTTGAGAAGTCTGGTAACTGCCACAGTTCAGTGATTTAGGGCCCTAAGGCCTGCTCTGCCCTGTCTGCTCTTTGCCTGGTCTGTCCTGGTGTGGCCCATGCTGGGCTGTGCTCTGCTCCCAGAATGTTGGGACAGACCCTTCCCAGTCACTATCCACATTGTCTTGGGCTGGATACTTGTTTCCCTCCCTTATTTAATGGGTTCTGTAGCCCTAGAATTTGTTTAGAGTCATTTTATAGGTGTTTGGAGGGATTTTGGGGAGACCTTCAGCAATTTCCTGTTTTCAAACCATCTTGGCTCCAGCCCCCCTACACTTTTTTAAAACATAAATTTGGAGTAGAGTTTCAGGGTGAGAAACAAGGATCCTTGAGGCCACATGTGGCCTTCTAGGTCCTTGGGTACTACATTTGACTGGATCCATGTTTTACAGAACAAATCCTTTTATTAAGGTAATTTGTTCTGTGAAGTCTTGATTCAATCAAACGGCTGTACTTGAGGACCTAGAGGGCTACATGTGTCCTCAAGGCCACAGGTTCCCCATGCCTGGCAAGTGGTTGGTATGCAGCAATATTTGGATAGATTAATATGTTACAATGATATTCATAGCTAAACTATCAGAAGATATGGACAGTGATTCAGTTAAGGAGAGTAACATGTGCCTCCTTCATCCTCACTGCTTGATAGTAGCCAGGATAAACAGTAGGGCGTTCACTCTGGTTAAAGGCATAAAAATGCTAGAACTTCTAGATTACATGCGACATAGAGACAAAGGGCTTGCTGTTGAAGCTGCTATGTTGCTGGCAGAGTGGTGAGTACAAGGCATAAGCAAGGATAAGGAAAAGCAGCAACAAGTTTTCAAAAGCTAAACCAGGAAGGCCTATTCAAGCTGTGCCACTAGGCATGGAGGTGAGAAGCCTTCAGGATGAGGAATGTGGTATTAAAACTGTGTCTCATTAGCAATTTTGAAGAATTTTAGCATCTAGTTACAACTAGATCTGGTTGCAGTTAAGTCTTAAGAGTACCAGCATTATATATCAGAAATCAAGCCTGAGAGGTCAGAATCATAGATTGATTTCTCTGGCTGTCATGACCTGTTCTTAAGGAAGTCATGTTGATTCTTTGTCATCATCCTTTTACTTCTTAGATATTTAACAATCATTCCTTTAGTGATTAGCTCTGAAATTTCCCAAGCCATGAAAGCCAAGGTCACTAGTGTCCAGACTTGAAGGCTGTTTTATTCTCTTTTTGAAAAAAATAAAATAAAATAAAGAGAGAAACCAGCCCTGTTAAGTTTGGTGGTTTGTTGTTGTTGAGTCATTTCAGTTGAGTTTGACTATATTTTAGGTTTTCTTGACAAAGATACTGGAATTGTTTGCCATTTCCTTCTCTAGCTCATTTGAGAGTTGATTAACAGAGGCAAATGAATTTAAGTAATTTGCCCAGGGTCATACAAATAGTGTCTGAGATTAGATTTGAACACAGATTCTCCTGACTCCAAGGTCAGTCCTCTATCCACTGCACCACCTAGTTGCTTATGGTGTTGAAATTATTTTCCCTAATCTTTCTAATATCCCTGACAGTGGCTCTGTAATCCTACCTGTCAGTTCTTTGAAGACTGAAAAATGTTGGTCACCTGGGTCAGCTGACTAGAATTTATCAAAGGTGTCTTAGTGTTTATTACTATTTCCTTACTTATCTGGAGGATCAATTCTCTCAGTGACTTTTGCTATGTCATTTTCATTGTAAAGGGCATTATTTTCAGATAAAAAAGTGAAAACCAAATAAGAGTTGAACAGCTTTGATTTCTGTCTGTTGTCAGTTATTTTCATCGTATTCATTTCAAAAAAAGGTGCTATCCCTCCTTTGAGTACCTTTTTCTATGTGTGTACAATAAACAAACATCAACAAAACAAAACAAAGCAAAACAAAAATATTTTTGTTGTCCTTAGCCTACTTTACTTGTCCTTTGTCATTCCAGTCACTATTTTTATGAGACTATACTAATTTTATATGTTCATCTTCTGTTGCTTGGCATTGCTTTCACCTTTTGTGCATTTATTTTTTTAAGTTAAGTTGGTACACAGATTCCATGCAAACCCATGACAGTGCCTTCAGACAAATTTAATTTTCCCTTCTTTTTGTAATTGTTTGCCATTGTGTCTTCAGACTTTTAGTCTTAAGGATTTTTCAGCTCTCTTGGTTTGACCTTCCTTGGAGAATTTTTGTCCACAAAAGAAGTCCGTCTTTTCCTATTTTTTTTTCTGTATTCTCCAAATCTAAGGTACAGCATGTCAGACTGTGCCCAGATTTTATTTCTTTCTCTATTACAAATTATAGAATGACACAATTATTTCTCCACAGATTTCCCATTATTTCTACATCAAAAAACAGTTCCCCCCTATTACTGAGAATCAGATCTAGAATTTAATTGCTCCTGTTCAGACTTCTACTCATTGAAGTATGAAATTATTAATAAGGAAAGTCAGGAAGTTATTAGCTTCCAGGATTTTGGCAGAGATAGAACTAAAACAGATGTCTGGATAATTGAAGTCCCCAATTATCCTTTATGCCAAGTTTGGTATCCACTGGTTTTTCATTTATTTCCTTACTCTATATAGGTAATCTGTAGCATATTTAAGTGACAAAAATCACTCTATATCACTCTTTTTATACTTCACCCTAGTAATATCTGGCCCCATAATAATATACCACCCCACTCTGATTTCTATATTTCCTCAACAATTGTGCATTCAGAAGCTACAGTAACGTGCCTGCCCCCCCCCCCCATTACCTATCCTATTTCTTTTGAATAAAGTTTACTTATTCAGGGTCATAGTTCAATCACAGGCTTCTTCACAAGTCTCGGTGTTAGATTAGACTTGCCTATTTGCTTTAGGATTCCAATTTCCTCTTGCTTATTATTACAATTTTGGATATTTATATATATTTAAATATATAGAGAGCATTGAGGCAATGGAATTTTATTACTAGCTACTTTCTTGGAATTTCTCTCCTATGGATTTCTGTCTGCCTCAACAGTTATTCTTTCATCTTTGTAGCTACATTTTAATATGCTACTTATAGGATCTATCTATCTATCTATCTATCTATCTATCTATCTATCTATCTATCTATCTATCTATTTATCTATCTACCTATCTATCAATAGATAGACAGATAGATTAAATCAGGTATCTCCTCCCCCTCACTTTTATTTAAAAATTCTTTTGGTTAGACTTTCAAGACATCTGATAATACATTTTTTTTTACTGTCCTTTTTCAGCTGTACTCCACCTCTGGCCAGAAATATGTCAACCTTTTATTGTAAGCAATGACTTAGTGAACTATATTAGATATCACCTTCTTAACCGGCCGTTTACTTTCTAAAGTAATTTTTCTCTTCTGCTTTTCTTGCCTCTACTGAATGACAGGAAAACATAAAGCATCTACCCGTAATCTTCAGTTTTTTGTTTAAATCTTTACAGTCATTGGTAAGGATTTTATGATCTTCTTGGAAGCGTAATTTGTGCTCATGTGATTCAGGGGAAATAGGCAACTGTTTTGTTTTTTTTTTAAGTTTTGGGAAATTCTGTTATTTCTTGGATCCACGGCAAAGGGAGAAAACAGAGAAACTCCCATTTCAAAGAGCAGATGAAATGTACATGCACACAAGAATTCGACTAGGTACAAGATACATGATTCCATTTGTATAAGGAAATCCCAGATGAGGAAACTCCCTCTCTCAATCGATGTTCACAATTTCTCTTAAACTTAGTTGACTAGAACACTGAAAGGCTAAATAATGTGGCCAGGCCCAGGGCAAGTTTATGCCAAAGATAGACCTTGAATTCAGCCTTTTCAGACTTCAAGGCCAGCTTTCTGGCAAATATGTCAATCTGACTCTTGTATACACATGTTTTGTATACAAGATAACAGCAAACATAAAAAGGTAGATAAATAAAATATCAAACAACTGAAAAAATAAATAAAAAATAAGTAGGTTCATTGATGAATGAGTACATAGATAAAAAAAGTAAATGAATGAATAAATGGAAAAATCAATAAATAGTGTATGGGGGGACAATATCATCTGGAGGGATCAGGAAAGGCACTATGTTGAAGTCACACATGCACATTATATTCATGTACATACCAACTTCCTACAGAATTTTAACTAATTATAAGTCAAAACTAGAAATTATATTAGCTTAGCATGACTGGCTATTAGTTAATTTATTCATTCTCCTGTCCACAATGGTTAAATAATCATCCTGATAAAATATCTTTATCTTGGCAGTTAATTTGACTGTCCCACCTTTTTTTTTTTTTTTAAATGAGGATTACATTTATCCATCTCTAGGTTGTTTTTTTTTAATGATTCAATAATTATATCTTTGGGTTGTCTCAGCACAATAGAATGATTTTTATTTTATCCTGAAAATCTGAAGTTATTTAAAGTCATTAAATACAATTTTGCTATATACCTTTTTCTCTTGGTATCAACTTTACTTACCTTTTAATGACATTTGCTTTATCGTTTCTAGCTTGAACGCTATTCTCTTTGATAGGAAAGGTTGTTGTTATTGTTTGTCCTTCATTCTGGAGAAATGACCATGACATCAGGAAGATAATATCCTGACTTGAAAGTGAATTGGAATGAAGCCAGACAGGGCTGCACAAGGTCACCAGCCTCATTGTCTCCTCCAGAGGCATCTGGGTCCAGTGGCAAGATATAGATCAGGATGGCTGCAGATGCCCCACCCCAGGGAAAGGTAGAAGTAACAGGGGTTGTATAGATCTGTTCTTTTTTAATTGTAATGAGCCTACACATTTCTTTTTCATCACAACTTTTAAAAACCTTTTTGGTGCCTCTACCAATTTTCCTAGGTTCCAGCCCATTTAGTTATTTCTTTTTCCTTTCTGGCCCTGTTTGTGCAACTCTGTGTATCACTTGTACCCCTCAGTCCATCTTAATACAGGCACATAAAAGTTTTTCCTCTTAATAGTATAATTTAGAACAGCTTTGCCTGAAGGTGAGTGATCAACAAGATACTTTCTTTTCATCTCCTCCATCATTAAGTAGTCCTGAAACAATGATTTCCCAATTGCCTTCAATATTCATGTCAGCACATTGTAGGTCAGGTTTAGGCACCTAAGAAGAACCCCTGAGCCTGGAGCCTAGAATACTGAAGTATAACATGGAGAATGGAGGAGTTTTTTGAAAATAAAAGGCAGCTTTCAGAAAGCACTCTGATCACCTTCTATTTTACTTGAAAAATGATTTCATTCTTTGATTACTTTGTTATTTGTACAACCGATAATCATTTATTTTGCCCAATGGCTATAAAAAGTAGGTATGACTAGCTGGAACTTCTTGTATTTATTGATACATAAACCTCAGCTCTGTGCCACACCTTCAGAGAACTTGGCGTCCTTGAAAAAGACCACCATTTCATAGCATTAGGAAACTCTAGATTGACCAGCCATAACTTTCAAGTAGCACAGCTCCAGCTAACACAAAGCGATATGTTTAAAAAGAATGAATTATTTTGCTGGCTGGAGCATCTCCAAGTAGTCTGAATAGTTAGAATTCTTGATTGCATGAAAACGATCATGAGCACTTTTAAATAGTCATACATAACTCCAGCCCACATAAGTTGGGTGGAAGGTAGAGCTTTAAATATTCAGTACTCACTCTCTCTCTCTCCCTCTGTGTGTGTGTGTGTGTGTGTGTCTCTCTCTCCCTCTCTTTGTGTTTTTAGTCTATATGTGTCTGGGGAAGATGTCAACAAAATCACTGTGAGGAGAAAAAAAGTGACATTAATTATAAGGGAATGTAAAAAGTCAAATTTATGTTGTATATATAAATGAAGACATTTTCCTGTTGAAAGCTAAGTTAGCATAATGAAGGCCAAATTGAACTCAACTAAAAAAAATCCCAGGTGACTGTCTAATATTGTTAACCACCTGCTACTGGAAATTATAACAAAACCTAGAAACTACAGCCTCATTTTTTACTTCCCATTGTAAGAGAATTTTTTTTTCTTCTTGCCCCAGGATCTATTTCACCATTTTCCCCACTCTTCCCCCCAAAGTATCTTAATCATTTTCTCACATATTTTATATCTTATTTCCTATTATCCTTTCGATCATAGTATTTTAAAAATAAATGTAAATATTTTAATTTAATTTTTAATTTTGTTCTCCCTGTTACTCTGAAACTCTGCCTAATTGGTGCATGAAAACATTAAAATGGCAAATGGATGATTGGTGTCCACTTTATTTCTGATGAGGATCTGGAACAGTTCTGTAGTTCATTTTTCCACACGATTCTGTAGCTCACATTTCTGTTGGTTTATGAGATATGACAAAAAAGAGAACTGGGGATGGAAATCCAAACCCCACTTGCTTATTCACTATTTGGCACATGTATAAAAGTGCTATAAATACTTAAAGAACACTTTAAAGAAATATAAAGCTATATTTACCTAGTGTTAGCCCTACTCCTCCCCAACCCCTCCCCCCTTTTATAGTGGTGAAAATTTAAGCTCATTTTCTCTTATAAAATGAACGGGGGAAAATAGGAATACAGTTTAGTTTCATTTCTACAATAAGGAAATGAGTGTTGTTCTGTTGTATCCTGAATAACAATGAAAGGGATACGGGATGAAGATACTACTACTGAGATATAGGTGATGAAAGTAGCCTTACAATTCCAGTAATAATCCCTAGTAAAACTGTAAAATATTCATTATTATACATCAACATGTCCTTATAAGCATTTAGCTCACAGAGTTAGTATATTATACTTCTCTTGGATTTATTCTGGTTGCTGGATCATCTCAGTGTGAAGTTACCTCCAGAGGCCTCATGGCATCTATTTTATAGGTCTATCCCTATTGCTGAAACATAGCTGAATTAGAGAGATGGTGAATCCAATCTTATCCAAAAAGCATCTACTTGTATTATTCTTCTTAAAATGATGAGCTAGTTTAACAGCAGAAGTCCTTAATACATCATTGGGAGAATCCAATACAATATTAGTGGAATAACTTCCAAAAGAGAAGAGCTCTAAGTCTTTTGCTGAATATGCTTTCAGCTGTATGCCCCATGTCAAATGTGTCCTTGACTTGCATCCTGAGGATGCAGATGATATACAAACTTGGCGATGGCTCACATGCCTGAATCCAAAACACAGCAAGATCTGTCACAAGCTTTGATAATGATGAAAAAGGAGAACTTGAGATAAAACACATGTGGATTATTTCCCCAGTAACTAAAGCCACCCATGGCTACTGGCCTTGATCTGTGCTGCTTCTTACTCTAATGCATTCTTTTCCACTTCCCTTTCTATTAATGAATTCAGTGCCAAGCTTCTGCTATCACCAAAGTACAAGAGAAAGGCAAAAGGGAGGAAAAAATACCATTTTTTTCTACCTCCAGTCTATACCAATCTAGAGTTTGTTCTTCACATACATGGCATAATGGCAGTAGAGTGAAGAGCTTACCCACCTGGATATAAGATGCAAAATTTAATGGTGGAATTTGTTAGCCAAAGCAGGATATCATCTCTGAAAGACCACAGTACAAATGAACATTCACCATTTGGAAGAATATCTAGTCCTTTCCCATTAGTGTGTTATTGCTATCTAATTTATCTCATGGCATTGGTGAAGAGATAGGGACATACTGATAAAATTTACAAAGAATGAATCAAGAAGAACCTATTATTTCCAAGCATGTGCTGGTAAAAAGAATAAGAAGATTACTGATGGGGGAACACCGATTTTTGGTAATGGGGACTTTATGGAAAGTTGAAAAGAGATGAATTAAGTAAATTTGCCTACAAAAGGCAAAGATAATATTCCAAAGTCAAACAATATTTTATATTTTTACCAAATCTGGTCCTGCCTACATATAAATTCGTATATATTTGTTTTTCACCAAGATCTTACAACTCATGAATTAAAAATATATTTAAAAAAAAAGAATGGGCAAAAGAACAGAATACACCCATAAGACTGTGAGATAATTTCCAGTTAATCATCCAGTTAATTGATTCAAATTTTTTCTTGATTCTTTTTTGAATTTTAATTATTTTATTATTTATTTAATAATTTAGTTTTCAACATTGATTTCCACAAGATTTTGAGTTACAAATTTTCTCCCCATTTCTATCCTCCTCCCCTGCCCCACTTCAAGATGGCATATATTCTAATTGATCTTTGGGCTTTTTGTCAGGGTATAACCCCTCGTAGAGTAGAGAGAGCTTTGTCCCAAGCTTTAGGGGCTGTGCTGCTGTTTTCAGAGCTATTTCTACTCCACTGTCACTGCAAGCTCTGCCACGTCAGTGCTCCTCCTCCCCCAAGAACTGCCAACCAGGATTGGGACCCAGACCTGAGCAGGGCAAAAAGCCCTGCACTTCCTCTCTGGTCTGCCACGTGATTCCTCTCACCGTGTAAGCCAGGGACTCCAGAAGCAGCTGATGCTTGAGCTTTGGATGCCACTACTGCACCACCTCCACCTTCCTCAGGGCTGGGTCCAGACCTCTTTCTAACCCGATCTAGCAGTTTTCCCACGAACCTACTCCATGGCCTTTGGCATTTGTGGGATCAGAAGTCTGGTAACTGGCACAGCTCAATGATTCATGGCCCTGAGGCCTGATCTGGGCAGACTCCTTGTCTGATCTATCCTGGCGCAGCTCTCTGCTCCCAGCACCATGTAATAGACCCTTCCCAGCGACCATCCAGGCCATTCTGGGGTGGAGATATGCTTCCCTCTGCTATTTCATGGATTCCACAGCTATAGAATTTGTTCAGAGCCATTTTTACAGGTGTTTAGAGGGATTGTGGGGGGAGAGCTTAAGCAAGTCCCTGCTTTCTAGCCACCATCTCGGCTCCATGCCCCTCTTCTTGATTCTTAATTCATACTTCCCAAATACTGCTAAACTTTTCCTCAGAAAATGTGATTTGGACAGGGTAAACCTTCTTACTTTCTTTACAAGAAAGTATATCCATTCTATCACTTGGATTGAAGTTCAAGTCTTATTTTCTACCAAATGTATTTCTTGATAAACTCTTTAATTTCTGTAGGCAGACTGACTTTGTAACTCACTCTGTAATTAAGCTTCTATATGATTGTTACATTAATTGCTTATCTATCTTTTCTCTGATTTTGAGATTAATGAGAACTATTGTTATATTTCCCTATGTCTGTGTTTTGAGAGGACCAAGACAGAATTGTGCATCTTCCATGGAAAAATATAACCCTTATAGAATTGATTAGTCAATAAGCACTTATTAAAGATCCATCGTATACCAGGCACTGTACTAGGAACTGATAATGAGTGCATAATACCCAGCCCTCAAGGAATTACATTCTCTCTAGAAAACCTGTATATTTATAGGCACATGGGAAACACATAGATAGCAAATATAAGGAAAATTTTGTGAAGAAGGAGCTGGTAGGTGGGCAGATCAAGAATGGTCTCATGTAGGAGGTAGAGCCTTAGGTGAGTCTTGAAAAAAGAAAACATCCAATAAGAATGTCTACAGTCTCATTTAGTTCAATTACAGCCCTCTGTGAGGCAAATAAAACTCATCTCTATTAATGTTAATGTTTTTCTTTTGTGTAGTTCCTTTCTGATTTCAACAATAACAAAAACAACAAAAAAAGCAAGTACCAGAAATATTGGTTCTGTGTGCATTTTATTAATTAATTAGCCAATTAATTAGTGAATGAATTTGTTAATTTAGTGACCCATTCATTCACTTGTTTCTTTCATTATTTATTTTTATTTCCTTTCCAAGTTTAATTGATGCCTTTTAGTTTTATAATTCAGTTCTTTCTGCATATACCCTTCCCAAAACTTTTCCAATTGCTCTCTCACTTCAATGTTTTTCTTTGTAATACAAATAAAATCAACTGACACATTTGCTATATCTGACAGCACATGAAGCATTAGACATTCAGTTCTCTGCCTCTTCAATGAAAGAAAGGAGATACATTTCCACATTTCTTCTTCAAGGTCAACATTGGTTATTGTAATTTCACAGAATTTGATTTTATTTTTTGCTCTTCTTTTCACTTATACTTGTCTCAATCATTGTCTATATGTTTGGATGTATATGTGGATAGATAGACAAATAGATGGTAGAGATAAATATGGAGATAGAGATAGAGATAGAGATGATAGGGAGATGTAACTTTTCCCCTTATTCTGCTTACTTTATGTTGTTCCTTTTGCATAAATCTTGTTTTTTTTTCTAAATTGCTCATATTTGTCATTTATTACAGTGTTGAGCATGCAGTTTAATATGATTATATATGAATCCATGAGGTAATCTGGTCAGTTCCCATCTGTCATGGTGAAATACACCTGTCTTGTTATATGCAGAAGTCTTACTAAAATCATTTGGCTAGAGTGGAAATGCAATACAAAGCAGTGATTCCCAACCACATTCGAGTGATAGATAATATAGCAATGCAATGTAGCATGCTGATATATCAAATATGTGCTGCCATATGCATAGGTATACACACTGGCATTCTAATTTATGGTTCTTGGTTTTTCAAATAAGGAAAACATACTGGATCATTTCAACTGCTAGTTTGTAGCCATAATAGAAGTCAATCTATATTTAACTTACTTAATGGGTTTTCATGATATTTGTAGTTATTTTTTAAACAGTCACCTGGCTTCTGAACAAATGGTAACTAAAATATTGACTGGGATGATAGAAGAGGATCTAGATTTATGTGAATAGACTCAACCACTCTAACTTCATTTTTTTTTTCCCCTGGACCTTAGCCCATTAATCCTAACAAGTTGAGAAAAGCTAGAAGAAAAAAAAAATATTAGTTTGTCTTCCTTTCTCTGCTAAATTTTTAACTGTAGTGAATAACTTTAGTTCCAAATGATAGAAAAAATGATATTTTTAAAGTACTTGTCTCCAAGTTTGTTGTAAAAGAAGACATATGTATTTATTTATCGATTTATTGATTGATATACCCATATATTCATAGACACAGATGTGTGCATAGACATGGTCATAGAGACACATAAACACACCCAAACATATATACTAATTGCCCAGTGGATTAGCCATCCAATTATATACCTTAATTCTTTTTATTATGTATTTTTACCTACTTACTTGTGTTTTTAATTTACTCTTAAATTTATAATTAAGTCCACATATTTCGAGTAATTGTTTTTCTTATTTAAAAGGCCCTATATTGTTCTGGGGCTTAAAAATCAGACTATTGAATTGCCAGTTAATTTATAGAATTATTAATTAGTTTATTGTGACATAAATAAACTATTCTCCTACTGGGAGGGGACCCAAGTTTCAGCTGCTCATTCCTGCTTTCTATTCAATCAATTCATTTTACCTGCTTCCTTTATGGATAGGTGCAATTGTGAATAATGTATAGTTTCAGGCTTTAAGCTCATTGTTAATGACTAAAAGAATGGGATGTTTAAAGGATCTTTTTTGGTTTTGGGGGCAGGCAAGCCCATTTTTATGACAAGGGAGTAATGCTTCAATCTAATTTTTAATAAGGCACAGACAGCAAAGAGGCAAATGGTACAGAAAGTTAGGAGGCAGACATATTGGGCATGGGGGATGGGATGGTAGACAGAGGTAGGCAGTGCTGGGGAAAAGAAAGGGGAGTGGGAGGGGCAAAAAATCACTTAAGATACCAGATCAAAGTTAAGAGCACTTGGGTAGCATATAACCATAGCAGGTGGAGGAGTGTTCTTGGGCAGGAGTTTGGGGACCCATTTTTTTATAGGATTTTTTGTTGGGGAAGGCAGACTTACACTAATCTATGCCACCATAGTCTTAGTTCATTTACATAGTCACATCATCTCAAAGTTATTAGCAACACCTCAGGGTTAGTTCATTAGAACAATGGCTGGTCTTAATGAGAATGTCTGGAGCATCTGAGAAGACACTTAGCAGGCTTCCCCTAATTTAGAATATAGTCTCAGGATATGGCCTCAGTTCATTTATGATACACTTTAGGTGGTGTCTGTACTCCCCTAAATAATGAAACAGTTTTTAAGTGATTTCTAAGTTCCTTTTGCAGTTGTACTTCTAATTCTTATTATTTTATATTAGTTATTTATAAACTTACTTAGAAAGGGGTGTGTGTGTGTGTGTGTGTTTGTGTGTGTTGAGGGGATGTTGGGTCAGGGGGACTAGAACAACAGACATTTTGAACACAAGCATCATCCACAACATAAACCATGAAGAGGGGGTCCAGCTTCCATTCATACCTTGCACAGAATACCTTGCATGGCAGTGCTGGACAACTTTGCTAAGTATATACTTTACTGTTATATGAAGGACATTAATAACCAGAAGGTTATCAAACCTCTGTGGTTGCATTTTTAAAGGATTCATATAGGGAGAATGTAAACTTTTTAAAAAATATATTATTAATTCAGATGCCTTTTTGAAACCAATATAAAATACCAGTAGCAGGGTCTTCTTTAAAACTTTCAGGTTATTGTGTGACTAAAAAGACTTTTCCTGTTCTTGAAAATGGTTTCTTAGAGGCTGCCTGTTCTCCTCTGATATTTTCTTCAAGGATACATTTCATATGGGTATAAATCATTCTCATAAAGATTTTATAAAGATGAGAAAGTAGAAATTTAGGTTGGTAGTTATTGATGTTATCTCAAAAACCTTTTTCAGTTAATAAAATGGTCTGTGATTCCCCCTCCCACTTCTTTTGTTATTTTCCCTCTTTTAGACATGCTTTAGATGACCAATTGTGGTGTGCAAAATTAAGTTTCTTCCAAAATTGGTTTTCCATTTATATACTTTGCTTGGCACAACTATTTCCCCCAATTTCATTATTTCTCAATTGCTATGTATTTTATTCTAATTTTTTCATAATGGACAGAGGAGTCAGAAGTTCAACGATCCAAATCAGATGGGTCTGCTATCACTGATACTGCAAATTGGTGTTTTTAGACATACAGAAGAGTTTTGTTTATACTTTTATTGCTCCCTTGTCAATTTGGGTCTAAGATCAAGCTTTCTATGGATTTGTATTCACCTCCACAATTTTTAGTTCATTGAAGCAGAACAATTTTTAATTATCCTCCATCCTCTGCTATATTGTTTTGGAAATGATTTGTACTATGGTATCTAGGCAAGGAGATTGAAGAAAATTTATTAGATAAGGGGATTTCTGAAAAGCTTTGGCCTCGTTGCTGGGGCAATTGCTTTATCTTCCCAGAACAACTTAGAGACACACACATGTGTGTGGATTTATGGATATGTGATGTATACATATGCATGCATACATACATACAAACACATATTGTAAACAGATGATCATAATGTCATGAGACTTTATGAAAACCAGGTTTAATACAAGAGAAATGAATATGCATGTGAAACCCAAAGAGTTCATAGTTCTTTCAAAAGTTTGCATATTTATGACAGTACAACAAAATAAGGAGGAGAAAACATTTCCACCTAAAGTCATATGGCATGGGCAGGGAAAGGTGTAGTAAAGGTAAGAAAAGGAAAAAAAAAAACCCTGCCAAAGGGGAGGAACAAGTCAATGGAAAAAGCCAGATTCTTTTCCCTTAGGAAGTGCTAGACTATAAAGATAGGAGAGTCCACTTATCTGCAAAGGACCCCAGCTGTACAAGCATTTTCCCAGTCTGGAACAGCCTGGATGGCACTTATCTTGTCCCCCAAGGACACACAGGGAATCCAGGTTGGGGTGCAGATAACAAATTATGTCATCGCGGGGTGGGGGGTGCTTTGTCTTTGATACATTGAGGACCTCTTGCATGCTCTGGGTCCAGTGTTTCTAGAAAATATGGCAACTCAAAAAGACAAGTTAACAGCCCGTAACAGTATGCATGCATGCATGCATGCATGCATGTATATACCTCCATGCAGGTATGTGTTATATGTGCATATATGCATGCATGTATTTGTACATGTAGAGAGATCAGTAGATATCCATTTATATTTATTCATTAATTCAACTATTCATTTATTTTATTCATTAATCCATTTACTTATTCATTCATAATATGCTTCCAAGAGAACAAAATATTCTAGGTCCAGTCTGACTATGGCAGGATGCCATGTCAGTGTATTCTAGCCACTATATTTCTCTTAATTCTATCTCAGATAGCATTATTGATTAATGAATTCATTGATTTGGCCTCCTTCCTAAGCTATCCCTTCATACTAAATTTCCTGTTCCTATCTGTGGAGCACCACCCTCCTAATCAATCAAACTCAAAACTTAAGTAGCATCTTTTGCTTCTTACTTCCTCTTAGCATCCCACTCATACCCAAACAGTTTCCAAGGCTAATCAATTCTACCTTATTAACATCTCTTATATATGCCCTACCTTGATGGGTAAAATATCAACTTAGTTAGGACTTTCTCACTGTTTTAAAATGATTAATTAAGTGTCTTTGAGTCTTACTAGGTCCTAAGCCCCAGGCCCAAACCCCAATTAGGTGGTAAACCTATGTGGGTGAGAATTGGTAACCAAGGTGGGGCCCCAGGTGGGGCTAACTAAGGGAGCGCCTAGTTTATACATGAGTTTGAGTGATAGGTTTGGGACATCAGAGGCTCTTAGACCATGAGGGTTTAAATTGCCTCTTTGTGACCATTCTAGGTCACATGGGTGAGTCGCATTTGTGACTCACCCCTGACCCTGAAAAAGATATAAAACCAGGGGCTTTCTCTTATTTAGAGCTCTTACCCACAGCAGTGGTGGCGCGAGTGACTCTGGTCCAGCCCATTTTATGAGCTCCCAGGCTGAACCTAGATGTTGGTAACTATGAATCTGTATTTGGTCTGTCTGTTGATGTTTGTAATTTGTTTAGGGCCCTCACTCGTGCTAGTGTGCTGAGGCGGGGAGACTCCAGGCAACTGTAGCTAAGAGCCCTCCAGCTTGTAACCCAGATGCTGGGACTTTGTTAAACTCTGGTAACTATGTATTGGGATTTGAATCAGACAAGGTCTGTCTGTCCATGTTTGTACTTTGTTTATATTTTGCTCTGAAGTTCAGGGTGGTGTTTTTTTTTTTTCCGCTGAACTAAGTGAATGGTGTTTGCATGCTGGATTAAGTTAGGCTTGTCAACCCCTTGACCTTGCTTTCCTTGCTAAAGCAGATCAAAAGAACATGTGCTTTTGCAGTGTGTTGGCAGCTTTCTGGGTACTGGTTGTTGGTGGATCTTGCACCTCCACAGAAGCTGCTAGCTGGATTGTTGAAATAATGGGGCATATACAGTTATTATTCCCAGTTATCATTCTCCACACCATTTATTTTTTTTTCCTCTCACTGTCTTCTTAATTCTTTATAGTTTTGTTTCTTGGTTCATCATTTAGGTGAAATTACTCGCTCCAAAGTTCCCAATCTAATTACCTTAAAAAAAAATTCTTACGTGACCTCAATTGTTTTAAGGCTTTGATACTATAAGTCACCTTCTTCTCTCTAAATTTTGATGACACTGCTCTCTCCTTGTTCTCCTCCTACCTGACTAATACTGCTCAGTCTCCTTTGCTCAGTCTTTGTCCAAGCTATCCTAACTGTTGATGTCCCATAATACTCTGTTCTGGGACCCCCTTCTCTTCTCTCTCCATACTATTTAACTTGATCTAATCACCTCTCATGAATTTTATTGTAATCTCTATGCAGTGACTCTCATTTCTATTTATTCAAACCTAAACTCTCTGTTGACCTTCAGTCTCATACTTCCAACTGTCTATTGGATATCTTGAAGCAAATGTCCCATATTCATGTTAAACTCAACATGTGCAAACTGAACTCATTATCCATCTTCCTACTCCTTTGAACATTCTTATTATCATTGAGGTTCTATTTTGTTTTCTTCTTGTCATCCATTTAGTTGCTGGAGGGGTTATTTCAGATTGGGGTTGAGGCATCCTGCAAATATCCACAAACATACTGGGTAGTGTGGGAATCCAGAAGAAGGAGAGATCGTCAAGTCCAAGGATCATCCATGAAGGATTTATGAGAGATCTAGAATCCAAGTATGTGTCAACAATGTTACTTTAATCTGCAAAAATGAAACTGAAACAATAAAAAGACCAATAAGGATAAAACTTCCAGGTAGCCAGGTGATATAGTAGACTGAGCACTGGGTTGGAGTCAGTAAGATCTGAGTTAAAATCTGCCCTCTGAAACTTAGCTGCGAGATACTGGGCAAGTCGCTTAACCTCTGTCTTCTCAAATTGCCTCAGATTCAAGATGGAAATAATACTAGTACCTACCTCTCAGGTTGGAGACCTGTTAAAGACCTTAAACTGAGAAGGCTAAGGTCTCCCACTGCATCCTGTGCCTTCTCTTGTCATCCAGATCCATATCTGGCCACTGAGCCCAGATGGCTCTGGAGGTAAAAGTGTGTCTGGTGACTCTGCACAACTCTTTCTCACTTAAATCCAATTCACTTGCGTGTGATGGCATCATCTTCCTGATGTCATGGTCCTCTTTGAGGATGAAGGACTAACAGCAGCAGCAAGCACACTGGAATTTAATTGATATATAAATGCTTATTCCTTCCTCTTTCACCCTCCTAGCAGATAGTGAGTGGCTCCTTACTTAAGTTCTTAAACTTGGTGGTTATATTCTAGTTGAGGCAGTTGGTGGTATTACAGTTCTGGATTTGGAACCAGCCAGACCTGAGTTCAAATGTGGTCACAGACATTAGCTATATGACTCTGAGCAGATCACCCAGCATCAGTTTGCCTGTTTCCTCAATTGTAAAATGGAGATAAATACAGGAACTAATTCACAGGGCTTTATGTGATGATCAAATGAGATATTATTGGTAAAAATGCTTAGTGCTTAGTGAGAAATTGTTATTGATATGTTGCTTAAGTCACATCAGACTCTTCATGACCTCATTTTGGGGTTTCCTTGGCAAAGGCACTGGAGTGGTTTGCCATTTCATTCTCCAGCTCTGTAAAAGATGATGAACTGAGGCAAATAGTGTTAAATGATTTGCCCAGGGTCACACAGCTAGTAAGTGTCTGAGTCCAGATTTGAATTCAGGAAGATAAGTCTTCCTGACTCCAGTCTCAGCACTCTAACTATTGCATCATCTAGCGGCCTGCCTTGGTAGGATCTTAATAAATCCTTATTCCTTTCCCTTTGCCTGTTCTACGCAGATGTTAGACAAAGTATAGACACATACATGGTGGACCAGGATATTATAGAGAGGATTCCAGTTTGAACATTGATTGAATTAGATGAACACTAAACTCTCCTTTGCATTCCTGAGATTCTGTGATTAAGAGTTCAAATGGACCTTGGCCTACTACACATTATTACTTGAGGGAAGGTGGTTCTTATTCTTTTTCTCCCCTCACTATTTTTCATAGCCCCTTAGTAAAGTCTCACAGACTCCCAGTTTCTTGATCCATGAAAGAGTGTTTTGTTTAATGCTGTCACTCATATGCAAAATGATAGTATTGGGGAGGAAATCCTTTGAAGTTCTCTTATGCAATGAGTGCTTTCCCCTAGGCCATTTTTCCTCTCTGCCTTTTTCTGTCTTTCTCAGTTTCTAGACAAAAACTATCAGCATTATTATTCCTTGGAATGTATGTTTTATTTTCCATAGTAACTCAATTAGGGAAGGGAAAAAGCATTATACATTGCTCTAGACAAGACTTTGCAAACACAGAATATGAATATATACAAAAGGCAACAGCAAAAATCCTTGTAAACAACTCAGTATCTGCTAACTTCTTTCTTAATCCAGTTTCAAGTAATTTTGCAACAATGAAATAGCACAAGTTTTCAGTCCTGGAAGCTCATACACAGCGATATATTCCCCTTGCCCCTCCCCTCCCCCTTTTAATTGAATTGTGTCTTGGAACAAAATTTCACTCCTTTTCCTAAGTTGGTTAGCATAGTGACTCCATTATATTAGACAGTAGGAAAGACATAATTTCTATTGGTGTCATTGTATGGCTTTGTGAAAATGCTGTGCAAAAAAAATATCCATATACATATATAAATATGTATTTATAAGTGTATATCTATCTGTAGATAGATAAATACATACATATATACACATATATAGTATAAACAATATGTTTACATGTGTGTATAATTGCTGCAAACATGAATGTTAATTAATACTACATTATATGTTAACTATTTTTTTAAGTGAATATATAAGGCCAGGAATAATGGAAAAGGCTCTGATCTCAAGAAAACCTATACCATCTTTGTCAAAGAAATAGGTCATGTTACAAGACTCCACTGTTTATTTTCAAAACATAAAAATAACAGATTATAATTGCATTGCATTACCAAGCTGAATTAATTGATCCTGCATGAAGACAAGTGAACATTTAGATAATTACTTTAATGGGATTTAGTAGCAAATCCCAAAAGGAAGTAGAGATTTTTCTATGTTTTTTAAAGGATATATTAACTAGTCAAGTTTTAAATCAGGGATCTATACATCTAGCCTTTCAGTGAAGCAGATATAGGGATACATCATTTAGAAAGCTCTAACAATTCTCATTCCTATTTTATCAACTTGATAAATGTGCCTGAAGCATTGCCAGTTGGGTATCCTGAGATAAAGTAAAAACAGGTAAATAGAACAATTGATATTCTCAGAGCTCTCTTATTTCTTTCTTCTACAAAGCCAGTGCAAAGAGCCTCCTCACAGACAATTTGGTTACATGGAACAAGGGTTTCATAGGATAGTTTGTTTTTTGTTGTTATTTTTTTCATTAAAATTCATGTCCTGTTTGATATTTTATTGAAGTAAAACTGTACACAAGGGTTTAAACAGTTACACAGACATAAGAAGTGAAATATTCTTTGATTTCATGTGTAATAAAAAAGTGGTACCAGATGTAATCACTCCCAGTGATTGTGGGAACACCTTTAATAATGCTAAAATTCTGTCAATATCTCCCCTGTTTGCAGAAAGTCCAAGTGATGGATTGCAAGATCCATAAGACTGTGGTTGTTGCTCAGTCATCCAGTCATGTCCAATTCTTCATGGCCCCAGGGACCATAGCATGCTAGTCTCTTCAACCCTCTACTGTATTTTGAAATCTTTCTAAGTTCATGCTCATTGTTTTGATGATGCTACCTATCTACCTTATACTCTGCCATCATTTTTATGTTTTGCCCAAAATCTTTCCCAACACCAAGTACTTTTACAACAAGTCCTGTCTTCTCTTTGTGTAGCTAAATTATTTAAGCTTCAGCTTCAGTGTCTGACCTTCCAGTGAATAGCCTGAATTTATTTCTTTAAGTATTCACTCATTTGATCTCCTTGATGTCCAAGAAATCCTCAAAAGTCCTCTCTAGAAACACAACTTGAAAGCATCAGTTCTGCGGTGCTTATCTTTTTTTTTAAATAGTCCATTTCTCACTGCCAATATATTGCTTCTAGAAAAAAATAGCATTGACTATAGGGACTTTTGTTAGCAAGGTGATGTTTCTGCTTTTTAGTATTCTAGCCAGGTTTGCCTTAACTTTCTTTCCAAGGAGCAAATGTCTTTTAATTTCATGACTGCGTTCACCATCTTCAATGGTCTTTTAGCCCAAGAATATAAAGTCTGATACTGTTCCCATTTCTTCTCCCTCTATTTACCAGGAAGTGATGGGATCAGTTGCCAAGACTTTAGGTTTTTTTGGATTTTGGGGGCTTTTTTGTTATTTTCAAGCCACTTTTTATACTCTCCTCTTTCACCCTCCTGAAGACACTTTTCAATGCTTCTTCACTTTCTGCCATCAGAATGATATTGTTTGCATACATGAGATTGGTGATGTTTCTCCTGGTAACTTTCATTCTGGTTTTTGATTCATCTAGCATTTCATCATGGCATTTCACACGTTGTATTCTGTGTCTAAATTAAGTGAATAAGGTGGCAATATACAGCCTTATTGAACTCTTTTTTCAACCTTAAACCAATCAGTTGTTCCATGTTCACTTCTAACTATTGCTTCTTGACCTGCCTACAGGTTACTCAGGAGACAAGTAAGATGATCTGATACTCCTATCTATTCGAGAACTTGTTACATTATGTTGTGATCCACACAGTTAAAGGCTTTAGTGTAGTCACTGAAGCAGAAGTAGTTTTTTTCTCCCGAAATTTCCTTGCTTTTTCCATACTGAAGTGAATTTCAGTAATTTGTTCTCTAGTTCCTCTCTCTTTAAAAGCTAGCCTATTCTTCTGGAAATTCTTAGTTCACATGTTACTGAAATCTACATTGTAGAATCTTAAGTATAACCTTCATGGCTTGTGAAGTGAGCACAATTGTTCAGTAATTTAAATATTTCTTCGTATTACTCTTCTTTAGGACTGGGACATAAACTGATCTTTTCCTATCCAGTGGCCACTGCTGACTTTTCCAAATTTGCTGGCGTTTTGGGCACAGCACTGTAGCAGCATCATATTTTAGGGTTTAGGGATAGAGATTTAAAACTGGAATGGGTCTTTGAGGTGATTGCTTCCAATCCACATGTTTTACAGATGAGGACACTGAGGTCCAGAGAGGTGAAGTAACCTGTTTAAGGTCACATACCTATCAAGTGTTTGAGAAGGGATTGAACCCAGGCCTTTTTCCCCAATGTATTTTCAGAGGCCTATTCACCAAGATATGTCAACTCTCTCTTAACCTTATAACCTGGCATCATCTTATGAAATCATAGAGGTGCACAGCAGGGGTAACTGGGTAGTCCCGGAAGGAAAAATAAAAATGACCAAACATGCAAAGGCTGATTATTTGTAGGACCGGGTCATGTCAATGACTTAAGTTATTAATTTTAATCCTTTCCCAACATGGACTTCATATTTATATCAATGAAATACTCAGTGACTGCCTAACTTATCAAAATGCAATCATATTAGTTTGACTTGCTTCTTTCTACTTTTTAAAAGAGATTGCTTTATATAATTTCATTATTGAAGTAGGTTATTACCTTCAAATATGTTGCTTAAATACAATAATAAAACAAACATAAAAACTGTTCTGTTTTTCCTAATCTCGTCTGAAAACAATTAACAAATACAAATGCCATGAAAAATGAAAATCGCTTTGAGACATATTAATTAATTTAGTGGTAGTTGACATGTGAATTAATTTGAAGCATGTCCCAACAAAAACAATTTGAATAATTATAATCCTTTTATTAAAGCATTAGAACACTTATTCAATTAATTAGAAGGCAAGAATAGTTTTATAACATTTGTCTTTAAATTAGTCATTCCAATTGTTTGAAACCTTTCTGTGGCTGTGACAATATTTCCTTTGGGCCCTTTCATTTCATTTCCTTTGTGGTCTAAGCAATCTTTGTAATTATTTTATAAATTGGAAGAGGATTTAAGTGCAGACATTGAAAATTATAAATGCAATGAACAGAGGTTTATTTAAATACATAAAAATAATATATGTCAATGAATAATGTTATTGTATTTATCATATCTGTCAAACACTTTAACATGTTCACATTTGAATTTTCAATTTAAACTCATAAACCACATGCTTCCATGACCTTTAGCTTTGAAAGTCTCACTACCTTCATTTTGAAGCTGAGGAAACTGACTCTCAAGTGGTTAATTGATTTGCCCAAGTTCATGAATCTAGTACTATTTTGGGCCACTATACACTATATCAGTTCTGTCCAAATAAGTCGATTATTTTGAAAGAAATCTATTTTTTTTAAATACAAAGCATATTAAAAATTAATTTTTGGACAGAAGAAGACTAATTGGAGAACTAGGAAATGTGTTCTGGAAGAGGAAGCACAATAGAATTTAAATTTCTTGAAAGAAAGGACCATTATTTTTCTCTGCACCTTCAGATACTAGAATAGTGTCTGGCACATATGTATTTGATACATTTTTGCTTATTGGTAGACCAATTGATCTGAACTTTGAAGGAAGCTTGGGATTCCAAGCGTTAGAGGTGAAGGTGGAAGACATTACAGAAGAATAGTTTGAACAAACACATGGAAGCAGATGAAATATGATATGTGAAGAATAGCAAGTAGGCAAATTTGGCTTGAATATAGGGTTCATGAAATCAATTGATATAAAAAAGTCTGGGAAGGTACACTGCAGAGAAATTGCCCAATGCTTTAAATGATAACCTGAATAGTTTCCATTTTATACTGGGGGTAATTGAGGGCTTCTCCTCCTCCCCCTCCTTCTCCTCTTCCTCCGTACCACCAGTACTAGTATTGTTACTATTACTGCTATGGAAAGATAAAAGAGATTAAAAAGGAAATCAGAGTGTTGCCAAATTTTAGTAGGCCCTCAATCAGGTTTTATTTTATTGTCTTTCCTCTTCCAACTCCATGTCTTTGTTTTAAAATTTATTTATTTATTTTTAGTTTTCAACATTCACTTATAGAAGATTTTGAGTTCTAAATTTTCACCCCCTCCTTCTTTTCCCCCCTGCCCAAGACGGTATACATGTACAAGCATATTAAACATATTTCTACATTAGTCATATTGTTAAGAAGAATTAGAACCAAAAGTTACAACCATGAGAAAGGCAAAAAAGAGAAAGTAGTGTGCTTTGATCTGCATTCAGACTCCATAGTTCTTTCTCTGGATGTGAATAGCATTTTGCATCATGAGTCTTTTGGAACTGTCTTAGATCATTGCATTTCTGAGAAGAGCTAAGTCTATCAAAATTGGTCATTGCACAATGTTGCTGCTACATTTCAATTACTTTTCCTCCTGTTTCTGCTCACTTCACTTAGCATCAGTTCATGTAAGTCTTTTCAAGTTTTTGTGAGGTCCACCTGTTCATCATTTATTTGAAACAACAGTATTCTATTTCATTCATAAACTACAACTTTTTCAGCCATTCCCCAATTGATGGGCACACCCTCAGTTTCCAATTCTTGGCCACTACCAAAAGAGCTGCTATAAATACTTTTGTACATGTGGGTCCTTTTCCCCTTTTTAGTGATCTCTTCAGGATACAGTCCTAGCAGTAGTATTGCTGGGTCAAAGGGTATGCAGATTTATGGCCCTCTGCACATAGTTCCAAATTACTCTCCAGAATGGTTGGATTAGTTCACGACTCCACCAACAATGAATCAGTGTTAGAATTTTCTCACATCATTTCCAACATTTATCATTTTCCTGTTTTGTCCAGTTAGCCAATCGGCTAGGTAAGATGCCACTCCATGCCTTTACTCAAGATATCTGCATATTGGGAATAGAAAAGCACCTTTGTTCTCACATCAGTTTCAATTCTTTCCTTGCAAGATTCAACGCTGGTGCCAACTTATTCATTGGATAATATATCTAGACCTCATAGATCAAGAACTAGAAAAAACTTCATAGGCTATCTAGTCCAATCCTCTTCCTTACTGATGATGCAATTTAGACTCAGGGGAGAGAAGTGTTTTTCTCAAGATCATCCAAGTTGAAACTACCAGAGTCAAGATTTGCATCCAGTTGCTCTCACTCTACAATGAGTATTTTCCTCTGTGTCACATTGCTAATCTCCTTCTTTAAGCCTGCCCTCATCCTCTAGGGATTAAAATCATCAGCTCCTCTTCAAATTTTCCAAAACATGTTGCCTGAACTTCTCTTTTGTAATTATCATGCTTCCTATTACATCATATCTAATTGGGTACGTATTTCACTGTATAAAATTATAAAAGTCTATGATATTATCTTTGTCAGATAGACAAATGTCTTTGTCTTCCTAGGCCCTTGCACATAAGGAGGGAAAAGGTGGGAGAAAGAAAAAATGGAAGGGAGATATTGGCATAGGAATTCCCCAAGTTCACTCTACTGTAAACATTTCTTAAACTGATATATAGTCTTAGAGAACTATCTGAGGCACTGAGAGATTACATCTTTTTCTCATGTTCACACAGCCAGTGTGTGATAGAGACAGACCTTCAATATACTATGCCAGTTATCTCTCACCTGTATACATGAGACATCTAATAAGGGACTGTTGAATCAAATTCATTGAAATATAATTATAGTTGGCTCAAGTCAACATTTATTAATTAGCTACAATGAGTCAGGTACTATGCTAGCCTCTTCATTTTTGTTGTTGTAAATTGATCCTGGGCCTCATAACCAATTACAGGATATTCAGTTATTCCCCTTAGCTTGTTCCTACCATTTCTCCACTCAGCACAGATTTCTCAGGTTATCTGCTGTGGATTTTGCTGGCAAAGACATGCCTGGATTTGTTAGTCCTCTTGTAATATACAATAGTTATCTCTTAATATTTACAAAGCTTCCATGTGGAAGAATGACTGGACATTCTCTGCTTGACTTAAGAATGCAAAAATAGGATTGACATTGCAAAAAGGTAAATGTAAGGCTGATGTGTAGGGATGGAAGGAATGGGAGAAAATGAGCAACAACAGTGGCAATGACAATGACAATGATGATAACAACAACCATCAAAAATATTCTTGACATTGGGAGCTATCCAAGAGGGAGATGGTTTGCTTTGGAAAATGGGTAGTGCAATACAACATCCTGGCTTCAGAGAAAGAAACACCTAAATTTAAACACCACCTCAGACACTTATTGGCTATTCTATGACCCTGGGCACATAACCTTCTCTTTATCTCAGTCTCACCATCTATAAAACAGGGATGAAAATGGTATCTCTCAGGGTTGTTATAAAGATCAAATAAAATAATATACACAAGTGTTATACATATCCTAGATATATCGTTGTTTTTTTTTGTTGGTGGTGGTGGTTCCTCTTATTGGAGGTCATCAAGCAAAGGCTGGATGGTCACTTATTTGAGTAATTTTACAAAAAGAAATTATTTTTCAGATATGGATTAGACCAGATGGCCTGAAGTATCTTCTACCTCTGGCTTTCTCTTATTTTATGTATCCAGGAGTCATAACCATGGTTTGTTTTTTTTTTTAACCTTTCTGCCCAGACCACGGACTCCGGGATACACACACACACACAAATACACAGACATACAAAAGTGAATATAGGTACATACATATATCTATATAGATATCTATATCTAGATAGACAGACAGACAGATAGATAGATAGATAGATAGATAGATAGATAGATAGATAGATAGATAGATAGATGGATAGATAGACAGACAGATAGATGTAGTCTTTCTCTATCTGGGGCAATTTTACTAAGGGGAACCTCCTTCATGAATATCTGGAGTATCTTATGTATCTAAGTTTAAAAATTTCCTTTCAGTTTAAAGGATCATAAATTTAGAGCTAGGAGGGATTTTAGACTCCATCAAACACACCTAGCTCATTTTACTAATTAGGAAACTGAGGCACAGAGAGGCGACATGGCTGGTCCATAACTGTGCTGCCAGTAATTGTTTGATGTGGTATTTGAATTCAGATCTTTATTTCATACACAGCTCTCTATCCAGTATGTCACCAAGTTGTTTCCCTATTTGAGAGACTCATCATATGTTCCTTGACATATACTTTTTCAATTTAGCTCAACCTACATCTGTTTCTGTTGGTTCCCTCTAGAAGAACACTCTAGCTTTGTATGGGCTCATTGTGGGCACCTGAACACAAAATACTGCCAAAACATGTGATTGTTTCCACACAGTCGGTTCCACTCACCATTTCATGATTAAGATATGTCTCTGCCTTCTATTGTTTAGCATTATATAAAACTATCCTCACTGTGGAGAAACACATGAAAAAACCTTATTTAAAGCTTTTAACTTCATACTATACACACACTCCAATCAAAGTCCAGTTCTGTAAAAATGTGCACTGTGCTCTCCACAACTAATTAACCCCAGATCTCTCACTACAAGCTCGATTTCCCAAGACAGAGGATTCATTTCTTGCACACATCCTTGAATTAGCAATTGACCATAAAAATTGGGGAAGATTACAGGGGATTTAGAACTACAACCTTCCTTGTTTCATCTCCTTGGGAGCACCTGTGATTTCATTGTCATGAGGAACAACTACTGTGGAAACTACTGCCATGAATACATAGCAGTCAGTTCCCTAATTTATAATCCTAGAGAATTTTTGTACAGTGAAAACATAAATAAATCAATTTATAAAGAATACAAGATTCTGCCCATTTCATATGTTTAGAACTTAATTGAGAAAGGAGGTAGAAAAATGTTTTTGCTAATAAAAAAAAATTGTTAAAATACATGTATAAAGAAAAGCTATTTCTTCCATCAAAATGAAAAACAGACTTGCAGAAGAAGAAAGAATGATGACAACATTCATATGAGTACAGATAAATGAATGAGTCAACAAGACCTTGTCACTATTCCACTCGCTCGAATATGACTTTCTAGAGTTTGAGATAATAAAACACAGAAAACAATAAATTCAATAACTGCTTAGAAACTATGGATGATTAAATGAGGACTGCTGATTTCAGAATAAACAGGAAGGTCAATTTTGTGTTTTCCCTCATCATCAGGTAAGTGTGATTAATTGAGTACCTAGAGGCTTTGATTAGAGCCACTGAACATGGTAAAGAATTCAGCAGCAACAGTGGCAGAAGCAGAAGACTCAAGAAAGCAGCAGGAAGTGAGAGACATGTGGACAGGAAAGCTCCAGCTGTTGATATCAAATTTGTCATTAGACAAGAAAAAGACTGAAGTACATTGGAAGATATCTGAATTTTATGTATTCCTCCTTAAAATTATTTTTCAACCCCTTTCAAATTGGTCTCAATAAAGGAGGGACAATAGTTTATATCTCTCTCATGTTGATTTTGTTCCATTTTTTTCACCCAATAATTTATGTGGTTTTATTTTTTAGATTAATTTATTTTTAGATTTCAACATTCATTTCCACAAGATATTGAGTTACAAATTTGCTCCCCATCTCTCCCCTCCCCCACCCCAAGACAGCATGTATTCTGATTACCCTTTTTCCCCAATCTGCCCTCCCTTTTATCACCCCACTCCCCCACTTCTCACTTTCCTCTTTACTTTCTTGTAGGGAAAGGTACATTTCTATACCCCTGTAGTAGGAAGGACGAATTTATAATCTCAAATAAAATCATGTATAAGTTTGAAAGGTTTGAAATCACAAGGTATGAGGGATTCTCTAAGTAGAAAGCAGCAAAACATTTATTTAGGCCCCACAGCAGCAGATCCGCAAACCAGCCTCCCCATTCCGACATCTTGACCAAAAAACCCCAGGCCCAGTAGTCCCGCCTCACAAGAGTAACCAGGAGGCCACATAAAAACAAGATGGTATTTAACCAATTCATATTTATTGGCCTCAAGTTCTTGCTCGCACTCCTGGGTTCACACAGGTTAGCTCTGCTTCTGCAGCTCCTGCTTTGGCTTTTTCTTTTTTTTTCAGCTTCAGCTGTAGTTGTCTCTTAGCTCGCCTCTCCTCGCAGCCAAGCCTCTTGCGTTCTCAAGCCCCGCCTCAATGACCAGAGACCATTGGTTCCCAAGTTGGCCCCTCTTACGTCATTAATCTACACCCACACAGGTTTCACACCTGATAGGGCTTTGGGCCTGGGGCTTAGCACTTAACAGCTGAAAGTACTTTCACTCAAAGTAAACAAAAGCCAAATTCTTGAAGTGCTAAGGAGCCCATTTTGCCTTACTGACACAACCCCGTTGCCTGTATATCTTATTTCCAAGTCACATATAAAAACAATTTTTAACATGTATTTATAAAACTTTGAGTTTCCAAATTCATTTTCTTCTTTCCTTTCCACCCACCCGCATTGAGAAAGCAAGCAATTCAATATAGGTTATACATGTGTCATTATGCAAAACTCTTTCATAATAATCATGTTGTGAGAGATTAACTATATTTACCTCCATGCTATCCCACCCCTCATTAATTATATTTTCTCCTTTGACCTTGTCCCTTTACAAGTGTTTGCTTCTCAATACCCCCTTTCCCAATCTGCCTTACCTTCTATCACCCCTCTCTTATCCCTCCCCCCCAACTTTTTTGTAGAGTAAGATACAAATTGAATGTTTATGTCATTCCCTCCTTAAGCCAAATTTGGTGGAGTAAGGTTCACTCACTCTCTTTCACTTCCCCCTTCTTCCCTTCTATTATAACAGTTTTCTCTTGCCTCATTTACGTGAAATAATTTACCCCATTATATCTCTCTCTTTCTTCATCTCCCAATATATTCCTCTCTCTCCCCTTAATTTTATTTTTTAGATATTATCCCTTCATATGCAACTCACCCTGTGCCTTCTGTCTACATACATACATACATATATATGTACATATATATGTATATGTATATATGCATATATACATATACATAGATATATACATACATATATATGTGTGTATATATATCTATATCTATGTATAGATATAGATATAGATATGTCCCTTTCAACTACCCTAATATTGAGAAAGGTCTCAGGAGTTACAAATATAATCTTTCCATGTAGAAATGTAAATAGTTCAACTTTAATAAGTCCCTTATGATTTCTCTTTCCTGTTTACCTTTTAATGATTCTCTTGATTCTCGTATTTGAAAGTCAAATTTTCTATTCAGCTCAGATTTTTCATCAAGAATACTTGAAAGTCCTCTGTGTCATTGAATATCCATTCTTTCCCCTGAAATATTATACCCAGTTTTGCTGGGTAGGTGATTCTTGGTTTTAATCCTAGCTCCTTTGACCTCTGGAATATCATATCCCAAGCTTTCCAAATCTTTAATGTGGAAGCTGCTAGATTCTGTGTTATCCTGATTATGTTTTCACAATACTAGAAATGTTTCTTTCTGGCTGCTTGCCACATTTTCTCCTTGAGCTTGGAATCCTAGAATTTGGCTATAATATTCCTAGGAGTTTTCTTTTGGGGATCTTTTTCAAGAGGCAATAAGTGGATTCTTTCCATTTTTATTTTGTCCTCTGATTCTAGAATATCAAGGTGGTTTTCCTCAATAATTTCTTGAGAAATAATGTCTAGCCTCTTTTTTTTGATCATGGCTTTCAGATAGTTCAATAATTTTAAAATTATTTCTCCTGCATCTATTTTCCAGGTCTGTGGTTTTTCCAATGAGATATTTCACATAGGCTTCTCTCTTTTTTTTTTCATTCTTTTGGTTCTGTTTTAGAATTTCTTGATTTCTTGTGAAGTCATTAGCTTCATTTGCTCCATTCTAATTTTTAAAGAATTATTTTCTTCAGTGAGCTTTTGGACCTCCTTTTCTATTTGGGCAATCCTGCTTAGTAAGGCATTCTTCTCCTCATTGGCTTTTTGGACCTCTTTTGCCACTTGTGGTAGTCTATTTTTTAAGGTGTTTTTTTTCTTCAGTATTTTTTGGGGTCTCCTTTAGCAAGCTGTTGACTTGTTTTTCATGGTTTTCTTCCATCGCTCTCATTTCTTTTAGCCATTTTTCCTCTACTTCTCTTATTTGAATTTCAAACTCCTTTTTGAGCTCTTCCATGGCCTGAGACTAATTCATATTTTTTCTTGGAGCCTTTGGATGTAGCATCTTTCACTTTGTTGTCTTCTTCTGGTTGTATGCTTTGATCTTCTTTGTCACCAAAGTAGGTATTTTTTTATGCACTTTGCTACTTTTCCCCAGCTAATTACTTGACTTTTGAGCTTTTTTTCAAGGTGTGACTCTGCTTTTAGAGTGGAGAATGTTTTGTCCCAAGCTTCAGGGGTTTTGCACTGCTGTTTACAGAGCTACTTGTTAGGCACCTGTAAAATTTCAGTTCCTCTAAGTTTGTATTATTCAAGGAGAGGTGTTTACTCCTCTCCTGGCCTGTAATATGGTATATGAGTGACCTCAAGGACTCTTCTCTGCTCTGGAACTGCAAGGAGTATTCCCTCTCCACAGCCATGACAAGCTCTGCCAAACTACCACTCTTCCTCACCCAGAGGCCACCACCCAGGACTATGACACAGATCCAAGCAAGGCAAAGAAAGAGAATTCTGCTTCAGTGCCAGCAAAGAGATCCCTGCCCTCTCACTCTAATCAGAAGGTTGATCACTCCACCATCTGTGGGCCTGGAGCTCCAGAAGCAGCCACTACTGCTGTTGCAGCTACAGCAACTGTTTTGACCACCACAGATCTGGGGCCCAACTATCTTCTTCTCTCACCCAGGTCTGACAGAGTTTTCCCACTGACCTTTTATGACAACTTTTGCATTTGTAGTTTAGAAGTCTGGAAAAAAACACAGCTGCCAGTGATTCAGTGCCCTGAGGCCTGTTCCTTCTGGTCTATTCTAGCCCTATCTGTGCTGGCCCAGTCCATGCTGGGCTGTGCTCTGCTCCCTTCCTATGGACCTTCCAAACTGTTTTGGTATAGAGGCTTCTTTGATCTGCCATTTTTGTCAGTTCTCTAGCTCTAGAATTTGTTTAGAGTCATTTTTTTTGCAGCCATTTGGAAGGATTTGGGGGAAAGTTCAAAGGAAGTCCTTGCTTTTACTATGACATCTTACCTTCCCCCCCCCACTTTATTTTTGTTGTTGTTTGTCTTTTACCCCTTTCAACAACACAAACAACTCACATATGAATAGGGCAGTATTAGAAAGATGGATCTCTTACCAATAATATGGGTGCTATTCTTAATTCAATTCAATTGATAACCATTTTAAAAAGTTTCTGCTATATACAAGGAACTGAGCTAGGCACAGAGGACACAAAAGTAAAATGAAAATCTTAAATCATCTCTGCTCTCAATGATAGTGGATTCTGTTTACACTTAGTCATATCTTCCTGTGAATCTTTGGCAGTGGGGCCACCCAGTATATTAAGGGTCTTTCTCTGTATCTCTTGATATTCTGTGCATAACAATGGAACATATTGGCTCTCCACAAAAAAATATATATATACATATATATATATGTATATATATATATATATATATATATTTCTCTATGTGTTGTTAAGCAAAATTGTCTCATTAGCATGGCTTTTGTTTCTTTTGAGTGGAAGTACTTTCAGCTGTTAAGTGCTAAGCCCCAGGGCCAGGGCCCTGTCAGGTGTGAAACCTGTGTGGGTGTGGATTGGTGACT
>CM053623.1:270349705-270403811 GCA_028646595.1 Phalanger gymnotis
TGGGCTTTCTGGGCCTGGAGTCTTTTTGTCAAGATGTTGGAATGGGGAGACTGGTTCAAGTTTTTGCTGCGGTGGGGCCTAAATAAATTCCTTGTTGTTTTCTCCTTAGAGAATCTCTCATACCTTGCGATTTCGGACCATTCAAACATATACATGATTATATTTGAGATCATAAATTCGGCCTTCCTACTACACTCTAATACCAAATGACAGACATTTCTTTTTAGTTTTCATCTATCTATCTATCTATCTATCTATCTATCTATCTATCTATCTATCTACCTATCTCTCTATCTATTATCAATCTTCTATGAAATATGATTAATAACTACTGTCTTGTAGAGTCAGAGCTTCCCCCTGCCTTCTTCTTCCAAAGTCCTGACTTTAAGTTCAGGTTTTTTTTCTTCAGAAGGATCTTACTGATAATGAAATTACATGAACTCTACTTATCTGGGTCAGCCCCCACCCAAGCTTTCAAGGAATTTAATCTAAGACAGGGAAGCCCATTGTGTTCTATTCAAGCTTGGGTGGAGACAGATTATTTCTTCTAGATAGCCCAAATACAGGGGACAGTATGATAAAAAGACACATTTCCTCTGTTGAGAGGTAAAATGATGATGCAGTCACATCAGCTCCTGTTGAAAGGGTGTATCAAATGTGCACCCTAACCTCAAAATGAGCTCAGTTCCAGACTGTCCCCACATGCATGGGGGTACATACCTGCTTGACAGCTTTGAGAGAAATAAACATTGATATAAGCTAATCCTGTTTGACTTTCTTAGATTGAAATCTATAGGTTGACACATCTATCAGTAATTTGTATGCCATTTGATGGCACTCATTGATGATAATACAATGCAGCCTTTTCCTCACTATAATGGACCTTTCTGTTCTGGCTAAAGGAATAGAATTTTAATTCTTGAGTGACTATGGAATCACTTAACTCATAGATTTACATCATTATCAGAGAAATTCAAAAGGTGTAATTTTTTAAGGGAAGAGCAGGAAATGTTTGCTTTAGGGATCTGCTCAGGGTAATTAAAAGCAATGCAAAATGTTTTTAAGTTATTTAGCTTTATTTTATCCTCTTAGTCATTTCCTGACTGAGTAATTATTCATTTAAAGTAATTACACTGGTTATTCTTCCAAAAACATATCTTATTCTTGACAATAGGTATTGTTAACACATTTTGGAGGTAAATTGAAAATGATATTGTTTTTGAAATATTCACTACATTTCTCATCATATCCTTCTTACTTTCCAAAGTTTTATTCTTGAGAGAGAGAGCAAAAAACAATCAACAATTTGATTGGTATCAACCAAATCTTGCAATATTGATTTATGATTCCATACCCATTATCTACCCACCCACTCACCAATTCTTTGTTCTTCATTCTCAAAGCGTATCAGTGACATCAGGAAGGTGATGTTTTGACTTGCAAGTGAATTGGATTTAAGTGAAGGAGAGCTGTGTAAAGTCATTAGCTTCACTCTTACCTCCAGAGTCAAAAGAAACCAGTGATAAGACACAATTCGGGATGTTTGGTGATTGCTGTGGATGCTGTGAGAAGCCTTGGACTTTTTAAGCTGAGGTCTTTCACAGGTCTCAGTTAGTCTGAGACAACACCCATTCAGTAATTAAAGTCTAGGTAAGAATTGTAGCAAAAGATGGCTTAGTTTGCTTTCACAAAAGAATCAATCAGGAATGGGAAGATACTTAAAGTTTTTGGCCAGAACAGAAACAATTGTTATTTAGACTCATCTGAGTTATCAGAACCAGAACAATGATGAAGTGAAAACTTTGGCTGGGACTTATTGACCAATGAGGGAGAGCAAGAGTGATTTGTCTTTAAAAGCACAATCAAGTAAGTCCATTTGAATCCCAACAGGCTTTATCAAAGCTTGGTTTTCCAGAGCAATATTTCAATAAATCATAAATAAAAAAAAAAAACAACTACATGAGAAAAAAGGATATTTATTCTATCTTTTTTAAACTCCACCAATATGTTTGAAGAGAAGGAATGAATAGCTAGCTAATTAGATGTGGACATGTATTTGAATATATATGTGTACACACACAGATAGACATCGATATAAATAGAGCTATAGATGATATAAATAGATAGATATAGATATTTTCCCATATGAACAAACTTGATCCTTAATTTATAATAACGTAATAACACTATAATCCTTATAAATATAGAATTCTGTATAAATTGAATTATTATAATTTTTTCTATTTACATTGTTGTATCCATTGTGTATGACTTTCCTAGTTCTGCTTACTTCAGGTTATTAAAGTTCATTTTAAATCTTTGCACATTCCTCTTTATTCATCTTTCTTTGCCTTATATTAACATTACATTATATTCCTGTACTAAAACTTATTTAGAAATGTCAACAATTGGTGGACATCTACTGCATTCCCAATCATTTGCTACCACAAAAACTGAACTTTTAAATATCTTGGGGGTATTTTAGAATATTACTTTTAATCTTGAACCTCTTTGAACAAAGCAGTTGAATCTGATTACGTTTTGAGTATTTTATTAATTTTTAAATCATAATTCAAAATTATTTTTGAAAGTTTAGAATAATTAATAGTTCCACCAACAGTCAAACAGTACACATCTCTTTCTATAACCTATTCAATCTCAGTCATTAAAATTATTGCATTTTTGTCATCTTTGCATATTTATTGTTTGTGAGGTAAAATTTAGAGTGTTTTGATTTGCATTTCTCATATAATTAATGATTTGGAGCATTCTTTTATGTTATTGTTAATTGCAAGTGATTATTCTTTTGAAAAATATTTATCCATATCCTTTGACATCTTATCTATTGGGGGTGGATTTTTGTGTTAGATAATGTGTTAGTTCCCTATATATCAGAGTCATTTCAGATGCTGTAAGCATTTTTTCCCTGAATTAAAGCTTTCTTTCTTGACCTAGTTGAATTAATTACATTTGTACAAAGATCATTTTTTTTTCAAAAATAATGTTTTCTTTTCTGATGATTTCCATTCATTTATCCAGATAATTCCTTCCTGTCCATATCTTTCAAAGTTATCTGACCTGACCAACTTTTAATTTTCTTACCATTTTTATCATCTTTAAAATGCAAATTATACATTGATTTTAGCCTGTTATAGATGTTCTGGAGTCAACAAATACAGCTCATGAGAGTGGATATATTTTCCATGTAAGTATTTCCATATCAGAAATTGGAAAACATACTAAATATCAGAACTTTGCTTATAGTTTTATTGATTGTTTAGATTTAAGAAAGTGATTAAAAATACGTGAATAATATGGATGACGTTTAGAAGTGTGATGGGCTCACATTTTTTTGAGAATTAGTTATTAGTCATTTACCAGCACACCACTGCTGTTAGATAAGGTTTAAGATAACTTGTCTAAAACTGTTTTCTAGTTTATTGTTCTTATTGTTAGCAAAATAGAAAACCCTTCACTAACTAATTTTTATTCTGCTGTTTATAAAATACTATAATGAGTATATGCATTATGATTAATTTAAAGTTTGGAAGTGCTAGTTACATTTCTGTATATGCTTTCTCTTGAAATTCTTCAATGGTGTATGATACAAATGTGTGCTGGGACTCAGCTTAAATGAGTTCACTATTCTTTGGAGACAGGGAAACAATAAACATTGCAATTGAGGGATTCATTTGTTGCTTTGTTGATTGTGGAATACCAGGCTAAATCCAATGCCTGTTTTGGTACAACTAGAGATCTAAGTAGGTCTTATTCTTTTCGCTGTTGTTTTAAATTTTTAAAATGAAGCTTTATTATATTTAAAAATGTAAAAAAAAAATGTACAAAACCAGGCATGAACTGGATTTAGACTCTGATCTATAGTCTGCTGATCTCTTGAATAGATTTAAACATAATGAAAAAAATATTAATAATGCATATTAAACTTAAAAGTATACCATAGGTACATCCACACCTCACACCCCCAAAAGAAAGATCTGGTTGCTAAACATTCACCAACACAGTTTTACATTTCAATTACTTGACATGAGCAACAATTTTGATATGGTTCCATTTTATGATAGCAATCACTATGCAGGCATGTTTTGACTGACACTAAGCTCACTCAGAATATCTAATCCTGAACAGATGAAAGAAGATTGAGCTGATTTTCTTACATTTAGTTTGTCCTTTGTCATTTGATTGCTGAATTTCACATTATACACTTGTATTTTATTGTTCTGTTTTGTGGTGTTTTATATATACATATACATATAAGTGCATGTATATGTATGTGTGTGTGTGATTTTTAAGAGTGGATATTACTCTAAGGAATCAAGAAAAAAAAGTTATAGCTTTTTAAGGGGTATACTTCAAAATTGTTTAAAGATATTGTAGTAGATGTTGGTGTGGGGAAGTCAACCATTTCAAAGATCATTTAGCCCACAATGAAAAAAGAACAAAGGAGAATTTGGTGGAAAATGAAGAACATTTCCAACAAGTGACACACTATTTCTCTAAAATTGCCTAATCTTCTGAAAAAAACCTGCATGGCCAGGCAGGTTTTAGTGTTGTTACTGATTACTCTTTTTTGAGAAATGGAATATGATAAATTGGAGATGGAAGAAGAATAAGAAAACAATGGAAGGGTTTATTTGAGAGTGGGAAAAGAGAGAAACAGCTTCTGTCCCCTGCCATTGCTGAGAAGTTAAAACATCAACAACAAAAGCACTTGTGATTGAAAACACTGAAACACTTAATGTTTAGGGGAACATTAAGTTTGGTCAGGTGAGTGTATGTATACATAATATAGATGTATATGCACACACACACACATGTACATGGAGACAGAGAGAGAGAGGGAGACAGAGACAGAGAGAGGGGGAGAGAGAGAGAGAGAGAGAGAGAGAGAGAGAGGGAGAGAGAGAGAGAGAGAGAGAGAGAGAGAGAGAGAGAGAGAGAGAGAGAGAGAGAGAATTTTGAATGATTGCATCAAAAATTACATTTTTGTTTACCAATGTGGCATTCATTTCTGAAAGAGCTAGCTACTGACAGATCCCTAGCCTGAAACAGTTTTAAGATGCTTCCATACCCTCCCCAATAGGTAACATAACACACAATAAAATGTGGATAATATTACATTTTAAAACTAAGTCAATATGCAACATATAAGGATCCTTATGTGTAGGTTAGTGGCCCTTATTTCTGCTTGAGGTTTACAGCATTGCTTTTAATTACTGCTTCTACAGGAAAGTTATTTTCACTCTATCTAAAATTATTTACTTATATAACCTTAACTTTCATCTGGAGCATGAAGCCCAACTTCATTTTGTAGTTTTCCATTTAAAATCATGAATTTGTGCTATTTAGGAATAATTGTTTGAAAATATAGCAATATATTCATCAAAGTCCATATTATGTTAATCTGCTCATGATTTATCTCTATGTATTTTATATTATATTATTATTACTTATCTTATACATTCAATTGCCTTTTAATTAGACCATTTTGGTCACAGCTTTTTTTTTCTTTTTAATCTGCAGGGCTTCTAGCTACTCAACAGGACATTGAAACACTGACTGGCGATTCAAGGATTTTGAATATTGAATACATATCTCCAACCCCTGAATTATTTTCTGAATCTGAAGTCAAGGCAATGACATATTCAACTGGTATATAATATATATTTATATCATCAAGAATTGTTCTTCTCATTTTACTGTTTTGCTACATTCGACAAATCATAACAGACATCATTCAATTATTTTGGACAAACTAGAGGAATGCATCATTAATGGTGGGAAATTACAAAACTGAGTTCCAGAATTAATGTAGATTACATTTCAAGCATTTGTATAAAAACACCAAGGCACAAGAGGGTTATAGAGATATATTCAAACTTCCTTTTAAACCAGCTCTTTAAACTAGCTCTTTCAGAAATTACTGTCTCAGAAATTTAATTTCTGATACAATATATCCAGTTTATTTATTTATATGTCTGTTTATTTATTTGCATGTATTTCTATTGTTATTTGTCTCTCAGAGGGGTGGTCTATTGTACTAGATAAAATGTGGAACCTGGGCTCAAATCTGTCCTCTGATTCTTATACTTTTTGTGACTGTAGGCAAACACTTAACTTCATTGACCCTTAGGTAATTCAGCCAATAAGGAAACTATATATAAATTGGAATATTCATCAGTAGAGGTAAATTTCAGTTTGTTACTTAATATACTAAAGAAACCATAAATTCTTAAGCAGACATACGAATATTTGGTTCTTACTATTCTGCATGCTTCTCAACTCTTCTATTAAGAAAAAAATATGGTACATAGAAATTAGACTGATGAATAATCTAAGAACTTTTGGCTTGTCTTGTTTTTTTTTGTTTGTTTGTTTACGAAACACTTTTATAAAACTTTATTTTTCCCTGTCTTTCTATGTGCCTTTTCCTGTATTGAAGTCACTGAATAGTAAAGTTCATATTGACTCAATTTGAAGTGTTATATCAGGTTTTCATTTAATTTTTCTACCTCTTTATCTCTTGCAGCAGTTATTGGGGCACAAGCTAAATTAAATCAACTTGATTATTAAGGATACTACTTATTTTTAAAAGTAAACAGTTGATTTTAAGTAATTGTATTAGGGTAGGTTTCTAGCTATTGCATTCAGTCTTGACCTTTATTATCTTAAGTGTGTATTGCCAAATATTTATGAATAAGAATTACTAACAAAATTTTTAGAAAGTTAACCAAGGAGGAAATGAATTGCATGTGGAGCTTTTCTTTACCTTCCTTGAGTTAATGCCATTATCTAGTATATTAGACTTTTAAGCTAATGGCAAAGATGGGGGTGGTGGAAAGAGGAGGCAAAGGAAGACAAGGCAAGGGAAGGGACAAGAAGGAAAAAGGAAAGGAAGGAAACATTGAGCTCTGGATGATCAATTTCAGTGAAGTAATTGAATAAAATCAACAACCGTTTCTCAATAAAAATATGGTCAAGAGTACTGAAGGATGCAGATCCTTATCTTTACACTGAAAAGTGAATAAGTTGTTTAAGTCTTGCATGACTTTAAAGATCCATTCATTGCACAGTGTGATAGGTCTGAGTACTTTCATGTGTCTAGCCTGATTTCATAAGGTTATGGTTATCTCTGGTATGTTTTGCTAACACCGTCCCCTTCCCAGGTCATTTTTGGGGGAGGGCCTGAATGATTCTGAGGTTTTATTATTTAACTTTTTGGAACACTCATTTTGGAGTGCACCCTACTCAGCAAAGACATTAGTGATGCTTCTATTTCTAACTCTTAAGATAAGGAGATAATAGATCCAGAGCAGAATATTCTCAAACTGCCTTATTTTGCAGATGAAACTTGCCCAAGGTCACACATCAAGTGTCAGAGATGAGATGTGAGTAAAGCGTCTTGGACCTTTGAGCCAAAACTTCTTCCAGAGTACTATGCTGCCTCCTCTACTTTTAGTATCATTTCAGGAACTTACATAATCGCATACTCCATTCACAAGTGCATTATCTAATTCTTGCCATTTATTATTCCTTGTGTCCTATAATTTCTGGTCAGATGTTGACCATCAAATTTATTTGTCAAAAGAAAAAAAAAGAAAAAAAATTCTGTTCTATAAGTGCTTGCCATTAACAAACTTTCTCATATTCAAACATACACACATGCACGCGCGCACACACACACACACACACACACACACACACACACACACACACACACATATATATTCCTATGTTGATTAAAAGTTACTTAATAGGGTAAGAGCCAAGATAGCAGAGTAGAAGCAGGGATCTGATTGAGTTCTCCCCCTAAACCTCTTGCAACACCATAAAAATGACTCTAAACAAATTCTAGAGCAGCAGACACCACAAAATGAGAGACTGAAGTAGATTTCCAGGCTGAGACAATCTAGAAGCCTGACAGGAAGGGTCTATCACACTGTGCTTGGAGCAGATACCAGCCTAGCCTGGGCCACCAGCACAGAGGAGCCTGGAACAGATCGCAAGGCATTGAATCACTAGCAGCTGCATCAGCTTCCAGATTTCTCAACCCACAAACACCAAAAATAGCTTCAAAGGTTAGTGGGAAAGCTCTCTCACCTCTGTGAGAGAGTGGTCTGACCCCACTCTTAGCCCTAGGGCAGCAGCAGCCACTGCCACAGCAGCAGGCAGCTTCTGGAGCTCTCAGCCTACAGATGCTGGGAAAACAGAGTGGCTGACCTGGGTTAACATCCTGGGTGGCAGTCCTAGGGTGAGGAGGAGTACAGGCATGGTGGAGCTGGTCACATCTGTGGAGAGGAAACCCTCCTTGCAGTTCTGGGCAGAAAAAGTGCTTGTGCTTGCTCATGGACCAGACTGCAGGCTAGGAGAGAAGTAAATATCTCTCTTTTGATCACAACACTTTGGAGGAACTGAGAATTTACAGGTCCCTAGAGATATGTCTGAAGACAGCTGCACAAAATCCCTGAACCTTGGGGCAGTACATACTCCATTTAACAAACAGCTCAAAAGTCAAATAATTGGCTGGGAAAATGAGCAAACAGGGGGAAGTACTAAGACTATAGAAAGTTGCTTTCATGATGAGTTTTTTTTAGACACCTACTGACAAGGAAGATACAGCCAGAGGAAGACAATAAAGTCAAGGATCCTACATCCAAAGCCTTAAGAAAAATATGAAATGGTCTCAGGTCATGGAAGAGCTCAAAAAGGATTTTGAAAATCAAGTAAGAGAAGTGGAAGGGGCACTGGGAAGAAAAATGAGAGTGATGAAAGAAAATCATGAAAAACACGTCAATATCTTGCTAAAGGAGACCCAAAAATGCTGAATAATATAGCACCTTTTAAAACAGACCAACTCAAATGGCAAAAGAGGTCTAAAAAGCCAATGAGGAGAAGAATACCTTGAAAAGCACAATTGGCCAAATGGAAAAAGAGATCCAAATGTTCACTTAGGAAAATAATTCCTTAAAGATTAAATGGAGCAAGTGGAAGCTAATGACTTTATGAGAAATTAAGAAATTATAAAACAAAAACAAAAGAATGAAAAAAATAGGAGATAATGTGAAATATCTCATTGGAAAAACCACTGACCTAAAAACAGATCCAGGAGAGATAGTTTGGAAATTATTGGACTACCTGAAAACCAGGTAAAACCTGTACATCACCTTTCAAGAAATTATCAAGAAAAACTGCCCTGATATTCTAGAATCACAGGGTAAAATAGAAATGGAAAGAATACACTGATTACCTCTTGAAAGAAATCCTAAAAAGAAAACTCCTAGGAATATTGCAGCCAAATTCCAGAGTTCCCAGATCAAGGAGAAAATATTATAAGCAGCCAGAAAGAAACAATTCAAGTATCGTGGAAACACAATCAGGATAACACAAGATTTAGCAGCTTCTACTTTAAGGGATCACAGGGCTTGGAATATCACATTCCAGATGTCAAAGGAGCTAGGATTAAAACCAAGAACCACCTACCCAGCAAAACTGAGTATAATATTTCAGGGAGGAAATGGAATTTCAATGAAATAGAGGAATTCCAAGCATTCTTGTTGAAAAGACCAGAGCTGAATAGAAAATTGGACTTTCAAATACCAGAATCAAGAGAAATTTGAAAAGGTAAACAGGAAAGAGAAATCATAAGGGACTTATTAAAGTTGAACTATTTACATTCCTACATGGAAAGATGATTTTTGCAACTAAAGGGACCTTTCTCAGTATTAAGGTAGTTAGAAGGCATACACACACACATACATACATATATACATACAATTGTTTATGGAAATCCATCTTGCCATACAGGAAAGCAGGAGGCAAGAGGATAGGAGAGTTCAATAATAGAAGGGATGACAGATTGGGGGCAGGAGCAGTCCGATGCAAACACTTGTGTGGAGGGACAGGTCAAAGGAGAGAATAAAATGAATGAAGGGTAGGACAGGGTAGAGGGTAATATAGTTAGTCTTTCACAATATGACAGTTATGGAAGTGTTTTGCATGACTAAACATGTATAAACTATATCAAATTTCTTGCTTTCTCAATGTGAGTCGGTGGGGAAGGAAGAAGTGAGAGAATATGGAACTCAAGACTTTAAAAATGAATGTTAAAAGTTGTTTTTCCATGCAACTGGGAAATAAGATATACAGGCCATAGGGTACAGAACTCTCTTGACCTACAGGAAAATAAAAGGGAAAGGGATAAGAAAAGGGAGTGGGGGGTTATAGAAGGGAGTGCAGACTGAGGAAGGAGAAACCAAAATGCACACTGTCCTGGGGTGTGGGGAGGGGAGAGATGGGGAGAAAATTTGGAATTCAGAACCTTGTGGAAGTGAATGTTGAAAAGTGAAAATAAATAAATTCATTTTTAAAAAAAGTTAACTTAGTAAACATATATCCCATTTGTTTCTAATCTCTAAGGCAAAGAAGACATATTTAATCCCTGTCATGTATGATAGGTCCTTACATTACAGAAGACTGTTGTCTATATAGTCAGAGTATTGGAGTTCAAATCCCACCTCTGATCATACCCTATTTGTGTGACTGACCATGGAGAAGTCAGTAGAGTTCAATGAACATTGGTTTTGTCATCTGTAAAATGAGGGAATTTTAATGAGATACATCTGAATTCTCCCCTCTCCTCTCCTCTCCTCTCTCCTCTCCTCCCCTCCTCTCCCCTCCACCCTCTCTTTTCCTCTCTCTCTCTCTCTGCACATATATATATGTATATATATTTATATATATATACACATGTATATGTATATAAATATATGCAGCATATTATATTGCATTGTATTGAGTTACATTATATATGTATGTGTGAAATGTCTATACACATATATGTATGTGTGTTCATATATACATGTGTGTATCATCTGTCTATCTATCTATCTATCTATCTATCTATCTATCTATCTATCTATCCATGATATCCATCTTTTCCTCAGGCTAAGTTTCATGTCATTTAAATTAAAAAATCCACCAGCTTTGAGAACCTAGGCAAGTCACTTAATTCAAATTTTATAAGTTTCCTCATCTGTAATATGATATGGAGAAGGAAATGGCAGTACTCCAGTACCTCTGCCAAGAAACTCCCACATAACGTCACAGAGTCAGACACAGCTCATAACTGAAATACCTCAACAACAACAACAACAACAGGAATATGGTAGTGTCTCTAGTCCCCACAATTTATTCTATATGCATGTCTGTTAGTCAATGACATTAAAATTTGATATATAGAATCTAATCACATTTTAAAATGCTTGAATATGTGTTGAATACTGACAATTCCAGTCTCACTGCAATGTAGGCACATAACCCATCAAGTTGCTTTTGGTGTTCTTTGTAACAAAGCCTTAAGATATATATTTTTTTAAAATATTGCATATTAAAGAGATATCATCGGGCCTTTTCTTTGAACACCAGATAATAAGTGGACCCATTATATAGTGAAGGCATAATAAATTAATAAAGAAAAGTAATGTTGGAATTTACTAAGTCAGAGGATCATAAAGGGTCATAGGGTCTTGTAGGCTGGGAACTCTACTAGAAACTTCCAAAATCATCTCATGTAAATCTCTCATTCTACAGGTGAGGAAAATGTGGCATTGACCTGGGAAGGGTCAATTAATTTGTTATTTAACTTTCATTCTTTAATTTCTGAACTTACTATGCTATCTATAGTAAAGAAAATAAATGCATACACACATGCACATATGCATGCACACATATGTGTGTGTGACTTGACAAATTGAGCCCTGCAGGTAATATAAAAATTGATATCAACTACTGGATTCAATGCCAACAAATGTAGAAAATGTGATGACAAAGAGTTTCACTTCCTTTGCAACAGAAATAGGTAAATGTCCCTAGACCAGCCTACATATTATGGGGGAAAAGATCACAATGGACCTGCATAAGGCTCAGAATGGACTAACCCTGTCAAGTAATTGAGAATTTGTGATAATTAGATTAGCTATGTACAACTTAGTGTGATAGTACCTGAGGGACACATAAAGAAGCTTTATCTCATATATTTCCACGGCATAGTTCTTGCTATTCCCAGTGCATTGGTTCATTAAATGATTTGCTGTTAGATCTAAATATTGTTGGCAATACAAATGTGCTCTTGAGAAACACTTTTAGTATCACCTTTACTACTGCCCTTCACAAAACCTTAGCAGATAATCCACGATAATGAGTGAAACTGGAACTCCTTAATAAATTTATTACTAACATAAATAGCAAAACTTAAATGAGATTGTGTGTATGTGTATTTGGGGATTCTAATACTTGCCTATCATGTGGTATTCTCTTGTTTAACTTTTTTAACCTATGTTGGGTTTTGTAGTAACATGCTTAGCAAAAACAATGGATTGATCCCTTCAAGATGATGACCTGTGAAATCCTGATTCTTTCTTAAGTAGTAGCCTCAAATGATTTAGAAAAGCTTAGGTAAACATGATATAGTATTGTACACCTGGTATAATTAAAATATACCTCAGAGCTACTGAAAAATCTATCTATCTACTTATATCTCTATCCTTCTCTCTGTATATATTGAGAATAGAAAGAGGGTGACTTTGATATTTAATATTTGTAATTCATTTATTTCTAAACTTGCTATGGTATCTGTAGTAAATAAGATATATACAATTTGACAAATTGAGACCTGCAGAAAATACAAAAAAATTCATTTCAACTATTAGTTTCAATCCTAAAAACTGCAGCAAATGTGATGAAAATGAATTTCACCTCCTTCACCACATACAAGAGAAAATGTCTCTAGTACAATCTACATGTTAGAAAGAAGTGGCAATGGACATATTATAGAAGCCTCCAAATGGATATCTAATCCAGAGAGAGAGAGATAGAGAGACAGAGACAGAGACAGGAATAGGGACAGAGACACTAACACACACAGAGACAGACAGAGAGACAGAGAACAGACATACAGACATTATTCCAAAACAAAGGAGAGGTAAATTATGCCAGAGAGATTTCACAGAACAAGTTGAAACTGTTTTTCCTAACAAGTATAGAAATATTAAGGTATTAATGTCATATATAATATCTGCACTTTTATAATTTAATTAACAATCATTAGTGGAGTTCTGAAGCCATCAAATTGACCTAAACCACCACATGTTTCAGTAGAAGTGAGAAAAATAAGAAAAATTCTTAGACGTTTTATGACAATGATAGAGTATACTCTTTGTACATGGATATTTCTCATCCTTCCTTTTCAAAATTTGTTCAGTTTAAGATAATTCAAAGATTATTTAACCCTCTATTATTCATAATAAACAAATATATTTCTTTTAAAAAATTCATCTGTTTTATAAGATGGTATGTCCCTATTTCCCTTAACTATGTATACTAGGGGCACCCTCTGAAATTTTGAATTTCATCAGAGAGGAATGTTTTGAAAGGACTGAATTTGGAGGGCTAACCTTCAACAACTTGTCTCTTACTATAAAAATCTGCCCAATGAAAATGGAAAATCTGCAGCTTAGAGTCATGAGGTCTCACACAACACTATTTTCTAATGCACCAGTTATCATTCTATCATGCAACATAGGAAAAAAGCCATGAGAACCTTGACTGTGTTCTGATTGACGGATCATGATCAGTCTTTCGAGTCTCCTTTCTTCCTTTCTACAACCATCCCCAACCCTCTATCCCACAACAAATGCTATGCTACCCAACCAGAATCCCAGCAGGCTATTTTAGCAATGACTTTTTTTTAGCCACTGCAGCGCCTGTAAAAGTTTAATGAACTCATGAAACTTTTATTGCTTTCTCTCTTTTTGGCTGGGGTGATACACACACATACACACACAGACACACACAGACTGCCTGTCCCCCTTCCAAATACATCACATCACCATTCGAAGAGACAAAGCACTGAAGTGTTTCAGCACTTGTTATGTGGATTCAAGAGCATTTCATTCTCCCTATGACTTATTCTTGATCTCGAAATAATACACTAAATCTCTGAGGAAATAGAAAACAATGTACACAACGTCTAGAATATTCTCAGTGGTTAACAAATAATAAATCTCACTTCCACTCCTTCTTCTAGTTATATGTTTGGAAGGAGGGGCAGTCAGGATGGAAGGCTTCATTTAAAGAGTGTTCTCTCAGGACCTCTGGCATCTTTTCATCACAAATAGTTGGGGGTAAAGAAAGTCGTCACATTGTTGGGGATCTCAAAATTTGGGCTCGATCTTCCTCATCTCCTCATCTTGTAGATTCTCTAGAGGGAAGTATTTGTGATTTGGGGAACATATTCTGAGTCACATTGACTCTTATTTTCCTCCTGATGTCTAAACCTAAGTGGTCAGTTTGGCATGGCAACATAAGAACACTATCAATAACTGTTGAAGTTTTGTTTCATTTATACCTATATACATATATATATATATATATATATATATACATGTATATATATACATATATGTGTATATACGCACACATTTAAATTAACAAACATTTTATATCTATATGTACATACACACATATGAATTAACAAACATTTATTTTCTCTTTGTATTAGGTTTACTATGCTCCTTACAGTCACCCTCGAACTACTCCTAAACTCAGATGGCCTTGCCTGCCTTCCCTACCCATACTTTTTTAAATCAATGATAATTGGAACATGTATTTAGAACCAGAAGAAAGTATGAGGAATCATTGGGTTCAACCCTTTAGTTTTACAGATGAGGAAAATAGGCTGCATGGTACAGCGAATATGCAAAGGTGGGTCTGGAGTCAGGAAGAACTTAGTTTGAATCCTGACTCAGGTTCTTGCCAATCATATGGTTCTGAGAAAGTTACTTAAACCATTTGTAAAATGAGAGGGTTCAGTTTATTGACTCTGAGGTCCTTCCAACCTTCAATGTATGGTCCTAAGAAGGCCCCTGGAATTTAAATGATTCACCCAAAGACACAAAGTATAAATGACAGAGTAGAGATTTATATAAAGGTCCCTTAACTTGAGGGCAGCTAGGTGGCACAGTGGTTAGAGTACTGGTCCTGGAATCAGAAAGAATAATTTTCCTGATTTCAAATCTGGCCACTGACATTTAGTAGTTGTGTGACCCTGGGAAAGTCATTCAACCTGTTTGCCTCATCTGTAAATGAGCTGGATAAGGAAATGGCAACCATCCCAATAACTTTGCCAAGAAAACCTCAAATGGAGTGATAAAGAATTGGACACAACTGAAAAATGAACAATAATGACAAGACCTTACTTGAAATTCAGATTTCTTTACAGTGTGCTATTAAAATAGAAGTTGAGTTTTTTTTGCCATGCTTTTAGCTAATATCACTAGAAATGTGTATACCTTCTCTTCTCTCCTTTTATTGAAGATGCGGAGGCTCAGGGACATGGAATATACATGTGCTTTTGCACAATATTTAAGATTTTAATGATTTTTTAAAGATATTTTTTGTGATAAGGTACATTTCCTTATATAAATGAGGAGAGAGATACTTGGAAAAGAATGTGATATTGAAATGAAGGGTATCAATCATGCTGTTATTTACTTGTTTATTTCCTAATGTAATTAATCACCACTATTGGAATAGTTCCTATTTCTTTGCAATTCCCCCCCACTCTCTGCCCCCAATCAAGTCTGATCATTACAAGTAAGGTTTGCAAGAAAGGGCAAACTCACCTCACAAATAGCTTCCTAGCAAAAACAAGTTTGGAGGTATTTTTTTTTTTGCCTGAACCATGGACATAGTTCATTGGAACTCAACTCAAATCCTATCATAATAATAAAGGGAAGGTTGGTCGCCCAGTAAATGAAAAGCAGATTTGATTTTTGCTGGACCCGCAGGATAAGTTATACTGACAAGACACAAAATAATACATTTAATAGGATATGATGCAAGTAGAAGCTGAGAATTGTTTCATTGGGCCACAGGTTATGAAATTGTCAAGAATTCTCAAAGCCAGAGCACCTCATGCAAAAAGTGGAAGCCACTAACACAGAATATACAAACTAGGAAGATTCAATAATTCAAAGGGTAGCAACCAAAACAAAGTCAATTTCAGCTATTCCTGTTTAATTATCTCATTTATCTGAGCCCCCTTTTGCTGAATAAATCACATGCACTATCAATTAAATATGAGAAGTCTTCCTGTCGATGTTCAAATTTGCTTGAGTAATCATTTTTGTTGCTGGACCAAATTTTTGAGACGTCATTTTGTCTCTAATCTCTAATGTATGTCCAATTACAAACATTATTTAATTTCATTCCTTGTTTGAGTTCAAGCCTAGGCATCCGTGAACATACTCCATTGTTTCCTTTGAGCCGTGTGAATTGTAGCAATATAGGAAGCTTATTAGACATTTTCAAACTATTATTTTTCCTCTAATTAGAGAGATTTTTTTGGTGAATAATTCCAACCCCCTCCAAATGGGTAGATGATCAAGAGTTATACTAGCATCAAATAAATTCTGGCAAAAGCTGCCAATTTGGAATGGTGGGTTGTACTAGCATTGAGTAAACTCTGGCATTTAAGCATATGGGCTTGGCAATGAAGTGTGTATCAGCCATCTGAACACCATCACAAAGTCATGACCAGACTGTTGTCCACCAGGTTATGGATATTTTTAGCCATACAGCCTGGTGAAGAACATCTACTAGTGATCCAGAAGGTTCTATGGATTTGTTTCAGGTAGTGTGTGAACTTGGCTGGAGGAAAAAAAAAATCTTTAATTTCATTAACCTCCATGGAAGTTTAGCATATCTTTTAATTATTAATATAAATAAACCATAGTAGTATTAGTACTGTGACTTTGTCACCATTAGAAATAGCACCTATTTTCATATTCTATTATAGTGACTACAGATGTATGGAAATATCATTTGTGTTAATCACTACTTCAAAATTACTATTATCATTAGACCTATGTCTAGATCATGGCAGATCATCCGAATCTTTCTTTCTGTCTCCAGATTCATGTTCAGTGTAGCTGGAGAGTTATCAGGTCCATCAGCATCCCCAGAATGACAAAGGTGTCTATGAGCCAAAAAAGATGAAGAGCCACCATCTGGGGGCTTGCATGAGATCTGGGGGCAGTAATTCCAATGAACTCCAATTCCAATGAAATCAAAAAAATCCAATGAAATTAAAAATTCTTTACACAATTAATTAATGTGACTTCATTATAATAATAAATAACACCTATATATTGCTCTAACTTTCAGAAATTGCTTTGAATATATTGTCATCTGATCCTCACAACAGCTCTTTAAGAAAGAGTATTATTTTTCTTCCTGTTTTACAGAGAATGAATTTTCTCAGCATCAGAGACCTATTAAGAATCTGTGAAGAATTTGAATTCAAGTTTTCCTGCTTCTCAGCCCAGCGCTTGATCCACTACAACATTATACTGCACCTGACAGGATTTCTTATGGAAGTGAACTTTATGAAGTGAATATGAAGGTTGTTTTTGTTATTGAACAGTAAAACAGTACGTAAACTTGGGAGAAAAAGAAAGATTTTTGGGATTCTACTATTTTTTGGCACAGTAGAAAATGTTGAAACCAAAAGACCAGGGAATATATTCTATATTCTACTTATGCCACTTATGCTTTTTTGATTTGGGGAAGAGGGTTAAAATTTGGGGCCTCAGTTTTCTTATCCATAAAATGGAGGAGGGGAGAGGGTTCATCTCTAAATTTCCAACTCTAGCTCCTATGATCCTAAAATCATACAGTGAAAATACTGTTTATTCTGCATTGGCTTTTCTTTTATCTGAGCCTCAATACATTAATGCTTAATGTTCAGCCAGCATGTGTTAGCTCATTCATGTAGTTAAGAAAATAGACACTGATCACCTCCTATGAAATAGTTTTTGAAAGAATAGCAGTGGAATGAAATGTTACTGTTTCTTAAGCAAACATACGGAAAAATCCAAAAGTCTTCTCTCAACAAACTGCTCCACTGAATTTGGCTCCAGCTCTTTTTCTTCATCCTTCACTTTTAAATCTCATCAGGATCATTACTTTCACTTCTGACAGTGAAAGTTCATTTGGGACATTTTCTAGGTTATCAGATCTGGCACATACAGCTGTACAAGCACAGCTGGAGCAGACATCGCAGCTGACTTGTGCTAACATTAACAGCATGGAACATTTTCTCATGTGGTACCCCTGCTGTATGCAAAATCATTGTAAATTCTCTCTTCAATCATCAAAACTGAATATTGTTCATGTAGTCTTTAGAAAATGGTCAAATTTAACTATTCATGATATGACAGCATCAACACAACTCAGGTGACCTACAGTACTTCTAATAGCAAATCCTAATTCTGGTACCATGATAAGACATTAATGTTGGCCCACTTTTTTTGAGGGGGGTCAAGACATTTGATAAGTTTACAGAGGAAGGAGGGGAAAATGTATTGCTGAGTACATCAACCTAAAAGCTTTTGGAATTCAGAAAGGAAACAGCATGATTTTGTTTTTGTGTGTATTTGTGTGAAGAGCACAAATTTACTTATTTAAATATGTTTTTTAACAAGGATTACACAAGCAATCATTTGATAAGGTAATGAAAAGAATAAAATAATATTCTATAACTATGGAGAGAATAGGGTTTCCTCTGATTATGAACAAGCAATTATGGAAATACAGAAACTTGAACAATTTCTTTCCTCTTTAACAAATATTTATTAAGTAGAACCACATGCAAATATTTTCTTGGTGTAGTGGATAATACTAATAGAAATAATGACCAATCTCTGCCATCTGTGAGCTTATAATCCATAACATAAAATAATGTATTTTTAACAATTTAATGGATGATCAAAATGGTGTATACCCCCAACACTATGAAATGAAACCAATAAACAGAATGATGTTATATAGGTAGCCTATAAAAGTGAATATTAGTTATATTAAACAATACTTAAGGGGATTCACTGTATTTTAAAATATTTTATTTGAAGTACTGTGATGAATTTTGTCATATTCCAAAATAAACTGTCTGAATTAAGGATGTTAGCTTAGGGATAGAGAAAAATAATATAAATAAATTAGACTATTCTCTTTATTGTAAACTCAAGCTCAATCAATAACCATATTAAATGAGTTAGCCTTAAGCTGAATCTTCAGGCTTTTTAAATGCCACTCATAGGCCAATTAAATTAATTCAGATTTGCATGGTTGATTTCCTGCTTTGTCATGTCTAAAAGTTTTTCTCATTGTTAAAATGATAGAGGAATCATTTCTAACCAGGAAGTTTTGTGTATATATCACCTCACTATACATAGGTAGACAAAATAATTTCACTTAAAAAAATACTCATATGTAATCATGTAACCTAAAAAGATAACGAGACATGATAATCTTAAGTTAGGAAACACTATTCCCTCCATTATATCTGTGGTTCACAAAGCATAACTCCTTGCACAATTTGACTTGATCCTAGAACTCTCTTACTCATCATTATTCTAACTTTAATGCTAGCCTTAATTGAAAACTCAGCCTAACTGCCATATGTTATGCTAAGCCTTTCATAATCCTATAAAAATTTAGCTACAACTGCTATGTTATCTGTATTAATTTTGTCAATATTTTTTTATTTGTGTTTTACTTATCTGTTCCTGAAAGGCAGGTACTATTTGTTTTCCCTTGTATACTATGCACCTAAAACAGTAAATATAGTAAGTGCTTAATCAATACTTAATAAATTAAATCAAACTCTTCATGTGAAGAGTAGTATTTATCAGCATTTTATGCAAATATAACTATTGTCTATGTCTATGTAATAAAATATAAATATTTAATTTCAAAATATATACTATATAGAGAGTGAGGTGGATACTTGATGGAGGATGTATTGGTGGGAATTAAAAAAAATTTCATAGGATAAGCAGTCAAAAATGAGGTGTTATATGGACAATTTTAGAGAGTATCAACTTCAACAAGCACTACTAGAAAACTAGAACATTCTTTGTTCACCAATTTGCTTCTCATGTCTTGATGTGAGATTTTCTATTGTCTTTTCACAGAAAGCATACCAAAAGAGCTGATTACCCCCCAAAGATAAAAGAAATAAACAAAGACAAAACTTGGAGATTCAAGTGAAATACTGACTTTCAAGAGCCAACAGTCTTACCAAAATGTGGAAAGAAAATGATGTAATGAAAAATCCATTTTTATTTTAAAGTTATTAGGGTAGATCTGTATGAATTCACACAAATTGGACCAAATCAAAACATGGTATCCAATTCACCAAGGCCTGTTTGAATAGTGCATGAGCATCAGGAATAGTATTTGTGATTCCCTGATGATCAAAAGCATGACAGGTAGAGAATCAGAAAGCCAATAAATTTCAGTTCTGTCCAATTTACTGAACTCATATTACAAAGCTGTATTTTTCACTAGAACACCACAGTCTTGGAAGAGTAAAAATTGCATCTGACCCAAAGGGCATTGCAAAGATGCAGGATGGTTGTAAATAGACTGCAGCCTACTCTTAATGATGACTTGTATCTCAGGAGATAAGCAAAGACTCCAAAGTCAAGCAATCTACATGGGTCTAGGTAATTCTTTTCTCAACTGCAGTAACTTAGAAGTAGTAGCAAACACATCATTAAGGACATGTATGATCACAAAATGTTTGGTCATGTAAAGAAATGGATAGACAATAGATAAATGAGTAATGTTTTACAGTGGCATTCACATATTATCAAGATTTAAAAGACAGTTCCAAGTGCATTTGATATATCTCTTATGCAGTCTTTACTGAAGGGCTTAAATGATCATTATATGGTGTGAGAAAGTATAGATAGGGTGTAGGCATATGACTCACCTGGCAGACCACAAATAAATTGGAGTACTGAGGTACTAAATTTTTTCTGCTATGTTTAGATATTACAACAAATCATATAAGGGAAGTAATTATAAAAATAAGCAATTCCTGGTAATATCTCACCTTTAACAGGGCAGTCTTCCTCTAGCCTCTCTTAAACTGCTGCTAGATACTTACTGAAAATTTAATTGGATTTTTCAATTCAGAGATATAGTAAATATAGCAAAAAAAGCAATGAGTTTGGTATAAGAATTGCTACTTACCACACACAAAATAATAACAGCTAGTATTTCTAGAGTTCTTTAAGATTTGCAATGTTCTTTACATATGTTATCTTTTGTTAAAGACTTAATGAATGTTTTTAAATTTAATTTTAGTTTTCAACTTTCATTTCCAAAAGATTTTGAGGTACAAATTTTCTCTACATCTCTACACTCTCCCCCATCCCAAGTTGGCATTCATTCTGATTACCCCTTTCCCCAGCATGCCTTCCCTTCTATCACCCCACTCCACCCACCCTTATCCCCTTTCCTCGTACTTTCTTGTACGGCAAGATAGATTTCTATACCCCCATTGCCTGTGTATCTCATTTTCCCATTGCATGTAAAAATCATTTTTTAACATTTGTTTTTAGAACTTTGAGTTCCAAATTCTCTCCCTTCTTTTCCTCCACGCACACTCCTTGAGAAGACAAGCAATTCAATATGTTACTCATTTATCATTATGCAAAACACTTCCATAATAGTCACATTGTGAAAGGCTAACTATATTTCCCTCCATCCTATCCTGCCCCCTTTTATTCAGCTTTCTCCCTTGACCCTGTCCCTTTTCAAAAGTGCTTGCTTTTGATTACCCCTTCCCTAAATCTACCCTCCCTTCTGCAATTGTCCCCTTATCCCCTTCCTGCCTACTTTCCAGTAGGGTGTTCAGCCAATTGAGTGTGTATGTTATTCCCTCCTTAAACCAAATTCAATGAGAGCAAGATTCACTCATTCCCTTTCACTCACCCCTCTTCCCTTCCATTAAAACAGCTCTACTTGCCACTTTTATGTGAGATAATTTACTCCATTCTATCTCTCCCTTTCTTCTTCTCCCAATTTATTCCTCTACCACCTCTTAATTTATTTTTTTTACATTTCATCCCTTCATATTCAACTCACCCTGTGCTTTATGTCTACATATATGTATATTCCCTTCAACTACCCTCATACTGAGAAAGATCTTATGAGTTACAAATATCATCTTTCCATGTAGGAATGTAACAAAACAGTTCAACTTTAGTAAGTCCCTTATGCTTTCTCTTTCCTGTTTACCTTTTCATGGTTCTCTTGATTTTTATATTTGAAAGTCAAATGTTCTATTCAACTCTGGTTTTTTCATCAAGAATGCTTAAAAGTCTTCTACTTCATTGAAAATCACTCTTTTGCCCTGAAGTATTATACTCAGTTTTGCTGGATAGGTGATGCTTGGTTTTAATCCTAGCTCTTTGACCTCCAGAATACGATATTTCAAATCCTATGATCACTCTTGGGCTGGAGACTTGCTTCAATCTGTCATTTCATGGGGTCCATAGCTCTAGAAACTTTAGAGTCATTTTTTACAGTATTTGGAGAGGTTTGGGGAAAAGCACAAGCAAGTCCCTTCTACTCCACTGTCTTGGCTCTTTCCCCATATATGTTATCTTATTTGATACTCATAATAACCCTGCAATGTAGGTGCTATTGCTATTTTGTGATATATTTTGCAAACGAGGAAACTTAAACTGAGAGAATGACTTGCCCAAACTCACACAGCTAGTTTCCATCTAAGTAGATTCAAACTCAGATCTCAGAGAGTTCTACACTCAATCCACTACTATAGACTATTCATTATACACACTACTATCCATAATATGTTGATGAAATGTATGACTTTGACCCTATGAACCCAGACTAGGAAGGTTTTCCAACCTTTATTTAGAAGAGTGAGAATTTTTATCGAGTATATGTGTCATAGATACACATATGTATATTTATGTACATGTATACATATATACACATATTTATTTCATTTTTATGCTTGTAATTCCATTTCTGTTTGAGACTGAAAACTATTTCCAGGAAATGTTTAAAGATTTCAGTTCTTAAAAAGCATATTTCAATAAATGTTAGAGATATTATAATTGCTGTCCTTGCAGGAGAATAAAGAAATTAATAAAGCAATCTAAAAGAATCATTTCTATTCAAGCAGATTGGATCATGTAGTTGAAAATAAGATAGAATGTCAAGAAGTAACTGACAAATAATTGATGTGAAATAACAAAATTAGTTTAAATAAAATAAGTAAGATTTGGGGTCTTGGAACTAGAGAAGTTGCTGTTGATTCTTTTATAGTAGGAGTTATTTTTTTTTGTATGACATTCTTCTTCAGCATTAGATGAAGACTATAAATCACTTTAAGAATACTTTTTGTCACCTACATTCAAGGTCAAAACGAATGTTAAATTTCAATTAGAGGAAAAACTATATACATATATATATGTATGTATGTATGTATGTATGTATGTATGCATATTTTCATCTAAACTTCTGGACTTTTTAAAATCAAGGAATCTGAAATCAAAGGACACTAGGTGAAGCATTGCTTTTCTAAAGTGTGGAAAAACTGAGAGACTTTTTAAGCTGCTAACTGTTGTTAGGGAAAGAAATGATTATCATGTACAAATCAACAAAAGATCTGGAAAACTATTGAATGGGGAAAAGTGATTTTAACTGATAGTACTTTTTATTCAAGTCTGTTAAAGAAATTAAAAAAAAAACAAAACAAACAAAAACCTTTGTCTTTTGCAGGGAAGGAGCCAAGATGGCAGATGAAGAGTAGCAAAACCACTGAAGTTTCTCAACCTTTCTCTCTAAGCAATTTTAAAATAACGCCTCAAACCAAATTTTGGAGTGGCAGAGTCAACAAAAGTTTGGAGTGAGACATTTTTGTAGACTAAGAAAACTTAAGAGATCGGTAGGAGAAGTTTATGATACTGGGGTGGAGGTTGGTCTGGAGCCCACACATGGTTGTGGCAGCAGTATCTGCAACATCAACAATAGCAACTTCAGAGGCTCTCAGTTCAGAAATAGTAAGAGAATTGGAAAACATTACAAAGAGATTACAGAAGACCCTTTGCTAGTAATGAATAAAGCTAGCATTTATTGGCACATCTGTTGCCATTACACAGTCCTTGGATGTGATTCTGGGTCCCAGAGGAACACTGACCCTGGTCACAGTTGCAAAGCAAAAAGGAGGTTTCCTGGCTAAAGACCAGAGCACAGACCAGGAGAGCAGTGATCATGCTTCTCCCAGTAACACCTTACCATTAGATGCACCAAAAAACTGGCAGAATGGCAGCAGAGCATTCTGAAAACAACAGTGTGAAAAAGTTTGAAGCTGGAGATAGTGCCTCACCACTCCCCAGTGAGCATTACCCAACTTTAAAATAAAGTTCACTATGAAGAAATAGATAGGAAAATGAGCAAACAACAATAAAAATTATTGATTATAAAAATTACAACAGTGGCAAGGAAAATCAAGATGAATGCAAAAAGGAGAAGAATGTAAAAACTTCTACCAAAAAAGGCCACAAAGAAAAATGCTAATTGAACCTAAAACCAACAAGATGTCCTAGAAGCATTAGAGAAATAGATAAAAGAAGCAGAGGAAAAAAATCAGAAAAAATAAGAATGAAGCAGGAAAATTATGAAAAGGAAACTAAATGCTTGTTAAAAGTGGCACAAAATCCTGAAGAAAATAACATTTTAAAACCAGAATTGGCCAACTGGTAAAAGAGGCACAAAAAAATTACTGAAAAAGAGAACTTCTTAAATGTTAGAACTAGCTAAAGGGAAAAAGAAGTATGCAATCTCAGTGAAGAAAACAAATTCTTTAAAATTAGAATTGGAAAAGTAGAAGCAAAAGACCCCATGAGATATGAAGAAATAATGAAACAGTATAAAAAAGGATAAAAAAAACATACAAGAAAATGTAGTGAAATATCTCATCAGAAAAACAATTGACCTCAAAAATAGATGACAGAGACATAATTTAAGAATTATTGTACTGCTGGAAAGCCATAATCAAAGAGCCTAGATATCATGTTTCAAGAAATCATCAAGGAAAACTGCCCTGATATGCTAGATCCAGGTTGCAAAATAGAAACTGGAAGAATTCACTGATCATCTAAAAGAGATTCCAAAATGAAAACTCCCAGAAATATTATAGGCAAATTTCAGAATTCCAAGGTCACAGAAAAAATACTTCAAGCAATGAGAAAGAAACAATTTAAATATTGTGGAGTCCCAGTCAGGACCATATAAGATTTAGTAGCTTGCACTTTAAAGGAGTGGATGGTTTGGGATATGTTACATAAAGTGGAAGAGCTAGAATTACAACTAAGAACCACCTATCCAGCAAAACTGAGTATAATCCATTGGGGGAAAATGGATATTTAATGAAATAGAAAAAAAAAAAACACAGGTGAACAAAAAATTGGAGACTCAAAAACAATACTTAAGAGAAGCATCAGGGCTGATGGAGCCAAGATGCCAGCTGGAAAGCAGGGACTTGCTTAAGATCTCCCTCAAATCCCTCTAAACATTTGTAAAAAATGGCCCCAAACAAATTCTAGAGTTGTGGAACCCACGAAATAGCAGAGGGAAAAAGGTCTCCCATTTAGGAAAGCCTGTGTGGTCGCTGGAAGCATCTGTCACACAGTGCTGGGCGCAGACCACAGCCCAGAGCCCTCCAGGACAGACCAGACCAGAAGTCAGCCCACACAACAGGCCTTAGGGCCATGAATCATTGAGCTGTGGCAGTTACCAGACTTCTCAAACCACAAACGCCAAAGAGCAGGTTAGTGGGAAAGTGCAGGATGGAGTTGAGACCAATTGGCCACCAGCCCTCAGAGTGGCGGTGGTGCTGCAATGGTGGCAGTGGCAGCAACAGAAAGCTCCTGAGGCTGCTTCCAGAGCTCCAGAGTCAATTACTTTCTAATTCCCTGGCTCACACAGTGGGAGGAATCTAGCAGTGGATCAGAGCAGGAGTGCAAGAAGCGCTCTTTGACCACAAAGGAAGGATCTCTTACTGTGACTTGTATTGCGGTCCTGGTTGGTGGTTCTTGGGGGAGGAGGAGCACTGCTGTGACAGAGCCTGGGGTGATGGTGGAGCAGGAGTAGCTCTGAAAACAGAATTCTTGGACCCTAAAGCTTGGGACAAAGTACTCTCAATTCTAAAAGCAGTCATACACTAACAAAAGGCTCAAGGGTCAAGTAGTTGGCTGGGAACATGAGCAGGCAGCAAAAAAGAACTCAGACTCAAACGCAAACTCTAGATTCCCTTTTTGGTGACAAAGAAGATCAAAACATACAGCCAGAAGTGAACAAAGTTAAAGGCCTTACATCAAAAGCCTCCAAGAAAAATTTGAATTGGGCTTAGGCCATGGAAGAGATCAAAAAGGATTTGGAAAAGCAAGTAAGAGAAGTAGAGGAAAAATTGGAAAGAGAAAGGAGAAAGATGCAAGAAAACCATGAAAAACAAGTCAGTGATTTGTTAAAGGAGACCCAAAAAATACTGAAGAAAATAACACCTTAAAGAATAGACAACCCAAATGGCAAAAGACCTCCAAAAAGTCAATAAGGAGAAGAATGACTAGAAAGGCAGAATTAGCCAAATGGAAAAGGAGGTCCAAAAGACCACTGAAGAAAATACCACCTTAAAAATCAGACTGGAGCAAGTGGAAGCTAGTGACTTTATGAGAAACCAAGATATTATAAAACAGAACCAAAGGAATGAAAAAAAATGGAAAGCAATGTGAAATATCTCATTGGAAAAACTACTGACCTGGAAAATAGATCCAGAAGAGATAATTTTAAAATTATTGGACTACCTGAAAGCCATGATCAAAAAAAGAGCCTAGACCTCATCTTTCAAGAAATTAACAAGGAGAACTGCCCTGATATTCTAGAACCAAAGGGTAAAATAGAAATTGAAAGAATCCACTGATCACTTCCTGAAAAAGATCCACTCCCAAAAACACTCCTAGGAATATTGTTGCCAAATTCCAGAGTTCTCAGGTCAAGGAGAAAATACTGCAAGCAGCCAGAAAGAAACAATTTGAGCATTGTGGAAACACAATCAGGATAACACAAGATCTAGCAGCTTCTGCATTAATGAATCAGAGGGCTTGGAATATGATATTCTTGAGGTCCAAAGGGTTAGGATTAAAACCAAAAATCACCTACCCAGTAAAACTAAGTATAATGCTCCAAGGCAAAATATGGATTCTCAATAACATAGAGGAATTTCAAGTTTTCTCAATGAAAAGACCAGAGATGAATACAAAATTTGACTTTCAAATACAAGAATCAAGAGGAGCATGAAAAGGTAAAGAAGAAAGGGAATTTATAAGGGACTTACTAAATTTGAATTTTTTTGTTTACATTCGTACATGGAAAGATGATGTAATTCATGCGACCTTTCTCAGTATTAGGGTAGTTGATTGGAATACACATATACACAGGGCACAAGGTGAGTTGAATATGAATGGATGATATCTAAAAGAATAAAATAAATTTAAGGGGAGAGAGAAGAATATACAGAGAGAGGGAGAAAGGGAGAGATAGAATGAAGTAAATTATCTCACATAAAAATGGCAAGAAAAAGCAGTTCTGTTGGAAGGGAAGAGGGGGCAGGTAAGGGGGAATGAGTGAATCTTGCTCTCATTGGATTCAACTCGAGGAGAGAAAAACATACACACTTAATTGGGTATCTTACTGCACAGGAAAATAAAGGGAAGGGGATAAAAAGGGGGGATGATAGAAGGTAGGGCAGATAGGGGGAGGAGGTAATCAAAAGCAAACACTTTTGAAAAGGGACAGGATCAAGGGAAAAATTGAATAAAAGGGAAAAAGATAGGATGGAGGGAAATATGGTTAGTCTTTCACAACATGATTATTGTGGAAATGTTTTACATAATGATACATGTGTGGCCTATGTTGAATTGCTTATCTTCTTAGGGAGGGCGGGTGGGGAAGGAAGAGGGGAGAGAATTTGAAACTCAACGTTTTAAAAGCAGATGTTCAAAAAAAAGTTGTTTTTGCATGCAACTGGGAAATAAGTTATGTAGGGTATGGGGCATAGAAATCTATCATGCCCTACAAGCAGGTAAGGGGAAAGGGGATGGGGGAGGAGTGGGGTGACAAATGGGAAGGCTGACTGGAGACTGAGGCAATCAGAATATATGCCATCTTGGAATGAGGGGAAAGGTAGAAATGGGGAGAAAATTTGTAACTCAAAATCTTGTGGAAATCAATGTTGAAAACTAAAATATTAAATAAAAATGATAAAAACATAAACCAAAAAGAGAAGCATAAGAAGATAAACATTAAGGAGTGATTATAAAGGACTCAGTAAGGTTAAATTCTTACATTCCTATCTGGAAAGACGATACATGTTGGTCCTAAGATTTTTCCCATTATTAAGGCAGTTAAAATGAGTTTACATTGACAGAAGACATGGGTGTGAGTCAATTATGTTAGAACGATTTCAAAAAAAATGAAGAGAGGAGAGAGAAAGATGCATTGGGAAAAAGGGGAAAGGGGAGGTAGATTTGGAGAAAATATTCTCACATAGAAGAAAGCATTCAAGGAAGAGACTTTATAACGGAGAAGAAAATATTTTGGAGCAATGTTTGAACCTCACTTTTATTGGAATTGGTTTAAAGATGGAAGAATACACACACGTATATATATATATATATGTATATAAATATGTATGTATATTCTTCCCTCTTTGAACCTATATAATATACACGCTTACATATATACATACTCAGAAATGCAACTTACAATAGTTAAATTGGAGGAAAAGTGGGCAATAGAAATGGGAAAGGGTAATAAAAAGGAAAGTGCATTAAGGGAGCCAGTGGTTAGAAGCAAAATCAACTTTTGAAGATGGACAAGATAAAAAAAAAGAGAAAGAAACAGAAAAAATATGATGGAGGGAAATACACAGTTAGTCATCATAACTGTGACTGTGAATAAGATAAGCTCACCCAAAAAATTGAAGCAGATAGCATAATGCATTGGAAATAAGAATTCAACAAGATATGTAGAAGAATCACAATTGTGACAGATAGACACACTCAGAGCTGAAATGAAGGGCTCAAGCAGAATCTTTTATGCTTCAGATTAAGCGATGATGGCAAAGGTGGGAATTATGATCTCAGACATAGCAAAACCAAAAATACATCCAACTAAAAGACATCATTGGGGAAACTATACTTCCTAAAAGGTACCATAGACAATGAAATTACAACAAACATTTTCCTAGTAAGTTTTTCTGATAAAGTCCTCATTTCTCAAATATATCCTGAGAATGAAACTGAATAAAATTTATGTAAATAAGATCCATCAATTGATAAATGGGCAAGGGATATATACAGTTAGATAAGCTGGGCCTAAGAGAGAGAGGACTCCCAATATTGGTCAAGAGATTATCTTCATAGGGTCGTGTGAGGATAAGTAAAGTCAAGCATCTAATGGTAACTCACTGGTGGTTGTGCTGTGGAAATAGTCTTACTGGCTTAGAAGCAGAAGCTTGACACTTGTTTGTGATATCATTGTCTCCAAAGACAAGAAAGCATTATGAATTCTGTAATGTTCTAATCCAAAAATTCATTGTGGCATGCTAAGTGGAGCCAAAGCTATGGTAGGTCCCACCAAGTTGGAATGACTTCCTGCATGGGTTCTAGTAAGGGCTGCAGATGTATCATTCAAAGAAAAGTCTAGATAAACTTGAAATAATTTATCTTCCCAAGTTTGCTTCATCTTCCACTCACCAACACCAGAGTTAACTAGATTTTTCTGTTTCACTCTACTCTTCTTGCCTCCTTTTTCTCTACTTTCTTTTTTCACCTCCTTTTTTCTTCATATCAAGCATCTTAAGTTTTTCCTGGAATTTAAGTTTGTTAGTCATCCCTTATCTCCTTTCTAATCTTCAATCTTTCTTTATTCACCAAATCCTTCCCAATTATCTGCAAATACTTCCAGTTACTCAGTATCTAACACATACAAATGCATAAATGCATACTCACACACATGACATCTACCATCTTCTCAAGTTGTTTTACTATTTCTCTTCCTTTTCATAGTCAAAAAGAAGAAAAGCTATCTACATTCATTTCCTCTACTTCCTCAGTGCTTATGTACACATCCGTTATTTATAATCTGGTTTCCAACCTCACCATTTAACTAAAACTCTTCTCCCAACTTACTAGAATTCTCTCTATTGATACATCTGAGGGTCTTTTGTTACTATCATATTTCTTGACCTCTTTCTTGCACTGGATAATACCACTTCCTCTAGAATATTCTCTTTCTTGGTTTTTCAAGATACTTCTTTCTCCTGGGAATCTTCTGAACTATTTTCCTTTCTTTCTCAATTCCTCTGTATGAATGGCCTTGGTAAATCATTTAACTTTTTTTTGGATCTCGATCCCCTTATCAATATATTGGTTGGACTTCACAACTTTTACAATCCTTTCCAATTTCAAATCCATGATGCTATGATCCTTTCAGGGACTATCATCCATATCATCCTCATAGGGGCATGCATAGCTTTGGGCATGAAGCCATATCATATGGCTCTGGCCTGAGCCCTATTATCTTTTCTTTTTATACATTTAACCATGATCTTATTACTTGGTATATTTTAATTATCATATTTATGCATTTGACATTCTAATTGATATATCAAAGAGGCTTGAATCCAAATCTGATGTCAGGTCAGATTAGCTGTGTAACCTCGACCAAGTCACTTAACCTCTGCTTGGTTCAATTTCCTCAACTGTAAAATGTGCATAACTCTAAAGATTGTTATGAGGAATAATTGAGAGAATAGTGGTAAAAATTTTATCACCATACTTCACACATAGTAGATTCTACATAAAAGTTAGCTATTTTTATTGTATCTTATATTCATAACTTCCTGAGGCCTAAGGTTACATTAACAAGTACTTTCGTGAGACGTTCATCTTGATGTCCCATAGACACTACCATGTCAACCTATTCAAAAAAGAAATCATTTTCTTTCCCCTAATAATCACCCTCTTCTTAATTTCCTGGTTTCTATTGAAGACATACCCACTCTTCTTGTTAAAAAGCTCAAAACCACTCTCCTCATACACACAACCAGCCATTTGATTTTTTTGTTACCCTTTAACCTATCTTTGATTATTCTCTTCATTCTACTAGTATAGCTACTACCTTAATTCATAGCTCAATATCTCTTACCTGAAGTATCACAAGAACCTCTAATTCACTGATTTTGTTTTTTAATATGTGTTTTGTGTGTGGGGGTATATGTTTTATTACAGTATCTCCCCCTCTTCTCCATCTCACAAAGACCTCCAAATTGGGATTCTTTTTTATTAGATTTTTTATTTTTAGTTTGCAACACTTAGTTTTACATATTCTTCCCTCCCCTCCCCTCCCCCCTTGCCCCCAAGAGAGCATGCAGTCCAATATAAATTCTTCATAAATCTTCACATGAGACTTATTTACACAATAGTCAACTTGCAAAGAAGATTTATGACCAATGGAATGAATCATGAGAGAGAAGAAACAAAACCAAAAGATAAAGAAGAAAAAAAGAGAGGAAATAGTTTGCCTCAATATGCATTCAGACTCCACAGTCTTTTCTTAGCTAGGTTTTCCATCATGAGTCCTTTGGAGCTGTCTTTGAGCCTTGTATTGCTGAGGAAAGCCAAGTCTATCAAAGTTAGTCATCACAGAATCAATATGTCTGTGGTTGTGTATAATGTTCTCTTGGTTCTGCTCCTCTCACTCAGCATCAGATTATGTAGGTCTTTCCAGGTTATTATGAATTCCATGTCTTCCCCATTTCTTATAGCACAATAGTATTCCATTACATTCATATACCACAACTTGTTCAGCCATTTTCCAATTGATGGGCATCCCCTTTATTTCCAATTCTTTGCCTCCAGAAAAAGAGCTGCTTTAAATATTTTTGTACATACTGGTCTCTTTCCAACTTGTGTGATCTCCTTGTGATATAGCCCTAGGAGTGGGATTGCTGGGTCAAAGGGTATGCACATTTTTAGAGTCTTTGGGCATAGTTCTAAACTGATGTCCAAAAGGGCTGGATCTGTTCACAACTCCACCAACAATGTATTAATGTTTCAATTTTCCCACATTATGTCCAGCATTTATCATTTTACTGTTTTGTCATTTTAGCCAATCTGACAGGAGAGATGTGGTACCTAAGAATTGTTTTGATTTGCATTTCTCTCATCAACAGTGATTTAAAGAATTTTTTTCATATGTCTATTGATATCTTCAATTTTTTTTTTTCTGTGAAAACTGCCTGTTCATATCCTTTGCCCATTTCTCAATTGGGGAATGACATCTATTCCTATAAATTTGGATCAGTTATCAGTATATTTTAGAGATGAGGCCTTTATCAGAGACATTGGCTGTAAAGATTTTCTCCCAATTTTTTTTTTGCTTCCCTCCTAATCTTTGTTGCATTGGCTTTGTTTATATAAAAACTTTTCAATTTTGCATAATCAAAATTATCCATTTTCCATTTTATAGTGCTCTCTGTCTCTTGTTATGTCATTAATTCTTCCCTTTCCCATAGATCTGACAGGCAAACTATTCCTTGCTCTCCCAAATTGCTTATAGTATCAGCCTTTATTCCTAAATCATGTACCCATTTTGACTTTATTTTGGTATGTGGTGTAAGATATTGGTCTATGCCCAGTTTCTGCCATACTATTTTCCAATTTTCCAAACAGTTTTTGTGAAGTAGTGAATACTTAACCCAGAATCTGGATTCTTTGGGTTTATCAAAGAGTAGATTGCTATAGTCATTGACTACTGTGTCTTGTGCACCTAACCTGTTCCACTGATCTACCACTCTTGTTTCTTAGCCAGTATTAGGTAGTTTTGAGGACTGCTGCTTTAAAGTACATATTGATATCTGGTATGGCCAGGCCACATTCCCTAGCATTTTATTAATTCCCTTGATATTCTGGACTTTGTGTTCCTCCAGATGGATTTTGTTATTATTTTATCCAGCTCTGTAAAATAATTTTTGGTAGCTTGATTGTTATGGCACTGAATAAGTCAATTATTTTAGGTAAAATTGTCATTTTTATTATATTAGCTCAGTCTAACCATGGGCAATTGATGTTATTCAATTTAATTAGATCTGACTTTATTTGTGTGAAAAGTGTTTCATAATTATATTCACATAGTCCCTGGGTTTGTCTTAGTTGGTAGACTCCCAAATATTTTGTAGTGCCTACAGTAACTTTAAATGGAATTTCTTTTTCTATGTCTTGCTGTTGGGCTTTGCTAGTAATATATAGGAATGCAGAGGATTTATGTGGGTTTATTTTATATCCTGCAACTTTGCTAAAGTTGTTTATTATTTCAAGTAGTTTTTTGCTTGAATCTCTAGAACTCTATAAATCATCATATATCTGCAAAAGTCATAATTTAATTTCTTCTTTGCCTCTTCTATTTTTTTTTAAATTCTTTTTCTTCTCTAATGATAAAGCTAACATTTCTAGTACCAAATTGAATAATTGGGGTGATAATGGACATCCTTGTTTCACCCCGGATCTTATTGGGAATTCATCTAGCTTATCCCCATTACATGTAATGCTTGCTGATGGCTTTAGGTAGATGCTATTTATAATTTTAAGGAAGGCTCAATTTATTCCTGTGCTTTCTAGTGTTTTTAATAGGAATGGGAGTTGTATTTTTTGAAGGCTTTTTCTGAAACTATTGAGACAATCACATGGTTTCTTCTAGTTTTGTAATTGATATGGTCAATTATGCTGATAGTTTTCCTAATATTGAAGCAGCCTTGCATTCCTGGAATAAATCCTACCTGGTCATAGTGTATTATTCTCCTAGTAACTTGCTGCAATCTTTTTGATAACTTTTTATTTAAAGTTTTTGCTCAATATTCATTAGGGAAATTAGTCTATAAATTTCTTTTTCTGTCTTGATGCTTCCTGGTTTAGGTATCAGTACCATTTTTGTGTTATATAAAGAATTTGGTAGGAGTCCTTCTTCACCTATTTTCCCAAATATTCTATAAAGTATGGGAATTAATTGTTCTTTAAATGTTTGATAGAATTCAAATATAAAACCGTCTGGCCCTGGAGACTTTTTTGCTAGGGAGTTCGTTGATGGCTTGATCAATTTCTTTTTCTGAGATGGGGTAATTTACGTAATTTATTTCCTCTTCTGTTAACCTGGCCAATTTGTATTTTTTTGTAAATGTTCATTGATTTCCCCGAGGTTATCAAATTTATGGGCATAGAACTGGGCAAAATAATTCCTAATTATTGTTTTAATTTCCTCTTCATTGGAGGTGAATTCACCTTTTTCATTTTTGATACCGGTAATTTGGTTTTCTTTCTTTTTTTAAATCAAATTGACCAAGAGTTTACCAATTTTATTGTTTTTTTTTTTCATAAAACCAGCTCTTAGTTTTATTTATTGGTTCAATGGTTTTCTTGATTGCAATTTTATTAATCTCTCCTTTGATTTTCAGTATTTCTAGTTTAGTTTCTAATTGGGGATTTTCAATTTGTTCTTTTTCTGTTTTTTTTTTCAGTTGCATGCCCATTTCATTGATCTCCTTTTTATCTATTTTATTCATGTAAGCATTTAGACATATAAAACTTCTCCTAAGAACTGCTTTTGCTGAATCCCATAAGTTCCAGTATGTTGTCTCAACACTGTCATTCTCTTGAATGAAGTTATTAATTATTTCTATGATTTGTACTTTGGTCCACTGATTCTTTAGGATTAGATTATTTAGTTTTCAATTAATTTTTAGTTTATCTTTCCATGGTCCTTTATTACAAATAATTTTTATTCCATCATGATCTAAGAAGGATGCATTGACTATTTCAGCCTTTCTGCACTGGATTTTGAGGTTTTTATCTTTTGACTATATTGCTAGCTTGTTCAAGAAGTTTTAGATGCTTTCTGTTGCCTCTGAATTAATCTCATACATCATTTCAATCAAGCTGATTGTTTTAGTGGTCTCTATGAATAATGTTATACTGCTTACTTCCATGTCTTTGCATGGGGTGGCCCTCATCAATTAAATATTCTCATTACTCACCACGGATCTGTTCAAGGCCCACCTTGTACATGAGTTATTTTTTTTTTATTTTAATATTCTCTGTTATCCCCATAATTATTTTTGTAATATATACTATATTCACATGTTTATTTTTATACATATATGTGTGCATGTATATAACTTACTTATCTGTGTACACATTGCATCTGCTTCTAGTGCACTAATCAGCACCTTGAAGGTTGGTATTTTGTAGGGATGATTAAACTTCATGCCAGAAGATATAAAGTTAAATATTGGCTAGTTTGCTTTTGTATTTATATTTTCTAAGCATGATTTATACATAGTGTATGCTTAATAAATGCTTATTGAATTTACATATATCCATACTAGAGAGGAAATGTGGTATAGTAAATAGATAATCTTAGTACATAATGAACAGGGTTTAACTCCCAGCACTTATACGTACTGACTTGCCATTGTATGAACCTGGGCAAGTCACAAACTCTCAGTGGTCTAGGCAAATCTCTCATATGTTAAGTTGCAAAGAAGAAAATTACCTTCACTGGTTGAGAAAGGTTCCTTATCTGGGAGCTCCCTATTTCTAAGAAATCCCAGGTTCATTCTCTAATTCACATATCAATGGTAAAATAAGATTCCTCTTTAGTGCCAAATGCATCTATGACAATGAATAGTTAAGAAACACTTAAATGTAGAATTCACACTAAATATGCTTCTTCCCCCCTCCTAAACCATGCCTATGATTGAAATAACTAAGAGACGACCTACACATGCAGCAGCTTTTTATTCCTCCTTGTTTACCACTTTAATGGTAAATTTTATTTTCTTCAATGAACAACAACAACAACAAAAGACATCTTCTCTCCCTCCCATTCCCCACTTTTGGAAAAAAAAAATAGCAAAGCCCTTATCATAAATACATAGAGACAAGTAAATCAAATTTTCATGGTTGCCATGTTAAAAATAAAATTTAAACAGTCTCAATTAATACCTTGAATCCATCGTGTCTCTCTCTGGAAGTGGGCATTATGGTTTTTTTGGCAGGAACTTGCCTGAGCTCTCCCAAATTTCCCTCTAAACAACTTTAAAATTATACCTCAAAACAAATTCTGGATTGGGCCGAACCCACAAAAGGATGAAGAGAAACAAGTTTACAGCCCAAGATAACTTAGAAAGACTGCAGGAAAGGGCTGTCTTACTTGGTTAAAGGAGAGCACAGCATAGCAGAGGTGGTGTCTGGAGAAGCCATCAGATGGCCCCTAGTCCCAGTACAGACCAACAACCAAGGCCAGTGGCAAAACAGGCCAACTGTGAGGCTCCAGTCCCCACAAGACCAGGTGACTGTGTAGTGGTGCAGTCTGGTTGGCCCCAGGATAGCAGATTTAACCATGCCTAGTGACCCTGACACAGCAGTTGAGCCACCAGGCTTGGAGGTACTAAACAGCAAGTGATCCACTAGGCCTAGAGATTCTAGCACTACAAGCCAGTGTCAAGGCCTGTGGACTCTGATACAAGAACCTAGGGACAGTGCTCCCTATAGGAGTAGAGCTCCACTTTATAAGGCACAAAACAGTCTTTGAAATGAGCAAAACAAACAAACAAACAAAAAGAAAAACAAAAAAAAAACTGACCAAAGAAAGCTACTATAGGGACAGGGAAAATCAAAACACAAAGTCTGAAGAAGATAACAATGTTAAAATTCTAACATGTGAAGCCTCAAAGGGAAATATGAATGAGCCTAAAAAGAATTCTTGGAAAAGTTCAAAAAATACTTTAAAAATCAAATAAGAAAAATTGAAGAAAAAGGAGGAAAGAAGTAAGTGGTGCCAGAAACTCATGAAAAAAAGTTAGATTGGTAAAGGGAGCACTAAAGATGTACAAGAATTTACCAAAGAAAACACATTCTTAAAAATTAGAATTGGTGATATGGAAAAAAAGGTACAGAAATCTGCTGAAAAAAAAAGAACTTTTTAAAAAAGCAGATTTGGCCAAATGGAAAAGGCAGCACAAAAGCTCACAGAAAAAAAAAATTGTTAGAAGTTAGAATTGATCAAGTGGAAGTTAATGACTCCAGCAGATATCAAGAATCAATCAAACAAAATCAAATGAGTGAAACAAAATAGAAAAAAAAATATGAAATATATCTTTGGAAAAACAACTGACCTGTAAAATAGATCCAGTAGAAATGATTTAAGAATTATTTGACTACATGAATGCCATGATCAAAACAAAAAACTTGTATAGCATCTTTCAAGAAAGTGTGGAGGAAGACTGCTCTGATATATTAGAACCAGAGGGTAAAATAATAATTGAAAGGATTCACCAATCACCACCTGAAAAAGATACTGAAATGAAAACTCCCAGGAATATTATAGCCCAATTGCTAAAGTCGATGAAAAAAAAACTGAAAGCAGCCAGAAAGCAACAATTCAAATACTGAGGAGCTAGTATTACACAGGCTGTAGCAGTGTCTATATTAAAGGATTAGAAGGCCTGAAAGATGATACTCTGGAAAATAAAGGAGCTTGAATTACCTACCCAGAAAAACTGAGCATAATCCTAGCAAAACTGAATATAATACTTCAGGGCAAAAGAGTGATTTTCAATGAGATAAAGGACTTTCAAACATTCTTGATGAAAAAACCAGAGTTGAATAGAAAATTTGACTTTCAAACACAAGACTCAAGAGAAGCATCAAAAAATAACCATGAAAGAGAAATCATAAGGGCCTTACTAAAGTTGAACTATTTTGTTTACATTCCTACTTGCAAAAGATATTCATAACTCTAGATACCTTTCTTAGTTTTAGAGTAGTTGAAAGGAATATGCATATACGTAGACAGAGGGCACAGGTTGAGTTGAATATGCAGGGATGATATCCAACAAAATAAAATTAAGGGGTGAGAGAACAAAATGTTGGGAAGGCAAAGGGAGAGATAGAATGAGGTAAATTATCTCACGTAAAAATGGCAAGAAAAAGCAGTTATAATGGAAGGGATGAAAGGGTAGATGAAAGGGAATGAGTGAATCTTGCTCTCATTGGATTTGGTTTAAGGAGGGAGTAACATACACATTCAACTGGGTATCTTAGCCTACAGGAAAGGAGGAGGAAAGAGGATAAGGAGAGAAGGGATGATAGAATGGAGGGCAGATTGGGCAAGGAGTGTAGTAGCAATTTAGATTTGAAGATCTTTCCCACCCATTAAAAGCCATATGACCTGCTTATGTAACAGGAAGCCTGAGATACATATGGTGGGAGGAGCTTCCTGACAGGTAAAGGAAGTTATGTCACAGGAAATGCTGAGAGAGAAAGATGTTATGGCTACTAATGGCTGCTAATAGCCACCCTCGTGATTGTTAGAACTAAACAGGCTGACTTAGCTGTACTGTGAGCTTGTTTTAGGGAAAACCCAAGCAGGGGATCTGAGGTTTTGGAATGGCAAGTCTCCAGGGTGTTAAGATGCCAAACAAAAGAGGCATCAAGGGCACAGAGACACCAACTTAGAGTCATTTTTTTCAGATCTTGTACATTTGTAGCTATTTGGGAATGGTCACCAAGTTTGCCAGAGTTGGAGGAGAACCCCTTTCCCAAACCATTATGGAAAACCTCACAGAGAGGATGTTTCCATCTCCTCATTCAGGGAAGTAGAAGAAGCAAGAGAGAGAAAGCTGCTTCTCCTTTTAAACTGATGCACCCATTCCACCCATATGCCCCCTTATTTTGCCAGTGGGAAGGGGAGGAGAGAATAAGTGCCCGCTGAAGATTTACTTCATTGTCCCAAAGTGTCAAATCTTTCAGTGTCAATTCAGAAACATACTTTGGTATGTTCAATGAGGTCAAACCATGGGGCTGGGGAGGGCCACCTCTTTTTCTCCATTATAACTACATTTGGCAGGAGACATTAATGTCCCATTGATGCAAGGTAGGTATCAGTCATATACTTAGGGTTTATACAGGAAATTCTCTTGTCCCTTGCCATTTATAAATTAGCAAAGCAAAAAAAGAAAAGTATGGAAAATGGAGAACATGAAGGAAAATGATGGCTTGCTGGTGATTTGAGTTCTGATTTATTTTATAACTTTGGGTCTAATCGATATTCCCATTTCCTCCACTCAGTTATATCTAGTTCTCAGATTTCATTTTATTTTAATAAACAGCACAGTGTTGGCAGACGTTTTTATTTTTTTATTATAAAAATTGTTTATTATATATAAAAATATATATAGTGTAATATAAAATATTAAATTAAATATTATTAAATATTAAATATATTTAAATATATTTTCTGAGTTATTATAAAAAATAATTCCTTAACAATTAGAATGGAGGAAATGGAAGCTAATGACTCTATGAGAAAGGATTTAAATTCTAGCTGCTTTGACCTCCACAATATCATATTCCAAAACCTCAATCCCTTAATGTAGAAGCTGCTAGACCTTGTGTTGTCCTGACTGTGTTTCCAAAATACTCAAATTACTTCTTTCTGGCTGCTTGCATTATTTTTTCCTTGACATGGGAACTCTGGAATTTGGTGACAATATTCCTAGAAATTTTCTTTTTGGGATCTTTTTCAAGAGGTTATTGGAGAATTCCTTCAATTTCTATTTTACTCTTTGGTTCTAGAATATCAGGGAAGTTTTCCTTGATAATTTCTTGAAAGATGATGTTTAGGTGCTTTTTTTCATTATGGCTTTCAGGTAGTCCAATAATTTTTAAATTATCTGTCTTTCTTTCTATTCTCCAGGTCAGTGGTTTTTCCAATGAGATATTTCACATTGTCTTCCCCTTTTTTTCCAGTATTTTGGTTCTGTTTTATAATTTTTTTTGATTTCTCCTAAAGTTGCTAGCTTTCACTTGTTCCATTCTAATGTTTAAGGAATTATTTTCTTCTGTGGTCTTTTGGACCTCTTTTTCCATTTGGCTAAGTCTGCCTTTTAAAGCATTCTCCTCCTCATTGGCTTTTTGGAGCTCTTTTGTCATTTGAGTTAGTCTGCTTTTTAAGGTATTATTTTCTTCGGTGTTTTTTGGGTCTCCTTTAGCAAATGGTTGACTTGTTTTTCATGATTGTCTAGCATCACTCTCATTTTTCTTCCCAATTTTTCCTCTACTTCTCTTACTTGATTGTCCAAATCCTTCTGGAGGTCTTCCATGGCCTGAGACCAATTCATATTTTTCTTGGATGCTTTTGATGTAGAATCTTCGACTTTGTTGACTTCTTTTGGCTGTATGTTTTGATCTTCTTTGTCACCAAAGAAAGAGTCTATAGTCTGCATTCTTTTATGGTGTCTGCTCATTTTCCCAGCCAATTACTTGACTTTTGAGCTCTTTGTCAGGCATGGCTGCTTTCAGAGTGGAGGGTGCTTTGTCCCAAGCTTCAGGGATTTTGTGCTGTTTTCAAAGCTATTTCTATTCAGAGGTGGTATGATACTCCTCTCCTGGCCTGTGCTCTGGTCTGTGAGTGCAAGCACTCCTTTCTGGCATGTAACTACCAGGAGGACTCCTTCATCACAGTCCCTGCAAGCTCTGCCACACCAGTGCTTCTCCTCCACTAAGTACTGACAATCAGGACAGGGACCCAGATCCAAACAAGGCAAAGCAAGAGAACGCTGCTTTAATGAAAGGAAAGAGATCCCTGCACTCCTGCTCTGATCACCCACTTGATTTCTCCCACTCTCTGTGGGCCTTTGAGATCTGGAAGGAGTGGCTACAGCAACAGCTGCAGCCTTCTCTGCCACCCCAGGACTGGGACCAGACTATGCTCATGTCTCACTCAAGTCCAACAGTTTTCCCACTGTCCTGCTACGTTGTCTTTGGCATTTATAGGTTGAGAAGTCTGGAAACTGCCACAGCTCAGTGGTTCAGGGCCCTGAGGCCTGCTTCACCTGGTCTGCTCTGGGCAGGTCTCTTTCAGCACGGCCCAAGCTGGCCCATGCTCAGCTCCCAACACAGTGACATAGCCTCCTTCCAGCAACCATCCAGGCTGTCTTGGTCTAGAGACTTATTTCACTCTGCCATTTCATGGGTTCTGTAGCTCTAGAATGTGTTTAGAGTCATGTTTGGAGGGATTTGGGGGAGAGCTCAAGTGTGTCCCTGTTTTCAAGCTGCCTTCTTGGCTCTGCCCCAATAAGTTGCTTTTCTAATGAAACATTTCACATTATCCCCTATTGTTTCATTCTTTTGGTTTGTTTTATAATTTCTTCCTTTCTCATAGAGTCATTAGCTTCCATTTGCTCCATTCTAATTTTTAAGGAATTATTTTTTTTCAATGAACCTTTGGATCTCCTTTTCCATTTGGCCAATTCTCCTTTTTTAAGGCATTCTTCTTTTGCTTTTAGTACCTCTTTCACCATTTGGTCTAGTCTATTTTTTAACATATTATTTGGTTCAGTATTTTGGGGGTCTCCTTTATCAAGCTGTTAGTTCATTTTTCATGATTTTCTTGCATCATCTCATTTCTTTCCCCATTTTTGAATATGAAAATACAAATTTAAAATTGGGAAACATGGAAGGGACAATAAAGAATAGGAATGAGTTTGTGGTTTATTCTTTAAGTTAAATATTTTTAAAAATCCATCTTCCCTCCTCATCCACCTCTTCAACAAAAAAGATTAACATCTTTGAAATAAATATGTACAATCAGAACAAAAACAAATGCCTTCATTGCTATATCATACATACACATATATAAACATAAGTATGTATGTATATATGTATATGTATATGCACATATACATACATATCATTGTTGTTCATTCTATTGATCTGAATACTTAAGGCAGAAGTCACAAATCTTAGCTTATGCTCAAATATTGGGTCTTTCAAAAACAGATTCAGACTGTACGTACTTGCATGTGTGTATATATGTGCATACACATGTATGTATATAAGTATTTGTGTGTGTATGCATATATATATATATATACACACATGTATTCTATTTATGATTTTAATGCTTTGTACATGGAAATAATCTGCCTGGACATTTGTACCTTAGATTTGATACCTCATATCATCTCAAAATGGAAGCAAAACCAATCAGGGAAGTTTTGGTAATTCACCATTTCAATTCAGCCTTCAAGTACTGAGTAAATATCCTCAGCATTTGAATGTGTTCCACTTGTCAGTAGTGTAAGTAACTAAAGGGTTCAGTGGTTAAATATTGCTATGTGTTAAAAAAATTGTATTTTTCAAAAGACAGACAGAAAGACAGATATAGATGGATAATAAATGATCATACATGGACTAATCTCAGTCTAGGAAGAGTAATGCTAACATGATTCTTCACAAAAAAGAAGACCATTGGCTAAATTTAAATGCAGTAGAAGCCCATAAAAGAAGAAGCTTTAATAGCACATCACATTACCACATTCAATGGTAAGTACTACAGCAGGAGAAAAATAAATTCATACGCTGCATTTGCAAACAACAGCCCTGTTATCATTTTATTTGTCAGGCTTTCTGATCAGATAGTAGCAACATTTCAATGAGCTGCAGAAGCTCAAATTAATCTTTTAGGTGGTTGTCCATTTATCCAAAACAATAAACTCAATTAATGCTTCGAGACGGAATGTCTTTTTTTTTCTTTCCATTCTGATTGCCTTACCCTCTTACCAACTGCTTTACTGGAGTTAATGTGGATGGAGCCACTGACTCTTCTGCACCTGTTAATGAGTGACAGGTAAGAACTTTCCTCCAGAAACCTATACAAGGAAAGAGGAACACATATTTTAAAAACTTACTCTGGCAGCAAAAATGAAGATGACATCCAACATATAATCTCTACTGAAAATCCCTTATCTTATTTCTTTTCTTACCTGTGGGGGAAAAATAACAGAGACTGCATTAAATAATTTTGGTAGCATTGTAGATATTGTCAGAGGATCTGGATTCGAGTTACAGTTCATCTATTAATAGCTTTGTGAACCTAAGGAAAGTAAGTTAAACACACTTAACCTCAGTTTCCTTATCTATAACTGTAACAACAATGTGGCTAGCCACTGCTGTTGGGGCTTAGAGCCAATAACACCAGCACACAGAAAAGCTGCTAGCACAAGTTGTTTGATCTGCTTTTCTAAGGAAAGCAACTTTAAGTGGTTAACATTCTCACTTTAATCAAACATACATATATCATTCACTTAGTAAGGGGGAAAAGCCAGTACCCTGAACTCCAGAGCAAATGCAAACAGAAACTACAAACAGAAACAACATAAACAGATCAACATTTCTGTCTAACCAAATCACAATTTACATAATTACCAGAGAAGCACCAACATTTGGGTTTTCCAAAGCCAGGGGTTCTTTACAAGGGCTGCCCAGAGTCTCTTCTACTGGAATCACAGGACACACTTCCAGTGAGTGAGAGCCCCAAACAAAAACTCTAACCTCTGAGTTTATACACCCTTATTAGAGCAAAAATGTGTGGGCCTGGGGCTTGGCACCTAGCAAGACAATCAAAGATACTTGATTACTTTAGCATTCTAAAAGAGAAAACAGTAAAAAAAAAAAAAAGTCTCATCTTAATTAACATTACAATAAAACTTAACAGATTTTTTTTTTTTGTACTACCACAGGTCATTTTCAGGAGAGCATGTTGTTAATTGTAAATGATTAGGTAAGTTTTTTTTTTTAAAGACATTAGGTAGGTTTTTCCTTTAAATTTTATATATGCATCCATCAGCTAAACTCTAGTTTGGAAAGTCTCCTTGACACTTATAGTCACCACTGTACATAACCAGGATAGGACAGGGCACTGAAAAATTTGGGACACCTTCTTCTAGAAACAGATGATTTCCTGAGGCAATGTGCTCTTCAGGGAATTAAGATGATATATGTGGCTCCTGTGTAGTTTTCTCCTTAGAAAATAAAGCCACTGAGTTTCTCAGTTACTTAGGCAGGATGGATCCAATTGGAAGTAGAATTGTTTTAGTTGCCCCCAACTTACATATTCCTTTCAGGGGAGCCTAAAGCACAGGGCAATATTACCACTCTTTCAGAGAGCTATTTGTGAAAGTTGGGGAAGTAAGGATTTCACTGACATATAGGGATGTTTCAACTTGAACTACAGGTTCAGTTCCCTCATAGGAGATGCTTGCAATTTCTATTTATGTTTCTGTGGGTAGTTTGTTTCTTTTGCATTTTCCATGGTATTGAATAAAAGTTATGCTATAATCAATGTACATAAAGATCTTAATTGCTTCAATGGAAGCTGTGTACACCTACCTGCAACTGGGAAAACCTAGACAGGATCTACACCCTAAACATCTTAGAAAACCTTGATAGAATTACTTCACGTGGGAGTCATAAGTAGTATTTGAATTTTCTCTGAAGACAAAATCCAAACTGTGTAAGACCATGGTCATTGGGGTTCTGGGCCACAGTTGCATTTAAATTTGAACACATTTCTTCCCCACATAGAATATAAAGCACTTAGTACAGTGCTTGCCACATACCACTTTGTAAATGTTGATTATAATAATAATAATTATTATGAGTAATATTTGCATGAAGCTCAATTTAATAATAAATAAAAATCCATGTAATAACAATGACTCTTGGGAACTAATAAAAAATTGCTCTTTCTCACAGAAAGAGTATTTTATACCAGACTCAGAAAGGAAAATTTATACCTCAACTATGGACACATACTACACTCATATATGTAAGAGAAGCAAAGATAGAAGCTGTAATAGCCTGAATGACTTCTGTGAGGATCTGTAGAGCTACCTGGCAAAGAGATGGGGAATCCCAGTTATTAGGATTATGAGTCATAGCACAAAATGTGCTTTGTAGCCAATTAAAAAACAAATTCAGAGTGAAGATCTAAACCTCAAAAATCACTAAACAACACTAATCTGGGCTTGATTCACCATTTTGTAGGTTGTTTACCCTTAAAGAAAGTGGTAGAGAAAATATTAATTATGTATATTTCTCTTAAAAGTATGCTGCTTGTATATTGGAAGGGGAAGGAGAGGCAAGAGAACTAGTTTTTAAGTATCTATCAACTCACCACTAGCATACATTTCTTTTTAATTTCCAATATTCATCTAGTTTTTTTTTTTATTTTGAGTTCCAAATTCTCTCCTTCTTTCATCCCCTACCCCCTCATTGAGAACACAAGCAACACAAAAACTATTATATTTGTGAATTCATGCAAAACATATTTGTGTGTTAGTCATGTTACAAAAAAAAAAGCAAAAGGAAATGAAAAACAAAGATACTTTGTTCTGTATTCAGAGTACATTAGTTCTCTCTCAGGAGGCAGAATGCATTTTTCATCACACGTTCTTTAGAATTGCTGTGGTTCATTGTTTTGATTAGAGTAGTTAAGCTTTTCATAGCTAATCATCATTAAAATATGCTGTTGTTAAATCCATTGTTCTACTAGTTCTGTTCACTTAATTTTGCATCGGTTCATGTATATCTTGTTAGTTTTTTTTTTAATTCATGTCCCTCTTAATTTCTTATAGCACATTAGTATTCCATCAAAATCACATACTATTACTTGTCCATTCTTCCCTAACTGACAGGAATCCCTTAAATTTCCAATTATTTGCCACAACAAAAAGACACTGACATAGCTTCCAAAAATGATTCACAAACTCCAGTATTACCACAACTTGCCAAGGTTAATGTAGGTATGGAATATTCACAACTACCCCAAGTAAAAGCTAAAGGAAAGGTCAGAAGTAAGCTTTCTTCAGGTGGCTTAGTTCTTTTTTTTTAAGTTTTTAAATCTATTTTAAACTTAAGAACAAAATAAGAAAAGCAAAAAAAAAAAAAAAAACTTTGCCATGTACATAGCAGAACATAAAGGAGGATTCAATGTAAAGCAATAAATTTCTGTTTCAAGAAAACCTATATGATAAATACTGTACATTGTTTTCAAAGCTGCCCAGCTTTTCTTTGGTTCTTGTATGTTCTGCTGGGGTTTTTCTTCATTTTTCCCTCCCCCCCCACCCTAAAGAAGGCTACAGTTAAGCTTGGATACACACACACATATAGACACACACACATATGTATATGTATTTGTGTATATATATATATATATATACATACATAGATATCTATAAACATACACATATGTACACATATCTACTCATATACATACATGCAAGACTGTACTGTGCTTATTTACTCCTCTCATCTGTTTCTTTGAAGGTGAATAGCACCTTCCTTCATAAGTCCAAGTCTTTCCATGCTTTCTTCTGTCAACCAGCTAGTCATTTCCTATACCACAACAATATTTCAATCCAGTCATATTCTAAGAGGTTATTTATGAAAGCATTTTTCCTCTAATTTTCTGCATTCCTTCTGCTCTTGGCTATGTCAGTTTTATTTATACAAGAAAAAATGTAATTTAATATAATTGAAATAATCGTGTTTGTATTGGTCTTGCTTTTTAATGTCATTGAAGGACTGATACTGCTGAATCTATTTCCTTCACATCTTTTTACCCTGCTTTCTTTGAAGTTCCTAACCTTTTGTTCTTCCATATAAGCCTTATTATTTTTTCTATTTCAGTATTTTTTAGTAATTTAATTTATTTTAGTAATTTAATATTGAATAAATAGATTACCTAGGTAAAATTGTCAATAAAATTATATTGGTTTTGTCTACCCACGAAAAATATATATTACTTCAATCATTTAGACCTAATTTATTTGTATAAAAAGTATTTTATATTTATGTTCATATAGTTTCTGTAGCTGTTTTGTGAGGTATACACTCAGGTATGTTATACTGTCTAGATATTTCAAATGGTTCTAAAATAATATTGCATAATATTATTGATACATAATATAGTTTATTTTTCACTTTCGCTTAAATCTATTTTAATTTTGCATGATATCATGATAGCTATCCCTGCTTTTTTACATACTAAATTCTACTCCTGCTCTTTATTTTGTCTTTGTGTATATCTCTCATTTTTATGTTTCCTGAAAGCAACTTATTCTATTCACATTCTAATCTACAATTACTTGTTGTGTATTTTCGTCTTTTCTATTTTTCCTCACTATCCTTCTCACCCAATTTACCTACCCCTCCTCACTCCTCTGCTTTACTTCTGCCCATTACATTTCTGTTCTGTTCCTTAAGTTACTCACCCCAGTGAGAGTCCTTCTCCTATCCTCTCCCCCTACCCTATCCTTTTGCCTTTTTGTTTCTTTCTGAATTTAGAAGACTTTTATATCTCTCTATATTTCTTCTTTAACTCATTTCTGATGAGAACTATCCACCCTCCCCCCACTAGCTTCTTCTCTGTCATTTTTTTTCCTTTTATGCCTCATTTGTATGCGTTAATTGCTCCTTTTAATCTCTCCCTATACATTTTTTTTAGAATTGCCCCATGAAACTCAGTTCAGCCCACACATTTCTTGCAATCTGCCCAAATAATGATGACAATCATAAGAGTATTGCTAATATTTCCACATATACAAAGTAAATAATTTGACTTTATTGAGCCCCTTACAATTGATTTTTAATGTTTATCTTATATTTTTCCTGGATGTTACATGTCAACTTTTCCCTTAAGTTCCTTTTTTTGTCACAAAAAAACCTGAAAGTCTTTTAGTTTGTTAAATTTAGTTTTTTCCCCATTCAGGATTATGCTTAACTGTTCTGAGTGTTACCCTTGGTCATAATCACAGCTCTTTTGCTCTATGAAATATAGTATACTAAACCTGGGATCCTTTAAAAAAGTAGCTGTTAGGTCTTACATAATCCAAATTGTAGTCCCATGTTATTTAAATTGTGTTCTTTTCTTGTTGCTTCAAATATTTTCTACTTAAATTGAGAGTTTTGAAACTTGGCTATAATACATATTTAAGTTGTCCTCTTGGGATATCTTCGATTGGTTATTGGTAGGTTTTTTTTTCTATTTTTGCTTTGCCTTCTTATTCTAGAACTTCAGGGCAAATTTTCTTGGTAATTTCTTAGAATATTGTATCAAAAATCTTTTTTTATCATCATTTTCAGGCACTCCAAATATTCTTGTATTATATCTCCTCGATTGGTTCGCCAGATAAGTTGTTTTTCTGATGAGATATTTCATATTGTTTTCTTTTTCATATTCATATCCTTTTGCTTTATTATTTCTCTGTGACTTAAAATGTCATCAGCTTCCCTTTGCCCAATTCCAGTTTTCAAGGAATTATTTTCTGCCTTAAGTTTTTGGTTGTCTCTTTCAAGTTGAATGACTCTTTTTTCCTAATATGTGTGTGTACGTGTGTGTGTGTGTATGTGTGTGTATATGCATGTATATATGTGTATATATGCATATACATATACGAATGTAGTCATGTGTATATACATTTATATGCATATACACATATGTATGTGTATATATAAATTTATGTATGTGAATACAAACATAGGTATATGTGCATATGTGTGTTTATGTATATGTGTATGTGTATATATGTATATGTATATGTGTATGTGTATGTATATATATATATACATATATATATATATCTGTGTATGTGTATATAGGTATATTGTGTGAAGGAATATATATACATATATATATATTCCCTTCAACTACCCTAGTACTGAGAAAGGTCTCATGAGTTACAAATATCATTTTTCTATGTAGGAATGTAAATGATTCTACTTTAATAAGTCCCTTATGATTTCTCTTTCCTTTTTAGCTTTTCATTCTTCTCTCGATTCATGTATTTGAAAATCGAATTTTCTGTTCAGCTCTGGTCTTTTCATCAAGAATCCTTGAAAGTCTTCCATTTCATTGGACGTCCATTTTTTCCTTTGATGTATTAAACTCAGTTTCGTGGGCAGGTGATTCTTGGTTTAATCCTCTGGATTATCATATCCCTAGCCCTTCGATCCCTTAATGTAGAAGCTATTAGATCTTGTGTTATCCTGATTGTGCTTCCACAATACTTGAATTGTTTCTCTCTGGCTACTTGGAATATTTTCTCCTTGACCTGGGAAGTCTTGAATTTGGCTACAATATTCTTAGGAGTTTTCCTTTTGGGATTTTTTCAAGAGATGATCAGTGAATTCTTTCAATTTCTATTTTACCTCTGGTTCTAGAATATCTGGGCAGTTTTTCTTGATAATTTCTTGAAAAACGATGTGTAGGCTTTTTTTATCATGGCTTTCAGATAGTTCAATAAGTTTTAAATTATCTCTCCTGGATCTATTTTCCAGGTCACTGGTTTTTCCAATGAGGTATTTCAAATTGTCTTCTATTTTTTCATACTTTTGATTTTGTTTTATAATTTCTTGATTTCTCATAAAGTCATTAGCTTCCACAGCCCAGGAAGTGTCAGATCAGTACATCTGTGATTGGCATATATCAACAGCAGAATGTCCTTCAATCTTCTTCTACTCATCCATCAGACCCCCAGTTTCTATGAAATAAAAGTTTCTAAGGTTGAGACTTCCTCCCAACTCCAGCTGACCCCAGGGCTTGTTTTTTGTAGATTCTGCAGAATTGCCCTGGAAGTGTTTACACTTCATTCAGGCCTAACCTCTGCCCCTGGAGGTCAGGTCTTTCCTGGAGTCTTGTTAAGTTGTCTTAGGAGAACAACTGTTTTATCTGGATTTTTGCTGATTTCCTCTGCTCTATATTCCCTCTGAGGCAATGTTCTGTCTTTTTCTGTGGAGGAAATTTGGAGAGCTGAAAGTTTTCTGACCTTCTCTACTATTTTCCCAGCATCCTCTCTCAGATTTAAGATTTTGTGATCTGCTAAAAGGATTGTAAGAAACACCAAAATGGTTAGTACTCTATATCCAGGACTACTTTCATTACTAGTAGCTGCATATCCATCCCTATATAGTTCTGCTTAGTGTTAGAGCATTTATTAGCTTGATAAACTACTAGTACTAACATATTCTACCCAGAGCAGGTATGTATTACATTTGGCTAAAGAATAACTGATCTTAAGACTCCCCATGGGTGGCAGCTATATATGTAATCATTACTATTCTAGTGTCCCTTGAATAACCAGCATTTCTATTGTGTCATAATTCCTGCTGTATTCAATTAATCTGGAAGGATTTAAGAACCTGTGCCAGGTTCCAAGAATACAAAATTTAAAATGAAAAAATACTTGCTTTCAAAATTGTAATCATAATAAGTATAATTTATAACATATTTTATTAACTTATTAATTATTGATGTTGAATGATATGTGATACTTATGATTAATAAGGGAGACACTGTGGTACAGAGAAAAACCTGCTAGCTGTGGACTCAGAGGTATGAAGTTCAAATCTCACTTCTGATGTTTACAACAAATGTGAACTTGGGTAAGGCCTAGTCTCCTTATCTGTAAAGTAAAGAACTATTAAATGGTTCAGCATCAGAAACTTAAATAGTCTTTTTAAGGGAAAGAATATTAAAGGATATATAGTACTATGTGCTTTGCTACTACACTGTAAGCCTTTCCAACTGACTGATATCTCCTATGTATTTTGTATTCCCAATGAGATTGTGAGCTCTTTGAGAGGAAGGGTTATCTTAATCTTATTTCTATTCTCAGCATTTAGCACAGTTCTTTGCACAGATTAAGCACGTAATAAATGCTTTTCAATCATAGACAACCTTTCTTCCAGCTCTAGATCTATGGTTTTATACTATCACGCTCATCATTATTTCTAGGTCATCCTTATAACATTCTTCCCCTCTTAATGAAAGTGTAGCTAAATTCTTGGGATGTCCTAGACACCCTCACTCAGGTCATTTCAGTTGTTCACTTTGAAAAGAACCAAAACAGACAACAAAGAGGCTTGGGATGAAGCAAAGATGCTTAGTTTTTGTATTTTTCTCCTTCTTATTGATCTCTTCCCTACCATTCATTTGAAGGATGTCTGAAGAATCAAAAGCAAGGCAGCCATGTATTTCAGTCCAGTTAACAAGAGTCTTAGGTTGCCTGTCACTTGTATCTTCCTAACCTATTACTGAGTGCAGTACAGGTATTAGCAAGTCAGGGACCTTTGTCTCTATAGATCAGTATCTTAGATCTCTTTAAAACTAATCACAATACAGTAGTTTCAATTACTTGAGGGCAAGGGGCCTGAAAGTAATCTGATAATTGATAACTTGGCTAATCAGAAATGACCAGTGTATAGAGCCCTTGACTTCTGGGGAGAGATAAAAATGCATTTAGTAAACTGGTGCTGAGGATACTGTGCTGTTTGCAAGGAGCTTTTCTTAAGAAAAGCCTCTGAAAAAGAATATATTCTCCTTCCCCCTTCTCTATCTTTCCCCTTTTCTTTCTTCTCTTCCCTGCTTTCCAATGTCTTCTCTGCCTTGTTTTTCCCACATACTATTCTTCATTTTGCTTTTTTTTTTTTTAACCATATCTGTACTAGAGATAACCTAGACACTACATTAATCAAGACTATGAACAGTCAGGAGCCTTGCTGTCCTACTTAATCAAGAGGAATGTTAGCATCAGCAAACCATAAAGGGGAATTTTATTACCCCACACTTCTATCCCTAAGTAGCACACACTGCACACACCTTTCAGACAGCTGTTTACAGCTAATCAAGGTTGAATAATGAAGATTGATAGGCTGCCACCCTGAAAGAATGAGGGGAAACATTATTCAACATCACCAATATGGGACCATGATATATTGGGTAATAATATTTATGTTCTCCATTAATTAGCACAAAGGATACTTTCAGAAAGTAGTCAAACTCCAAAAGTTGAGTCCCTAACAAAAAGACAAAACCCCAAAATCAAATTTCAATTAAAGCATCAGGATCCTTGTTTATGACTTTATACTTCAGGTTGGAGCTACACAGCTTTGGGAACTGTGGAGGCCAGTATTCCAAGTCTGGAGCACCTGGCTTCAATTTCTACCTCTGGCATGCACTGAGCAGGATGGGCACACCACTGAAATTATTGCATACAACTGTCTAAATCACTAAGTCACAAATGAGTGATGAATCAACCTTGATAGAGGTCATTTCCATACTTGGAGTTCCTTATTCTGAATAAATTTTCCCTTGGTGATTAACAATTTTCCCCTGGGTCAAATTGTCCCTATCCTGGTGATTAAGAACCCTTATAAGCTATGATTCAAACCTGATTCCTCATTATCTACCCCACAATGTCTTATAAATCATCACCATTGTCCTCAAACCTCCCCCAAATTAAAGATACCACTCTCTTTACTTTTGTTTCCATAATGCCTGCTCCATAAAAAAAGCCTTCATCTTAGATATTTTTTTTTCCTTTCTCAATCTTTCTATTTTCTGCCTCTCAATGATATGCAGCTCTGTCTTGATGGTTCAGCTTTCTTGGTTGCTCATTGGTTGCACGGGCTACACTTTCCTTCATTCCTGATGACTCACTGGTCAAAGGAGGTGGAATGCTGTTTGCTCCTCATTGTAAATTAAAAATTAGCACTCTACCACCTTCACTTAATCTTTCCTCCTTTGAGGTTCCCACAGTCCATATCTACCATTCAATAAAATATTGCTGTCTACAGACCTCCAGGACTTTTCCTTTCTTCACTTAATAAATTCAGTAACTGACTCACAATCTTTCTCGCCTCCCCATCTCCTGCCTTCATATTAGGGTACTTAAACAGGTGTCTTGATACTCCCTCAAACACCATAACCTCTCTCTTCCTCAATTTACTCATCACTTCTCCAGCCCATCCAAGTCACATACAAAATACCCTTGATTTTCCCATCAGACACATCTACTGTTTCTTTGTTCATAAACTATGAAATCACATTATCTGATCATATTCTGTTGGAATACCACCTCTCCCTATGCCTTCAAATACCAAACATTTTCTTCATTCACATTAAAACTTCCAATTCTTTTGCCTAGATTCAATCCTACACTGTGCTCTTCTCTTGAGTCTCTTGTCCCCTTTTCACATCCCCGTTTGTGCATTGCCCTGCCTCAACCTTAGATGACAACCACCATCGATTCCCTTTCTTTCTATACACGTACTCCTGGGCGAAAGTGGAGAAAACCATACAGCTGTGCTAATTGTGTCCACCACAAATGTGTTACACAACTTCAGCTGAGATCTCACTGCTGCTAGTTAATCCTTTTGAACTTCCCTGATTAAATAACTATCCCATTTAGCATAGTGGGTCTCCCAAAACTTTCTGTTCCTCTTCAAGCTCTGCATGGTTTCCTTTCCTCTTACCCCCTGGGTGGAGATTCTTGCCTTGTATTTTACTGAAAAAAAATTGAGGCATTTCTCCAAGAGCACTCTCTTTCCCCCTCCTCCTTACCTCATATCATCTAGATGTGCTCAGCCATTGCCTTATTTTTCACCCCCGTCTCACATGGTAAAGTGGTCCTTTTCATTGCCAAGGCTAACCCCTCTACATGTACAGCTGATCCTATCCTATATACTTTTGTCCAGGAGCTTGTCCCCTCTATAGCATCTATAATATCACTTATCCTCAGTCTTTTCATGTGTATTGGTTATTTCCCTACTGCCTAGCAACATACCATGTCTCTCCCATTATCAAAAAACTCTCATTTGGTCATTCTCTCTCTACTGTGATCCCATATCTCTTTTGCCTTTTTTGAATAAACAGCTCGAAAAGGCCATCCACAATAGGCGCTTCTACTTCTCCTCTCACTCTCTTCTTAACTCTTTACCATCTACCTTATGCCCCCATCATTCAACTGAAAGAGTTCTCCAAAGTTACCAATGATCTCTTAATTTTCAATTCTAATTACCTTTTCTCAGTTTTCACCCTCTTGACATCTCTGCAGCCTTTGACACTGTACATTACCCTCTACTCATTCATATTTTCTTCTCCTAGGTTTATGGAACACTTATATCTCCATGTTTTCTTTCTAATTATCTGATCCCTCTTTTTAATCTCCTTTGCTGAATTTTCATTCAGATCACCCCCTGCTAACCATGTGTGCCAGTAAGGCAAAATGGGCTTAGTTTAACGGGTGCCCTTGAGGAGTTTGGCTTTTGTTTATGGTGAAAGTACTTTCACCTGTTAAATGCTAAGCCCCAGGCCCAAAGCCCCATCAGGTGTGAAAACCCTGTGGGGTAGATTAAAGACTTAAAAGGGGCCAATTCGGGAACCAATGGCTCTCTGGACTCTGGTC